>PVLA01000725.1:0-83865 GCA_004027455.1 Hydrochoerus hydrochaeris
AACTCCAGCCACCTATAACCAAAACAGAGCTACACCCAGACATATAATAATCAAGATACCAGAAATTCAATATAAAAACAGAATATTAAAAGCCATCAGAGAAAAGCAACAGATTACCTATAAAGGTAAGCCCATCAGGATCATGGCTGACTTCTCAACACAGACCTTCAGATCACAGACCTTCAGATCAAGAAGAGCTTGGAGCAAAGTATTCCAAGCTTGGAGTGAAGTATTCCAAGGCCTGAAAGAAAATAACTTCCAGCCCAGATTGATGTACCCTGAAAAACTGTCACTAGAAATTAATGGAGAAACAAGATGCTTCCATCACAAAGAGGAACTGGAGGAGTTTGTGACCACCAATTCAACCCTACAGAGAATACTGAAGGACATTCTAGAGAGGGAGAAAAAAAATATGAGGATTTTAGGAACAGTGGCAGAAAGGCCTCATTGAGTGGGGCAGGCAGTAGAATGAAGGAGAAAACTAGACAAATAGAGGCAGAAAACTAGCATAGCAGAAATGAGGCAGAGAAGGATGGCTAGAATCTCTAACATAGATGGCCTTGATACACTATATTGTTAATAGTGCACCAAGATTTAAAACTCACATTACTCACACTACTCTGCTTAGATGTATTATATTCTGTTCCAGTCATTCTACCTGTACTAGATTTGAGGGCACAGACAGTAATCCAAAAAATAACAGGATATAGTATGGTAATCGTCCTTAATTTCCTATTAACTTAATATAAGGCTCTGTAAAACCTACACCGTTTTACTATGACTGATTATAATCAAATCTCGTCTGTTAGATTGCTGTTTTGTATTGATAGATTTTATTCAAAGCTGTTATGATTGATAGTATCAAGTCTGAGAGTATAAGCAACGGCACTTAAGATGACAAGATTCACTAGAATATACACTGTGATTTGATTATTACCTGTCTTTGAAGATCTATACTGTCTACAATGTTTTATTTTTACTAATGTTGTTATGTACTGCTATATTCAATTATGCCTGATGATACATTCTATTGAAGATAATAAGAAACAACACAGTAATCATTGTAGATCACCTTGTATTGTGGTTTTATACGACTTTTTGGTTTCATGTTTTTATAGGAATTTGTTTTGTTTTGTCTTGCTAAGTTTTGTTTTTTCCTCTAATACAGAAAGGATAGAAATACATGCAGAGATTCATGCATGTGTAGCTTTCTACAGTCTCACTGTTTGAATATCTACTTTGTATGCTTTAATTTTGTAACTTGAACAACTATTTCTAAAAGGACAATATGTAATTTTTCAACTAGTGATTTCTTATTGCTTATCTTTTTTTTAATTCTTTATTATCTCTACCCTTTACATGCTTTTGTTTCTCTTTAAATAAAAAAAAAATTTAAGTAAAAAAATGAAATGGGGTGATAAATATAGATACTTCATGAGACTTTGAGAATTAAGCAATTTAATATGTATAAAATGTTTAAAATAATCCTGAAATGTTGAGATTGCACAGCTCAGTGAAATGAAGAGATTGGTGGTGGTAGCAGTGACAGTGGTGGTGATGGAGGTGGTGGTTGTGGTGGTGAACAGCAGACCTCAAGAGGTATCAAGGGAGATGGGAGTTGTGGCGCATGCTTGTAATCTCGCTACTTGGAAATGTAAGATTGGAGGGTCTCAAGTTTTAGTCTAACTTGGGTATTTTTCAAAACCTTGTCTCACAATAAAAAATAAAAAGCCTAGGAATGTAACTCAGTGGCAAAACATCCCTTCATTCAATCCCCAGGACTTCAAAGGGGAAAAAAGGGGTTTATATGGGGAGAGCAAAGGCTCAGGAATTTTTTGGCTAAGTCTAAATGTTAGTCCAGACCCTACTAAACTGAACAATGTTACTTTACTTCAGTTTTCTCATATATAAAATGGAAATCAAAAATGTCTACTTAGCAGAATTGTGTAGTGGATTTGTAAAATTTACATGCTGTTTGGCACATACATACCAGATACATTTACGGTATTATTGTTATTATTAAAGGGTGAATGTTAGCAAAGACTATATATCAGGGTTAGCCAGCCTGGGGAAGGTGGAAGAAAGGACCCTGGAAAATCAGAAAGAGGTGAAGCTGACTTCCCTGGTTTTCCAGTTTTCTTTAGCCCTCAGATTTAACTCAGCAAGACTCATGGTTTATATTTTACTTTGCTTCTCCATTTTCTTGCCATCTGTTTCTATAGCACAGTTATACCATGACTCCAAAACCAAACAAGATCTTTCCATCTATTTCTATAACACATATATACCATAATACCAAAACCAGGCAAGAATCCAACCACAAAAGGTAACTACAGGCCAGTTTCATGTATGAGCATGATGCAAAAATCTTCAACAAGATACTGGCAAACAGAATGTAGCATATCATAAAACAGTGATCATACTTTATGATAAAGTAGGCTTTATCCCAGAATGCAAGAATGGTTCAACACATACAGATAGTAAATATAAAATATCATATAAATAGAAGCAAAGACAAAATCACATAATCATCTCAATAGCTGCAGAATAAAGCTTTGACAAAATACATCTATATATCACAAAACACTAAAGAAAATAGGTATAGAAGCACCTTATTACAAACCTACTTTCAACATTATATTAAATGAGGGAAAGTAGAAAACTTTCCCTTTAAAATCAAGAACAAGACAAATATGTCCACTATCACCACTCTTGTTCAATGTAATAATTAAAACATTAGCCAGAACAATCTGGCAAGGTCAGGAAATCAAAAAGTCAAATTATAGTTATTTGCAGATGACATGATCCTTTACAGAGAAGGCCTAAAAAATTCCACCAAAAGACGTAGAATTAACAACCAAATTCAACAATGTAGCAGAATACACAATGAATACACAAAAATCAATAGTGTTCATGTACATCAAAAATGAGCCCACTAAGGAAGAAATTATGAAAACAACACCATTCACAATAGCATCAAGAACAATTAAATACTTAAGAATTAACCAAAAAAATTCAAAAGACCTGTGCAACAAAGATAAGAGTATTGTGAAAATGAAAATCAAATAGGATACCAGAAAATGGAAAAGTATCTGTTGTTCTTGGATAGGCAGAACCAATGTAGTCAAAATGAACCATATTTCCACAATTTATATGTAGATTTAGTGAGCTCTCAATGAAAATACTACAAAATTCCTTACAGAAATAGAAGAAATTCATATGGAACCAAAATTCATATGAAACGGAAAAAGTCCCAGAAGAGCAAAAGCAATCCTGGATAAAGTAAGAAGCATCACAAAATGTGAAGGTACATTGTAGGTCTATAGTAATAAAAATAATGTGGGACAGGCATGCAAACAGAATAGAGAATCAATGGGACAGAACAGAGAACACAGTGGAACAGAGTAGAGAATACATAAACAACCACCAACACAATCAGCTATCTGCCTTTTGACAAAGGAGCCAAAAACATATCCTGGAGGAAAGATAGCCTCTTTAACAAATGGTGCTGGGAAAAACAGCTATCCACATGCAGAAGACTGAATTTAGACCAATATATCTTACCATGCACTAAGCTAAAATCAAAATAGATCAAAGATCTAAATGTTAAAACAAAAGAATTTAATCTGCTGGAAGATAAAATAGGAAAAATTCTTCAAAACATAAGCATAAGCAAAGACTTTCTGAACACAACTCCAATGGCACAAGAAATAGTATCAAGAATCAGCAAACAGAATCATATGAAATTTAAAAAAAAAAACTTCTATGCATTAAACAAACAACAAAATGAAGAGATGATCTACAGAATGGGAAAAAAATTATACCTATTCCTCAGAAAAACAACTTAGTGTCTAAAATTCATTAAAATACTCCAAAAAATTAGACACCTCCAATAAAAGATTCAGTCAATAAATAAGCAATTGAAATAGACTATTCATAAAAGAGGTACAAATGGTCAATAGAAGTATGAAAAAATGTTCAGCATCTCTGACCATTAGAAAAAGCCCAATTAAATGAAACTTGAGATTTCATATTACTCCAGCAAGGATGGCTATCAGCAGTAAATCAAGTAATATCAAATGTTAACAAGGCTATAGGGAAAAAACTAGTTCAGCCAGTATCTAAATCAGTATAGAGATTCCTCAGAAAGCTAAAAATTAGAAATTCCATTTGACCCAGGTATTCTAGGTATGTCCTCTAAAGTGAAAGACAGCACAGGGATACATGAATACCCATGTTTATAGCAGCATAATTCATAACACTAACTAAATCTTGGGAAAAGCCTATATGTACATCGACTGATCAATATATAAAGAAAGTGTAGTATTTATATACAATATAGTAAAGAAAAACTTGAGTCATTTGTAGGGAAATGAATCCACCTTCAGATTATGATGGCAAATGAAATAAATCAGACACACAGTATAACTATTGCATGGTTTCTCTTATGAGAGATCCAAAATATAAATAAAGATCACAATAAAAGATAGATAATAGGAGATAATGGTATAGATATTTTGCAAATGGAAAGAAGACCAAAAGATGGAGGGAGAAGGGAAGGAGGTGAGAGCAGGGATTATAAAGAATTGAAATGTGTTACGTATATGTACCAACTCTCCAGGAGGAATATAATCATTAGGTACTGCAAACATGTATGAATATAAAAATAAAAACTGAAGGAAAAAACAGGGAGGTGGTTTGAATTTTTAATGAATGTGGCACTCTAAGGTTGTAGAACAACAATTATTTCGACAGAAATAGAGAACATCATTTTAAAGAATAAGTTCTACTATCAGACAACCTCTGACACTAGATCTCTGTGTCATGGTAAAAGTGACACACCATCTTTGAGTTTCATTTTCTCAACTATGAAATGTGAGAAATAATACCAATAATATCTATCCAAGGAATTGTGAAACAGGATAACACAAGTAAATGATTTATGCTCAGTAATATCAGCATTTATCTCATACACATCACAATGGACCACAGCAAATATGAGTTAATTTACATTGTTTCTCAGTAATGTATGTGACTGGCAATCCAGAATTGGCTTGGGGTAAGGGTGGACATCTCCCTTAAGAAGAATCATAGTGACATTGTAGGGTTCCTAAATTTTGCTTTCTAGACTTTGAGTCTCTCTACAGCTTAGGAAAAGGACTCTTGCTGAGCAATTTCTAGAAATTCTGAAAACAAAGAGACTACTTGCCGCTGATTTGGTGCGACTTCCTGCAGAGGCATCCTTCAGAATCTTGTGCAGTGGGAAGGGTAGAAGGGTGAAATATTAGAATAAAATATTATTAATTCTTAAGAAGTCTTAATGTGAATATACCTCCTATGGAACATTGAGAGTTGGTGGTTGTTTCATTTCAGGGAGGACCAAAGGCATTTTAAGATTCATTATTCTTTCTTGTCTATGCTTTAGATAAATTATATTCTTACAGACACCTGTTTTTATTTTTATTTTTAATGAAATTGGGCACTTAATCTCCATCCAGGGAATCCATGAAGTCAGCTAGAGAAAATGATTTGAAATAATTTCCTTTTTTTGATCAAAAATGTATTTTTATTAAAAGTTGCTAAATTTCTGGTCTCACTTGGCTTCCTTTAAGACCAGAATGAAATGAATTTTATGACTTTATGACAAAGCCAAGTTTCTATTATTGTAACTTCAGTCAAAAACAGATGAGGCAATTTGAACAATATCAAGTGCAGATACAGGCTGAGAGCTAACCAAAACCAAACTCCCTCGGATGTCCAGGCAGCTTCTAACTTCTCCATTCTGTGACTTAGTTACATACAATGCTTTTGCCCAGGAATAAGAAGGTGAAATAATAGCAGAACCCAAAATTTAGAAAAATTTTTTGAATTATAGTATAAGTCATATAGGGTGATTGTGATAGTTTAGATCTAAAATGGTTCCAAATCTTCATGTGTTGGGGAATTAACTAGACCATGGGGGTGATAGACTCATCAATGCATTAGTCTGTTGATGAGTTTATAGCTCACTTGCTGCTGAGTGGTGGGGCCTGGTTGGAGGTAGGTCCCTGGTATCACTCCCTCTCTTTTCTGTCTGCTTTCTGGCCACCATGAGATGAACAACAGTCCACTGTCCAGGACTTTCCACCATGCCATTTCTGCATTGGAGCCAGACGAGCATGTGTTGAATAGAAGAGCCCAAATAAACCTCTCCTTCAAACTGTGGGAGTTGTGTATATTATCCTGGTGATGAAAAAGTATCAGTAATAGGCTTTCAAAAGTTACCCTAAAGCCACTGTCAAGAGTGTCAGTCAATTATTGATGAAGACCCACTAGAACTGCCCAGCTCTGTTACCTTCTCCCTTAAACTAAGTTAACGTTCTGTCTCCCAAGTACAAAACCTTGTATAAGTCAATGGATCTCAACTACTTTGTTCCCCATGCTAGTGATGGGATACATTTTACAAGGGTATTACCAAATTTTCTTACCTGGATATGGAAGGAGAGAATATGCTTGCTAAAGCACGCATTTTTCTATTTTGGAGAACCTTCAATGTGTTTCAGTTCTTGTGGTTTCAGTGGGCCTGGCCCAAAGCCTAGATGCAGATGTGGATATGTGTCCTAGGCCTAAAACAAGCAGCATTTACTTCCCCTTTGGCCCAGGGAATTTAAGGCACTTACCTCAGGTGGAATGGTTCAGGACTGAGCACATGATTCAAGTTGGGCCAAAGAAAGCTAGATCCCTGTGTGAATTCTTAGGAACAGAAGACTGCATCTGTTCCCTTTGCCCTACATTTGATTCTAGGAAGATTTAAGTCTGAAGCTGATACATCACCATATAGGGTTTTCACTTAAAGTCAGCACAGGTTCAAGGAAGAGAAGACCCAAACCTAGAGTGGAAAGAGCTTATAGTCTGGTGACCTTCAAATCTCAAGGTCTAGTCATACCTGAAGCTACCTGACTTCTCCCTTATATGAAGTAATTTTTTTTTTTACACTGAGTTCATTTGAAGTTGTTTCCTGTCTTTTAGAAGAGACTTTGGCACTTCTGCAAGCATTGTAAATTCTCCATCCCAGGAAACCCCTCATTAGTGGCAAACTGGGACAACTGGTTACTTTGCCCACTGCCAACAAAGAAGCCCTACCAACTCTAACACATAGGATAACCTGATGATTGAGGATAGATGATAGTACAGTGCTGTGAATTTATGAAGTGTTGAACTTGTGATATGAAGCAGTATTTGGCACAATTTGGTATAAGAAATGAGAAAATAGAACAGAGTTAAAGAGAAGTCAAAGTATGAAAGAAAGATGGCTTCTTCACAGGACCTTCTGAGGACTTTTTCCTTGTATATCTGAAATAATGGGAGCAAGGCAATGAAGAGTCTGGTCAACCAACTGAGTCATGCAAGGTGGCCCATATTGTAATCTCAGCACTCTGGGAGGCTGAGGCAGGAGGATTACAACTAGGAGCCCAGCCTGGGCAATTTAGTGACTTACCCAAACCCTTCCTCAAAATTTAAAAAGGGATAGGGATGTAGATCACTGTGAGGACCCTGGATTCAGTCCTCAGTACTGTCCAAAACAAAGCAGTAAGAGGTGAAATATTAACCAAGAAACAGAGCCTGTCCTGTTAATATGTTTCCATACACTGGTAGATATTCCTTTTTGGGCTATGTTATCATAATTACTGACCTTATTTAAGTGTAATCTTGAGTATTTTCATTAAACCATTACAATTTTTATTTTTGAAGCACACTGTAATGATCATTTTAAAAAGTAACTGGTTTCACCAGTACTTTCACCTGTGAAGTATATATAGCTTGTATACAGCCCTTCTTTTCTTTTCTGAATCTTAGAATCCTCAAAGATAGATTTAAGGTTTGCTTGTTACTTTTAGCTTGTGTTATAGTTTCCTTGTCCACCAAATGCCATTTGAACATGAGTGGCATTCAAATATTTTGGGACCAAGTTAATCTGGATCCCCTTAGAGCATAGAAATCTTACTGAATTGAAGGGCTTTTATGACTTGAAAGAATATGGATTATTTTCAGCCATTAAATTCTTAGGTTACATTGAGATGACTGAATTACATTAGCAAGGGTTCAAGTTTTCTGCCAGGAATTGGAAAAGTTGGAGAATTTTCAGTGTTTGGCTCTTAGTGCATTAAGATTTGTATCTATGACAAAGACACTTATCAGAAGTATTTTTTTAATGTAGGTGGGAGTGAGAAGTGTTAGGAAAAGGAATTATGATAAGATTTCTTTTTTTGGCTAAAAGAAAAATAAAGATGGCTAGAGGTAGAGAGGAAGAGAGAAATATGTTTCTCTAAAAAATCAGTGATGTCTCTTTCTTTTATTCATATCAAGACCAATGGTTATATCTGAAGTTGAAAATCACAAATTGCAATTCTGTGACTAAAAGTTTATTTTGTTTTTCATCTTTATTCAAATTTGAGACAGAAATTAGAACTCTTAAGTTTGGTCTATTGCAAAAGTTGGATTTAAGAGTTCCAGGATACTCCACACCCCCACGACTTGTAGCCTAAGGTATTTATAATAATAAATTACATATGCATAATGTTCTATATTTATACCCATTCCTGAAATATATTCATATATATTCATGCATAATGTATTTAGAGAATTTTAAACAAATGTTTATAAATAATTATATTTAAGAATTTAAGTATGCAGACTTTATGTATGTGTCTCAGTAATATTAAGTCATTCTATAATGTAGCAACTCACACAAAGGCCATGGAGTCTTAGAGTCAAATAATTCTAATGCTTGGGGATCCAGGTCATATCAAAATTTAACAACAGGTCTTAAGACTTTGTCTTGTGCCAACATTGATGGTTTCAAGTTTCCCCGGGATAAGCAAGGATAGTCATATTACTCTATCTGTAATCATCTTTTCTTCTTTGAACCTTTCTTGTGCTCCTCCCTGAGAGTGAGCCTGCAATGAACTGCTTAAGGTCATGGATCCTGCACTGTAATTTTGGTTCTGCTGTTGTTAGCCTCATTACTTTAGTTTATTTTGTGGGCTTTCATTTTACAAATGATATTAACAACTGTAACTACTAAGGGTTTGCCATGAATTAACAGTAGTGCATAGGGCACTGCTGGTCATTGCAATCAGCATTAACTCCTGCAAATATTTCCCCAAAAGCAGCTTCTTTAGCTACAGAAAACTAGAGCGGTAGTGATTCCCTACTTCAAGAATATGGAATCAAGACACAGTATGTGGAATAAATAAACAGGCCTAGACATGAAATAGCAGAAAGTCAGAGCAGAGGTTGCTGTGCCTCAGACATGGGCCCTGATATGTCAACTGGAAGATGCTTACTGTAGGAGCTTGCACAAGATATTGTACAAACCACTTTACATATATTCATCCTTTACAACACCACCCACAAGGTAGATATTATTTTGAAAACCTTTACAGAAGAGAAAATTGAGGCACAGAATAGTTAAGATTCAAACACACAATGTCCGGCTGTGGAGTCCACACTCTCTCAGACACTGCTGTTGAGTAAATGAGCACAGAAAAGAGCAGAGTGAGGAATAAGGAGAAGGGAAGGCAAGGGATGGTGCCTGCTTCTTTCATTGGTGTCCACTTCTGATTCAGGGGTTCAGTTGGATGTTTATGACATTTCAAGAAATTTCCTTTTGCTATATTGAGTTAAAATGTTTTAGCATTGTTTGCTTCCTCATAACTAAGACTTCTTTTTGTTTAGTGATGAGTAGGGTCTAAACTGATCAAAAGAACACCATATTTATTCTCATAACAAACTGAAATGTGTGGTTCTTGAGGTACCAGTAGAAGGTCAGGGAAGGAATTCACACCTTGGACATCAATTTGAAGTTAGATTTGAGACCAGCCAGTTACAGCAGGCAAAGGTCATTGTCAATGAGATGAAATCGCTTCCTCTATTTTAGAACTAAGGTTTGTGGAAGAACAGATGGCACCAAGATGCAATTGATACATCTCAATGTCATCCCAGACATTTTTCATTCCAGCTTTTGATTCAAAAAAAAAAAAAAAGTCAGTGTCAGCTTTCATAGTTAAAGTAAATGGGTAGTTTGAGCTAGGAAGATGATAGTTTAAAGTAGAAATTCAGGCAACTCCATGGTAACCCCAGTCACCAAAATAGGTCAGAGCCAGACTATGTTTAAAAAAACATTGGTAGGAAATCAATGAAAAGAAGAAAGGTAGCTATGATGTTCTGAAAAGAAGGAGGTTTATTTTTTATATGAAAATGTGGTTCACTGATAACTTTAAAATACTGAAACATTACATCTAGTAACATGTCATTTGAGAAAAGGATGCCAGAAGGAAGAGAGAGAAATTGAAAGAAAATACTGACACAAAAGGTTTCTGGATCATATGGTTTCTTCTGTTTGGCTCAGTATTTTGCTTCATCTCTTCTGTTTTATCTAAGCTTTGCTTAAGCACAAAATGCATGCAAAGAGCTAAATTTCTGCCTCTCTGGCAATGAGTTATGCCTCATTCCTCATGTATGAACTCAATTTCAGAATGAGTCTCTCCCAGTGGAAAGAAGCAGGCGAAGAAACACTAGAAATTAGTACATCTCAGATCTTGTTCAGATTAAGGAAATTGAACTTAGTGAATTTGGAACAAAAGATGGATTTCCCTGCCCCCCAGGCAGTCCTTTATTTATATAAAAAAGGACTAAATTCATGGCCACAATAAATGTCAAGCTAATTAGCTACTACAAAGAATCACATTGCTCTATGCGTCTAATCCTTTCATGAGTATAACTAATTGGAAGATTGGCAAAAGAGCTATAAAAATTCAGGAACTTTTAAGCTACAGGATGATTGTTACCTGCCACCCTGTGAGCAAGTGTTTTAGGTATTCTGCTGCCATTTCCTTGTGTTACACCCTCACTGCCTGATTTTTTAAAGATCCAGCCTACTGTGCCCATTATTCCTTTCATCTTGCACACACTAGATTAGTTTGCATTTGCAATGGGAATGGGGAGAGAAACTAGGACTGAGGTGAGCTTCTGGGTGTATTGGAGGATGTATGGGAGAGAAACAAGGTATAGAGGCCAGGGTGAAAAAGACCTAAATGATGGATACGTGGTCATGTGACCCATGCAGTCACCTATGACCTTATGTTTATTTATTTATCTTTTAGTACTGGGGGATCAAACTCTTGACCTCACCCTTGGCAGGCAGGTGCTTATACCACTGAGCTAAATTCCTGGCCCAGCCTTATGTTGAGAATTGATCCACTCTTGGTTCTATGATCTGCTGTCTCCATATGGAACTGTTTCATAGTTTTGATCAAGAATTCTCACATTGCTTTTGCATTGAGCACCACAAATTGTACAGATGATCCTGAAGACCAATGGGGAAGGAGACCTAAGGGGAGAGGAAGTAGACAGAGCGAGGAGACAATGGAGAACATCTAAAGTCCAAGTCATCAACTCATCAGGATAGAACTCTCACAATCAGAAAAGTGAAAGTAAACAAGGGAATAAGGAATGTGTCCAAGGTCTCGCTGTCCTGGGTTGAGAAGGCTCTACCTTTCCCTTCCCCCTCTGTTCAGAACACCAACACCTTCAACTCTGTGTGCAAGCAAAAATTTCTTTGGCTTAAGATTTTTCCTGCTATTAGGAAATATATGCATGAGATAATTAGTAGTAAGTCATTTACATTCATCTAATCAGGAAGTAAATATTTGCCATGAACCTCTTTTAGAAGTCATTCTTTTGGGAACACTGGATACAGTATTGAATAAGGCATGCAGAAGGCTTACACTCCAAGATTATATGCTATTGAGGAGATAGAAAATAAAACTCATAGATAAGTAGATAAAATGAAAATATGGGACACTGACATATGCTACATAAAAAATAAAGTTTTGAGTAGAGATTGTAAGGTCAAGGATGGTCTTTCTGAGATGATGGCCTGAGAGGTGAGAACTGAATAAATACAAAGAAGGCAACTATGCAAATATCTTTAAGAAGAGTACTCCATGGGTTAGAACCCAAGGAATCAGAGACTATTAGCTTCAACAAGCATGATAATCAAGGAGATATCAAAAAGTGGTAAGGTTTGGGAAAGATTTTAGAGAAGAACTAAATGGACATGATTGTGGATTAGATGTGGAAAATTACAGGAAAAGAAAGGTAAGGAAAGGAAAGGCGAAAGGAAAGGAAGGGAGAAAAAAGGAAAGGCAGGGAAAAGAAGGGAAAGGAAGGGAAAGGAAAGGAAAGGAAAGGGAAAGGAAAGGAAAGGAAAGGAAAGGAAAGGAAAGGAAAGGAAAGGAAAGGAAAGGAAAGGAAAGGAAAGGAATGGAAAGATGACTGGCTCCTAAATGATTGTCTTGAGCAACTGGTTAGATTATAGATCCGTTATAATTACAGAGAAGTTACAAAGAAGAGAATTTTTCTGTGTTGAAAGAGAACACAAGAGTTCTTTCTAGTGCCTTTACATTTGAAGAAACTAATGGTATCTAAGTGGAAATATTGAGTGGTCCTTTGGATACCCAAATCTCATCATGAGAGATGAGGTCAGGCCAAGAGACATAGGAGAATTAATAATGTGATAGTGCATTTTGGAGACATAGAATGGGAGGAGAATTGCCTTAATCAGAGACTGCAAGCAGAAAAAAGGAGAGGGCTAAGAATAGGGCAATGGTCAGTCCAAGATTAAAGATCTACCTTAATACTAAGAAGAAATCAGGAAAGGGGATGTCACAGAATCAGAGAGGAAATGCGTTTAAATGAGAATAACTAGATGTGGACGCAATGAAAATTTAAGGCAGAACAGACTAGTGAATTTGGCAAGATGGAGGCAATTGGCAACCTTGAGATGGGCTATTTATGTACACTTGGGTTTGGAGGGGACGCTTAATTAGAGTGGATAGCAACAGCCAAGAAGTACAGTTGAGGGAGCAGATGGTGAGTGTGCTAAGCTTTTTGTAGGAGGAGAGAGAAGTAGAGTAGTAGGTGGAGAAGGACAGAGGGCAAAGGAAGACAATTTAAAAAGTCACCTCATGCCTGCTATTTTATTACAGCAGCTCTAGCAAACTAACATAGCCCACTCTACTCACTAGTGTGATTGTGTCATTTCAAAATACATTGCATAAAATAAACTGCATTAGGTTCTTTTTTTTTAATGAAACCTTAGCTATATGCTTTGGGAAGACTTTTTTTTTTAAACAGGTTGCATAAAAAGCTGCTATTCCATTGTTATGGGCCAAACAGTTACAAAACATTGGGAAAAAATATAAAACATCTAGAACTGCCTCAGAGTAATTTAAAGAAGTAGCTTTAAATTGTCACTTCACTTCAGAAAGATGAGCCAGAATTATTTCCTTTATCTTGGAAATAATTTTACCCAGATGAATATGTATATACCAGTTAAAATTATTTTCATGATACCCAATTTTAAGTAACATTTTTAATTTATTGGCAAACCATGGGTCTCAATTATGTCAGGTAAACAGATATTTGCTGCGACATACATTAGAAGATAAGACTGCCTGGAATCTAGTGCCCAGTGGGAAGTATTCTTTTGGTAGAAACCACAGACAGAGCTTTCATTTTCACAGAAAGGAGTATCCAATAAACCAGACCAGTAAGCTGGCAGAATTGACAGTGAGAAGGTCAGACTGTTCTGATTGTATTGCTTCATTTTCCCCTATGAAGTCTGAGGCAAATCAACAGAAAAAGGAAAGAAGGTGTGGTGGAGAGACAAAGCAGAAAATAGATTGTGATACAGTTGACTTGAGTGGGAAAGCTAATTTACTAGAGAGGCGCATGAGATGGTCTTGCCATACTGAGTGCCCACCTGAAATTTGTGATCATAAACTGAAATAAATACAGTTAATAAGGCTGCCTGATTTTCTCCTATAAAATATATCTGCTCAGGAGCCAATGTCCATTCAAAGGTTATGCAGTTTGAATATCATCTATGTTTGCCAAGCAAAGATTGACAAAAGGAGAAAGGAAATGAAACTGTCTCATAGAAGAGTATTTTTATATCTCATCATGGAATTTGCACTCAGAAGAGAAGAGCATTAAAAGGTGGATGGCTCATAAAAATAACAGTATTAAAATGGGAGAGAAAACTCAATGGAGTCAAAGAATTGGAGACAGAATGTTAGCATGAAATGCTGGAAAAATGGTCAGTTCAAAGTTTAAAATGTTAGACATGGTACTCTTTCTTGTAGTGGAAAAATCTAGAACTGATTGACTTTGAATTATGCATTGAGAACAGATTGAGAAGCCCAATGACAAATTGATCATCAGGCAGATGCTAATAATGGCAGTAGTGGAAAAGGAGAGTTAGAGACTGAGGTCATTAGTGAGTGAGGAGGAGTGAAGGCAGTTCAGTTACTAAGCAGTAGGGAATGAAGGTGATCAATTCGAAATGCTTTAGTATGCATAATTTTTCAACTTAGAAAGTTTTGATTTGTAAGTGAGAATGGAGTGTGAAAACTCTACAGGTCCAGGAAGTACACAAGCAGCACTTAGCACTGAGGTCTAAGTCATAATGTAGAAAAGGCAGGGGAGGAGTCATTGTAAATAACTAGTCTATACTTCTATGGGCTGCTGTGGGCCAGCAGACCAGCGCTGCTGTTTAATGGTGTGTGTGTGTGTGTGTGTGTGTGTGTGTGTGTGTGTACCCATGCAAACTCCCTCTACCGATGGCAGAGCTCGGCTGAGGGAGCCCAGTGTTTCACTGTATAAAAAGAGTTCACTCATTAATGTCACCATCAAAACTTCTACCTCAAAGAAATGGTGCAGATATTATTTGAGGTGGTAAAAATGAGGGACAACAGCCACTCTCACCTGCTGAGATTTGAGCATTAGAAAGTTGCTGAGTCTGAGGCCAGTTTGGGGCTTTGTCAGCAAATCCTTTTTTTCCCTCAGTCTTTGCACCGTGCCAAGTGCTGTCTGTGTCAGCCCACATTCATACAACAAGAATGAGCATGATGAAAAAGAAAAAATAATAAACATGATGCTCTTCAAGTAAGATGTGGCCACTCACTGGGAGCTGTTAAGTAAGCAAAGGGACAGGGCCTCTGTGTTTCACTTAGTGTCAGATGCTATCAGAGAGAAGTGTGTATTAAAAGTATCTAAAGAAAAACTTGGGTGGAAGCTTGCTAGATTCTGGGAAGGTTAGTCAATAATTCACTCTGGAGAAACTGCCTCAAGGTTGTTTGCAGCCATTTGGATAACACTAGATTTGTGTCTCAGCAGGCTTGGCTCTCTCACCCATTCTATGCAAACTGCTAGGTAATGCCTTGTCAGTCAAGAGCAGAAATGAAGCACCAGCCCCACTTTTCTCAGAAAAATGGCCACAAGATTGTTATGTCTATTCTGCTCTGGAATGGGTTTGGGACATGCTTCTCTTGCACGTGAACTCTACTCGCTCCAGTCCATTTATCAAGCTAGGTGACATGTAGACAAAACAACTGGTTAATTTCACTTTTTGCTCCTCACTTGTGGCAATATTCAGTCCAAAGAGAGGTTCATCTGTTTGGACAAATTGGGAATATAATGTCCACTTACCAGTTCTCAGTGTTGACCTCCCATATATCAGATGAATCCTTGAGCTGGAAGTTCTTTTATCCCAGCTAAAACTCACTTGTATCATAAAAACTGACATCAAACTATATGCAGTGTTCTGATTCTTGCTGTTCCTCTTAACATATTACCAGAGAGTTTCCTCTGTATTATTAAAAGTCTTCCAAAAAATAATCTACTGCATATGTAATAATTGCAGCATAATTCATTTAACTATTTCTATGTCTATGTCTGCATCTATGGCACTTATCAATGAAAGTTTTTGCTTCCCAATAATAATGATAACTATCATCTTTACACAAGTTACATATGTGTGTTTACTGATATATATGTGTATGTATATTTACTTAAGATGATATCTTTAAAGAGCAAGTCCTAGATCAACTAATACAAAACAGTTTGGTATATGAGAATGTGGCTGTTTCCCTAAAATTTCATCAGTACTAGTTAGTTGGTTAGGTTTTGTTTTGTTTTGTTTTTTTGTGAGAAGAACTTTTATCTTTACTTAGGCAATCCTAGATTCTTTCTGACATTTATCTAGCTGTGTACCTCTCCGTTATTAGAAGCAGTAGTTGGAAAAATTGATCTAAAACCAGATTAGCATTTAGTCCTGGCTTTGCAATTTATTTCTCTGATCCTGGGCAAGGTACCAAAAGATTCTGTCAGTTTTTTAAATCTATATTGACTATAATTTTGTAAGATTTTGAGAATTAGTGTAATTAATATGAAGTGTTTAGACAAGTGCCTGATGTAGTAAATATCACCAGAAGTCCTTACTATTACTATTACCCATTATTTTTTATTATGGTGATTCATTTTCTCTCACCTCTTAAAGTCTTTTACCCTCAATTAATGTTTTACTGTAGTAGATATTTCCAATAGTTTCAGCTTGCTCTTGAGAATTACTGGTTGTCAGTTATTTTTTCTGTTCTTCCTTCTCCCTGTATGTCTCCTCCTTCATCCTTTGATCTCTTTATATTCTTCTTTTACAGTATTGGATGGCATTTCCAGTGGTGCCCTCTACAATGATGTTTCAAGTTTTTTGTCCTGACAGAACTGATTTTTATCTCCAATAGAGATTTTGATGAGCTTATTACAATTTTGATCTCCTTGCAATTCTTTTTTTTTTCTTGCACTTCCTTTCTTTAAATGAAAAAAGAATAAAAATGATACAGAATTTCAAAAACAAAATAATAAGAGATTAACACTGGTTCATATATTGTGTACTGTTAGCTCCAAAGTAGTTGCTCAGACTACAAGATATAAGCATAAAAAATGATCAAACAATGAAACATGAACCGTTCTTTTTGATGAGTTAACAGAGATTAGTAGTATAATTATCTATCTTGTGTATATATATGTTATAGTCAGGGTTTGCCAGGAGAACAAGACAATACAGGACAAATAATTTACGGTATTATTTTATAGTGATCACCCAAAGAGTCAAATATAAAAGAAAGAGTGTGAGAAATCTGTACACACTGAGACTCAAAGAATCCAGCTGAGGGCCTGGATTCCATGGCAATGTCCTGCACGACTCCAGCTGAAGACCTAAACTCTATGGCAACTCCCCCCATGAGTCCACCTGGAGGCCTAGAGTCCGTAAAAATGTCTCACGCAAGTCTGTGTCACGATTCTGCGCTGGAAAGGTCCCAAGTCCAGCAGTGGAAGCTAGAAACTCTGTGCCAGTGGAATGAAGGATCTATATCAGTAGGTCGAGGTTTTTGCACTGGACCCAGGAAGGAACACTCCAAGTAAGGACCAGAGCTCCCTTGAAAACCACTACAGCTATCCTCAGTGACAACAGGGTCCCAAGCTCCTGAGCTCCTCCAACAATGAGAACAGCAGAGTTCATATCAGGAAGCCAGCGTGACAAGCTTCTCCAGGAGAATGAGCAGCACAGCATCTTCCCCTCTAGAACCAGGAAGTGGTGCGCAAAGTAAGGACCAGAGCTCCCCCAAAGTGGACCACATCCACGCCCAGCAACAAGGTCCCGAGCTCCTTTAACGATGAGAATAACCAAGTTCATATCAGGAAAGAAGCTCAACAAACTCCTCCAGGAGAACCAAAGGCAACAGGAGAACCAACAATGCCACTTCTTCCCCTCCAGTTCTCCTTTTTATCTTGGCAACAATCCTCAGGTGGGCCATCCACGCTCAGCACCACGCGGATTCAGTTCACTACCACTTATCAATCTACCACTGAATCTTTTCCTTTCTTTCTTTACTCCTTTCCCCATCCAAGCTGTTCTTTCCTTTTGAGCAGTTTCTTTCCCTTTCTCTTTCACAATATTAATTACATTGTTCAGCTCCCTTTTCATCTCAGTTCACTATCTTTACAGTTCCTTTCTTTTTCATATCAGCTTATCCTAACTTCCTACTTTCATTTCATTTACTTCTACTATCCTATTGACAATGTTCTAAAACTTTCTTCAGAGTTCTGCATTAAATCACTTCCACAATTTTCCAAAAGTTCAGGGTGACTTTTTATTTCCGTTCTACTGAAGTTGTTTTTATAGCCCTCCTTGTGATGTTTAAGCCATCAATACTCATTTTTGAGCAAGGAGAAATCTTTTGGAACAAGAGTCATGCCCATGAACAGTTGTACAGAGCTTTATCTCTATCATCACTCCATTGAGTTATCAAATTCAGTTCTCCTCTAGATTCTCCTGATGATTGTTTCTAACCTGAAGTTGGTTCTCAGTTAGTTATTCATTTAATTCAGCTCCGTGTGTGGAGATAACATCTTCTATATACACTGCCTGATTCTTTGATATTCTGAACTAATACAATATTTGGAAAAACCGTTTTTCCCAGCATGTACTAGTTCTAGCATGCTCCTATCTTTATGGGACTCATACGTCTCAGGATGGAGTATGACTAAATCAGCCCTAATCTCTTTAGCTAGCCAGGTATTTCATGGAATTTGTTTTACTAATGGATATAGGAAAGTGAAAATAAAAAGATTCTTCAAGGATTGCAGTCATGTATTCTTTTTGACGGAGATCTTAGATGTTCAAAGCAGGGTACAAGAAGATGGAACAATAATTGTTTCTTCCATCTCTTCATAGTTGAGAAGTTAGTTTCAAGAAGTAAATGAGTGTTATGGTGACCTGCTCTGAGGTTCTGTGGTAGTTTTATTGTAGTGCGGTCGCATGGGTTTGTTCTGCCTTGTTCTGCTGTATTTTGCTACCTTCAAAAAAAAAAAGTATATAAGAAAGTAACAAAATACCTCTAAAAATCTCCCAACTCCACCAAAGCTGATCCATGGATCATGGATGAGGAGTAACTAAAAAACAAGGCAACAGAATTATATAAGGTGATTAAAAGTATATAACAACAACAAAACAAGTCAGTAAGGTACTGAGCAACCTGAAACAGGATACAACTAAGCAGATAATGGACTTAAAAAGTAAAAAAGAAGAAAAGAAAGTGCTCTAGAGAATATGGCTGCATGTATATTTAAGTGTGTAGGATTGATAACCATGTTGCTAAGTTGTTACTAGATCATTGAAGTCCTTTGCAGTCTCACTGTTTGAATGTACACTTTGTATCCTTTAATTTTGTAACTTTAACAACTAAGTCTAAGAAGACAGTATGTAATTTATCAACTAGTGATTTCTTACTGCTTTTTTTTCTGAGATTCTGTATTGTTTCTACCCCTTTTTCTGTTTTTTTTTCTCTTTAAATAAAATTTAAAACAAAGAAAAAAGAAGTAAATGGTGGATGCATTTCTTAACTGAGTTTCATAGAGCAGCTACATTGATCCTGGGACGATGGAAAATGATCTTAGATTTCTGTCAATATCAGGGGTTTCTGACAATATCTCTGTTCAATAGTGTGGCTAATTTTCATCTTTTTCTATCTCCGTAGGAACTGCTTAGGAACTTAAATAAGGACTCAAAAAGAGTGCCTCAGGGGTTAAAGGTCATATGCCATTTACAAGTAAAAATCTCATCTGCTTATCTTTCAGAAGTTCAATATTTTAAAAGTTCAATATAAGTACTTTTTTAAAAAATGAAAAGTGTCTCAGTAAAACAACTTCCTCTAGCTCTGAGTTTTCACTTCTTTGCTACCACATGATTACATTTTGTTCCATCTCCCATTTTTCTCTATGTGTCCTATTTGTTTATTATCAAACAGTGTTTGCTATTGGCCACCATGATGTCTGAGTCATCCACACATTCTCTAGCCTACTTCATACAGACCAGTGTTCTGGAAATCTTTGAAGAAGCAATAACAAGGGAGCACAGAAAGGCTCTATGTGGATCTACTTGTGATAGCAGAAGGAAAAACTGGGTGTCAACTCCCTTTAGGGTCATTCTGAAGAATTTTTAAGCTGTTTGTTCTAATTCTTTTGCAAAAATGTTGGGCTCCTATTACATGAAATGTGCGTAAGTTTTCATGATGATTCAGTCTTATCTGCTGCCTTCTCCAGTATAGGTAGAAAATAGCACGTGCAAGAGCCACACTCATGAAAGTCAAACCACAAAGATGCTTTCTGGGAAATTCAAAGAAAGTGTAGAACTCCACTGAACTCAGTTGTTTCGCCTTACTCACCCAAGAAACATTTACTGAAGACCAGCTCGAAAGCAGTGCAATAAAGACAAAACATTTACCTAACTCTGGGCAGGCCACTACCAGCAAGAGTCAAAAGGCCATTCTTGGTTTGTCCATGTGATTAGGGGTGCACACATTCCCTTGTAGTTATGCACTGTTGATTTTTAACCCTGGATTTTTAACCCATTAATCAAACAATTACAGTTTAGAAATTAGGTATTAGCTTAAATGCTTCTATTGCCGATGGTGTTCTCTTCTTGTTTCCCACTCATTTCAGGCAATTTCTCTTCTTAGCAACAGTGTTATTTATTGTAGGAGAAGGGCAGGTGCTACCCAAGGCATCTATATTTGGGTTACTGGAATAGCATGTGCCTTCTTCAGCAGTTTTTAATTATAATTAAGCTTTGTTACTGAAAACAGCTTTGCCTATTTTGTGATGCCACAATTGGCTTCGTTTAATAGTTGGTAAAATTTTTGCATTCATTGCCTTCTAATGAAAAGATAAACATTACCAAGAGGCCTAAATCTAGGCTGTTTAAGCAAAAGGAAAACAATATTACAGAAACAAAACTTGTAAATAATATAGTTGGTTTTAATATTGTGCATATTTGTAACATAAGCAGAAATGGTATATAGCCCATCTTAAAGGTCACTAAATTAAGCTGGACACAGAACAGAAAAAGCACAAGCCATAAGGGAGTCAATAAAGAACAGAAACTAAGTGCATGATTTTTATTTTATTCTCACTGAACTAGATTGCCTGGTTTCCACCTATGTTTATAGGTACCATGCCCATTTAAAAGAGCAAGTATGTAAAGTATTCTAATGTCGATACTAAAAGCTAACTAGATTGAATTTTTACCATTTGCCAAACCTTCTCCAGCACATAAGCAAGACCACAACTCTCTCTCATCCAAAGCCCTCCAATGCCTTCATGTTCTACTCAAAGCAAAGCCAGTTATTCTGATAATCTGTAAGTCTCTGTAGTCTTCCATCCTTCCCCAACTAACCTCCTCCACTTTGACTCCTTCTCCTTACCCTCTTCATTCACTGTGCTCCAGCCACCTGCGTCCCTCCCTCCTTATTTCAAACACCTAGACGCTGTGTCTCAGGTCATTTGAATTTGCTGTTTTTTAGTCCTTAAGTGATTCTCCAAATCATTAGCCACCAGTACTGCTAACTCATGGAGCAACTAGGATAAATGCTGGTCCCTGAAGGCCTCTTGTTCCTGGGGAATCAGCTATACCAAATGACAGACCCACTTCAATATTTCAACAGCTCATTTGACCTTACAAAACTTCTTGGATGAAGATCAGTTTCAGATCTACTAAATTCTCTCTCTCCTTAGATGTGAAAGTGATTTTCCTTACCTCTTTGGTCTTTGCCAAAATGCCACCTCTAAGTGACTATATATAGTCCTTTTTTATTGCCCATCTTCTTCACTGAAATGTAAGCTACATGAGAAAGGGCTTTTGTAGTTCTGTTTTGCTTTGTCTTTTGTTAGGTTTTATCATCTGCTGTGAAACCCTGGCACCTAGAACACTGCCTGGCTCACAATCAACCCTCACTTACCATTTGTTAAATGAATGAATGGTTCCAAACAGCTTACAGGATGACTGCATATACATGTACAGAAATACAGAAGCGTCCTGAGCAGACCATATGCTGTAGTGACTGTCATTCTTAGCATTCTCATCTGGACTATCGAAGCACAAGCCAAGAGAGCACACTCCCTACCTCCCACCTTCTCATCTCTCCCCCCGCCCCACCCTAGAGAGCCAGTCGGGCAGGAGGGACCCAGGGTCAGTCCTCTCCACCAATCTTGTTCATTTTTATAATTGTAATTAAAATGATTTTGTGACACAATTGCAGTATCCACCTACATAGCAAAATAGTTTTATTCCTATTTTGCCAGATAAAGTATCATTAACAATTTGCTTTGTTTTGGCAGCATGGGGCTATAATTAGTTTCTTCAGGAAAATGTGCCAATTAACAAAGCGTTTGCTTCTTGGCTTGAACCAGAAAGGAAATTGGATGAAGCTAACTGAGAAAATGTAAAAAAAGTCTACATTGATATTACTAAGAAACTTACATTACTGTAGACTAAGAAAGCTGTGTAATAATTCATCTCTTTTCAAGAAATCGGTTCCTCTCTGCAGTCAGTCCAAGAAATTTTATTCGTGCCTTTCCCACCCCTGATATCTCCATTCTCTGAAATTTTCTTATCTTTATATAATCACTCATATATAATACTCAGAAATATGTGGTACTCTTTTGTTATTAATAGTATGTTTCTGAAATCATTTGAAATGTAAAAGAATGTGGAATATTATTAATATATAAATGATAAATAGGAGAAAATTCTAGGATAAGTTTAAGTTAAAAAATGTTAGCTTGAAGAATAGTATATATGATAGATTTTAGGCTAGGCAAGTGGAAAAAGTAAAATATGTATTTATATTTATCAGTTTTGCATAAGGAAATATTGGAAGGATAAACAAAATCCTATGAAATGACTAACCGTAGAGATGAGAGAGAACAAGAAAAGCAAGTGCAGTATGGGAATATCTCAGTGTATACCTTTTAAGATAACTTTGATGTTTGAAGTGGGTAAGTGTATTACCCACTCAATTTTTTCTGTTTTCCAAAAGACTGTGGCGTTATATCTATGCAGGACCTAATCTAATGCTGGTGACACCAGTTGTCCAATATGTACAGTGGATCCATAAGGCAGCTGCGTTTTAGTTAGCCAAACCCAGACTGGCTACTTTGTGTTTACGTGAGACATAAGGAAGTTATTTGGCTTGTTAAGATGCTCTTTACTTAATTCCCTGGCATAGCAAAGCTCCCTCTTACTCCAGTAGAATTATACACATGCCCAAACTCAACACCATCCTTTCCCTCTTGTGATAATGAGTAATGGGTTTACAGTGATTTACTGTTCACTTGACTGTTTTGTAACTTTTTTCTTTGAACTGGTCCTTTGTTCCCTTAGTCTAAGCAGTTTAGTACCATTGATATTACAGGCCAACCCAGGAGAAAAGTATAGCAGAGTGTAATTACTTAAATGAACAGATTCTGAATAAGAATGACCTTGGTTGAAATTCCAGACTCACCACATATTTGCTACTTTGGACAAGTCATTTCTATATTCTGAACATTTATATCACCATCTATAAACCAAATATAATTAATTCTACATATTAAGGTTATTAGGAGGCTTGTTTAAAGACATAAGTCAAACATATATTGCTAAATGTAAATATGTGGAATACCCAACAAATATTTATGACTTATCATTTTTATTTATATGCATCAATTTCTAAATCCAGCTTGGATTTATATATATCCAGAAGGTCTACTACTTATCCCTTCCCAGACTGTCTTTTTGTAGCTTGGGATAATCTGTCTTAGGGCCCTAGAGATATATTACTGTGGGTTAAGTAAATGCTTTACAAGATGTCGCCATTAAAAATGCAAATTTACACCTTAGCTTAACTTTTATTGTTTTTCCAAGATGACTATCCAAAAGCAGATACTAAATGCAATACAAACTTGGGGCAGAGGGGATCAGAAAGAGTCATTTCAGATCATAAGGATCTCTTGTTCAGGAATAACATATCAAGGCAGAGTTGGAAGAATCAAGATCGTCTGCATGGTCATGGTATGCAAGAAGAACATGAAGCAGCAAAACAGACTAAGAGGAGGACCAAACAAGAGGCCAAAGGACCAGAAAGAAGACCCTACTGCACAGACCCACTACACGACACTGTGCAGCATCAGCTCAGACCCTCAGCATCTGCATCTCTGCCTGGGGTAGAGTACACAGTGGTGAGGCCCTGGTGGACATGGCTTCTCGAATCTTGCCATGGGATTTAAGCGGATGTTGCAGCAAAAGTGTGTATCAAGTATTCATTTTTGCATAATCAAACACATGCAAGCTTTAGAGCAGGAGTAAAAAAGAAAAAACTTACTCTCAATGAGTTATGAGGGGAGTTGAAGCAGAATGAGACTAATGGCAGAAACAGAGACTGGGATGTGTTATCCTAATGCAAAAATGAGGAGACAAGGCCAAGTACAGAAGATATGCTTGTCTTTCCTCCAAGGATTCCTTAATTCTGGGGCCATTTTTCCTCATAACTATTAGGTTGATATCTCAATGACAATTCGTTTTTGTCATCATCTTGGTCACTGCACAATAACCAGCCTATTCTTGAGGTTGTCCTTTTTTTATTTTTTTTAGCACTAATGTGCTGACTGCAGCTATTTCCCAGTTCAGCTTTCTAGTCACAGTAGACATATAAATATCTCTTTCCTGAAGCCAGTAGGTGTCACTATTGCTCAACTGGAAATAAACATGGTAGCCTCACTAAGATGAGGGTACTTCTACCTCTGATTAGGAGAGAAAAATTGAGTTTGGCATTTCAGGATAAAGAGCTAATGCCTCTGATCATTGGCTTCCTGGCAGACAGATGAGTTCTCAGAAGAATGTACATTTTTCTATCACTACCTGACAGCAGGGGCAAGGCAAGAAGAGGTTTTCAAGGAAAATGGAGTTCAAGAGATATTCCTTATGGTTCTGCTTTCCAATCTCAGTGCTCTCAGAGTTATTTATAGTCCTATTTTCTATATACTTTTAAAATATTTGTATTTAAGTGCACTCAATCCTGATTAACCACCAAGTGGATCCTCCTGCATAGACTTTAAAATGCCCAGAATAACTTTCCCACATTGATCTATTCCTCAAAGAAGTATATGGCAGAAATAATCAGGCAGTTGTATTATAAAGTTCCTTTTAAAATCAAAATGTACACCTGGAGACAGCTGACCTCTGAGTCTGAATCATCTAAGGCAGTTATGTCCACCAACACAAGATTAAACTTAAGAAAATTTGAATAGATTTATGCATATCTCCTTTCTCCACAAATATACATCAATATATACCTGTCATACAGGAAGTACTCAGTAACTATTTTAATGTTTATGCATTTCAGTAATACAACAAAAGATCTATCTTCTGTCCCATTAGTGAGAAGGTTATAGTTTAATGGGAAAAATAATAAATAATGTAGACATTTTATCTTGTGTTTAGTCCCGTAGGAATAAGCACATAAAGTGTATTGACAACTCATGAAAAAAAGTGTCTTTGAATGGCTGTTCATGAAATGTGAGGGGGAAAGAGATGGTTGTGTGTGTGTGTGTGTGTGTGTGTGTGTGTAAAGGGAAGCCAAGAGTGTATATTATGTTTCTTGTTCAGCTGAATACATGCTCAAGTAGATTTTTAAAAAGCATGAAATAGAACCCAAAAGTTAGATGGTGAGCATTCATATTTTATGTAGGCAGTAGGGAACTATTGAGTTTGGATAAGAAAAATAACATCTGAAGAGGAGCATATATGTTATATGTTTTTAAGAAAATGCAATGTAACAATTTAATATTTGGGATAGTATATTACCATATTTAACTCCTCTGGTGCTTCCAATAACTTAATTCTTTAAAACAATCTAAGATAATTTGCTGAAAGATAATGTCTTTTTATTTAACTCATGGGTTTCAAAGAATTTGGTGGATAAAAATTTCACAGAGAGGAAAGTATAAAAGTAAAGTCCTTAAGTGTACTTGAGGAACAGAAGAAAAATAAAACAAAAATTGTTAGTGGAATTTAAAGGCACTGGGAAATGGGCAGGAAAGAGAAAATACAGAAATGGTCCTTTAACAGAAAATCACTAGAGTAACCTAGTGACTGGAGGCCACTAACTACGAGTAGTAATCTCCAGAAATTTGTCTTCCTGTCCTTACATTAAGAGCTCAAGGATTGATTTTGGAAGAGAAAATCCAATTGACTGGTCTTTAGTTACCTCTGTCTGTCTTCTGGCTAAGCCAGGATGGTAAGAATGAAGAACCCATCAGAGAGAGTGTCCAGGAAAATTTCAGGCCTCCTTAACTGGTGGCAGATTCATAAATTTACCACTTTCTTAAAACAATACTCAGTGGAAAAGAGTTAAATGCTCCATGGAAACCGAAGCACTGTCTAGGAAGAGAAAAGGCATTTCTGAGTGTCCTGAAAGCAAACACATACCTGCCTCAAGCAGAGACACATTTAATTAAAGCAGAACAAATATATAGTCACAGAAAATGGCTAATAGAGAGGAGTAGAGTAAATTTTTTTAAGAGACCATATTGCTCAAGAATCATTCAAAAGTGTCCTTTCACCTGCTCTTGTCAAGACCCTCTCAGTACTAGTGTTTTCAAGTTTCCATTGAGTGGCACATAGAGTATGTATACTAAATTCATATATTTTTGAAGAGTCAGGATAAAAAGGGGGATTTTAAGATCAGAGGCACTGAATAACTGAGTTGGGAGTAAATTTGTAAACAGTAGTGATAATGCTGCAGGAACATTATGAATCCTAAATCTTGATAAAATGTTATGGAACTCTGATCCAGAAAAAAGGATAGATCCCTCTAAAAGAAAAAAAAAAAAAGAACCCTATCTGACCCCTGTAACTGTTTTCTCTTTCACCTTTGGCTTGTGGAATGGGCTAGATTTATAGACATGGCCAACAATTACTGATTGCACATAACCTAGCAAAGCCTCTTGCTCTTGCTACTTTTGTATGTTCTGATATTCAAGACAAACTAGAACTCTTCTGACTACGTAAGTGTTCCTCCCTGCATATTGGCATGTCCTTATTCACATGGCTTTCTCTACCTAGGAACCATCAGATACAACTTGAAAGCCTCATTTCACCCAAAGGCTAACTTCTTATGATCATATTAGCTGCAAGCTATTTATCCCTCTGAGTTCTCACAGAATTATAAATGCCCTCTTACGAAGTGCTCACTATATTTATACTTCGTACTGCCATCTCACAGGAGCCAGAGACTGTGTGTAGTGCTGCCTTGTGCACAGAACCCACCTGCACAGAACTCACCTGAGGCAATGAATGGTGACTCAGAACTTATGAGTGAATAGTCCCTGGAATCTGAGAAGGACTCTGTATTCATTGTGGGATAACCAGAACTTTAAGATTTCCTTCAGTCTGGAGTTAAATCATAGTGGAAATGCTGACAGGTCCATTAGAAGCCTCAGGATATTAGAGAATTCCTTGTGTAGGGATACTGGTAAGCTTCTCAAGGAAGACTGCATCCTTTCTAAAGCATTTTCCTGGGAAAGTTTTTCAGAGGAGTTAGGATCACGCTCAGGGAAAGCTCTGCACTGAGTAATGGTTGGCCAACTCAACGTGCTGTTCTTCTTGACCAGCATTACCGCCACCTACCCCGGTATTATTAGGCACCCGGATGGTAGATAAGCATATGTACAAGGCATTCACGTAATTATTTAACTTAGCTCATTCTAGTGTAAGATTAGACAAGGAATTTAGAATTGAGATCCTGATCACTTCACAGTACCTAGTCTTTAAGACATCTCATTTCTCTTTGAGGAAGATTTTGATAGAGACATCAGTCACAGATACACTACCAGCCAAAGATCCCAGGCTCAGATCATTCCCTTTTTGATGTGAACAGTGCATTCCTGAAACAAATAGGAGGACAACACTTTCACAGAACACTGAAAGGACAATCTGGAGTCAGATTTGAGTTTAATCCTGGATCTGCCGCTCATTTTCTTTGAAATATGAATGTCTCTAAGCCTCGTTTGCTACATGAATTAAAATGACCATATGTTCTTCACTGTGTTGTTATAAAGCACATGAAATAAGTCATAGAAAATATTTAGCATTGTGCTGTTGTGCTCAGTATATCTCAACTCTTGCTGTTGTGACTGTTGCTACCCCTTTGTTAGTACTGCATGATCATAGATAATAACATCTAGAGTTAATTAGAGTGTTTAGAGTTTTTCATTTGATGGTAGGCATCATACACGAATCATCTTCTGCCTTCGTTTTTATATCCTTCTTGTTTTCTTTCATTTAAAAATCATATTTGGAAGATCTGATCGCAATCTATATTAGGTTCAAGGGATATAATAGTAACAAAACATGTTCTCCAAGAGGTCATAGATAAGTAGAAAGACATATTAATAAGTAATTTCATGCATTGTGGTATTGCAATAATGAATGCATAGTATATAAATGATAGTATGAAAGTAACTCTAATAGGAAATAAAGGGTCAGAGATCAGGAAGAAAGGGTGTTGGCCAACTGGGTATGGTGGGGAAGGCCATTTCAACAGAGAATAAAACAGTTAAAAGGTGCTTTCAGTATGCTACATGGTAAGTTTGGGAAATATTGAAGTTTCTCACACTTATGACTCAGTACCTATAGGAATAAAGACACAAGGCTAAGATTCTGACACATGGAACTGTTTGTAAAAATTAGAATTTGGTTGTGCACATTAGAATAACAACATTGGAAGGAGTCAGAAGTCTTTGGAGGCAGCAAGATCAGGATGGCCTTATAAACATCCAAAAGCAGGTAGGCAAGCTAAGGTAAATGAGAGAAAGTGAAGTCAAGACTTAGCAGATATAGATAAAAAATTATTAAGACATTTTCACGGTAGGGAAGAGAAGAGCCAATTAAAATGTCTTAAGCAATAAGAAAAATCACAGATATAAAAAAATCTGTAAGATTTAGAATTTTATAGATTTGTTAAATTAGTATTTCAAGTATTTTACTAGATGTTCTTTCAACTAATTCTCTTGGACTTATTTTCTTTCTGGTCCCAATGTGGCTGCTGTGAATGCAGTTAAGACATGCAGGTTCAGCAATGTAGATCCATAGAAAAGGAACTACTGAATTCTACATATATCTTACTAACAGATGTTTCCTCATTTGATCTGACAGAACTATATCACATACTCACCCCTGAATGAATCATTTGCAAGGAAATGGAAAGGGTATAACTGGCTTAGACTGTCTCAACATTGATCAAGGCTAACTGAAATATATTCACTAAAAGCTGAATTCTCTTGACAAGAAAGAAGACCAGAAAGTATATGTTTGAGCTGAGGAGGGAGAGATGACTCCCAGGCTTCTGGCAAAGACCTCTGCAATAATTCTGTAATTATCTAAATAGATGTGCTTCGAGAGGTTTTTGCGCAGATGAGGACTGTATTATAGTGCATTTACATGTGCCTAAGGGATAAAGAAAAGCTTTGAAATATGAGTTTATCTTAACTGCTCTATGGAATTGAGTCTGTTTTGAATGAAAGCTGAATATTCACTAAATTATTGTCCTAAATGGAGCACATTTGGGAACAATATGTGCATATACAATGGTTTGATCTCATTTGTCAATAAAGTAAACATAGCTAGAAATACCAACATCAATGCAAAATAAAATATTCTGCTTGGGAAGAAATTCTTTTTAAGGCGGAACAAATTTGAATTTCCATCCATACATGTTCCCTTTGTAAGTATTGGACATATTGCTTCTTCCTTTTAAGGACTCAAAATCTTTAAGCTTGAAACAACTTATTTACCATGACCTAAGTATCCAGTCCTTATTTCCAAAGAAATCAATCTTTTCTGTCATTTTCATCTGATGCTGAAAAAGGTACTCTTAATTAAGGGTACCTTTGGTTTTTCCCTATAGTAGGAGACCTATTTCTAAAGATATGTTTCTATGTTGCAAATGCACTATAATTGTATTATAGGAAGGAAGACATTTGCTATATAAAGTTCATAATGAAAAATATTAAGCCTGAAAGTTCTAAATCATCAGTTCTTATTTACACATTTTATCCATTTTTAAATAAATGTTTCTCATTCTTCCCCCCACCCCAGAGAATTTACCTAAGTAATTTGGCATTAAAGAGAACTAGATAATAGATTAGGTTTCAGTTCCTAAGCTTTTATATCCTTTGAATTCTGTTCCACACATTAAATGCAGGAAACTTAATTTCAGCACTCTGTAAATAAAAGTTATCACCAAGAACATGCTAATTTCGGTTTGTGGTGCCAACAGTACAAGGACATTCTGAATATTGAATCATGTTAGAAGCAATCTCCAATTAGTGTAAACAGCATGGAAAGACTGACACTAATTATATCATAAGAGTGTTAAACCTTAGAGGGAACATTGAGCCTTGTAGGGAAAGGTTTCACAGCGACAGTCTGGAGAATCAGGGAAACGTTCAACCTGGCTGTAAAGAAGGAAAGGCACTGGAGGCCACGACAGAGCTGAAATAGGGAAAAACGTTGTAATTCTATATATTTCGAATTAATTAAACTATAAAATATCAGTTAATTTTTATAACATATATTCAATTTGGGGTTTTTATATTTGTAGACATAAAGGTGCTTTTTCTCTCAATTGTCATTTTCCAACTATCTTTGCCACTTTTCATCCTAGTAGTTTAAAACCTCATAGGAACTACTGCAACAGCCTCTTCATTACTCTTTCTGATCACCTTTCTTCTCCCAAATCAAATCCACTAATACATCTTTTACAGGACAATACTGACCATATCACGTGGTAGTCCCTAAATAATGTTTAATCACTTGATTGAAAAAGTCACCAGCCTGACATTTGAATTTTTGTGGTGCATAACCCCAGTCTAACTCTCAGCTTTATACACCCTTGCTCTCCTGCTTTTACTATTTTCACTTGAAGAAGGGTTAATCATTCCACCCAGATATCTACATCACTGAGAATAATCTGTAAGTAAGGAAACACTTGTTTTCTTTGACTGTACTGTGGTTTTCCTGCCTCTGCATATATTCTCCCTTCTGCAAGAAGGAAATGTCCATTTCTTCTACCCATATCTTTTCTAAGTGTACACACTTGTGGGATGATCTTCATTGTCAAGTACAGCAACTCTATGGTTCCTCCCACAACAGTAACCATAAAGATTTCTCATCCATATTCTGTCTGGTATTCATCTTTATGGTACCTGTGTGACTGGTACTTTAAGTGAGAACATGGTGAACTGACAAGTTTTCAGGGTAAAATGTCTGCATGCTACTCTTCCTTTTATTTGGTGACTGACTGATAGAAACTAGAGAACTCCACAGGAACCAAAAATAGCTCATTTTTAGAGGAAAAATATAAAGCAAAGGTTCAGAGCTTAGGTTCTGAAACCCTGTAGATCTGAGTTAAACCTAGCTCTATCATTTGCTACCTTTGTGATCTTGGAAAAATTTCTTATGAAATATGAGCTTCTTTTTTGCCATGGAGAAATGAAAACTAGAATTGTTTGCTTATCACAACAAGATGATTATGTGACTGATGGACCAGTACCAATAAACACATTTGAAGCAGACTTTATGGAAACAGACATTGTGAAAATATTGCACAAACTGAGAGGCGAGGTGATGGGCTCCTTGTTGGAGATAACAACTTCTCAAGTCTTCAGGTCCTTCTGAGGTCACTAAAAATGTCCACAATTCCACCCTCAAGTTCTCATCACCTGTACAGTGAGAAAATTCTCAAAGTTTAAAACTTACTCTTGTGTCACGAATAGAGTCTTCATATCTTTCTCCCTGTTATTCCCTATTAGGTCTCTTTGCCAATTAGATAAAAATCATGTGACATAAAAAAACCCCTAGCAACCTATATATGTTTATTATGAAGTATACAGGTCATGTTCCCTTCGACATTTCTAAGGTTCATCCTGTCCTAACATAGCCTATATCAACTGGGGGAAAAAGAGGTAAGTGAGATTATGATTAGAAAAGTACAGTACTGGCATGTACTCACTAAATCATAGCTATAATCAAATCTTTAGTTTTCTTTTTTTCATACTTCTTTTTCTCCCTCCAGTGGAAGACATATGTGAAGTTAGAGAGGTTTTCTACATCTTTTGTGCAATAGAACTACTTTGGATTTTCCTCCAAGTCTTACCAGGATGCATGGGGAAAATAGAAAATAGAATGAACACAATGACATTATTAATGGTAGGAAGCAAGTATTACTTCGAAGCAGAGTGGGGTCAATGCCAGTCTCATATTCCTCTGAAATGAACATTCTCTTTGCTAAGGTACAACCAGAAGACGGAAAGTAAAGCAGGAGGAAGAAATCAGGCATGCGAAATCCTTGCCTATTTTGTCTGCCTGCTCAAGTATTACTGTATAAAATTCTCATGAAGCAGAATACAGTATTGGGCACCTAACAAATATGTAGTGCACTGCTAACTTGTTTGACGGGATACAAGGAAATTCATGGCATGTTGCATCCTTCTCTTTGCTATTGTCTCTTATAGTTGAAACGCTACACAGATCAGTCTTGATTTCTTTCTTCTCTGTCTACATTCACACTTTTAGTGAATTCATTTGGTCTCATGGCTCTAAATACCAATTATATGCCAATGCCTTTCAAATTATTTATGACTCCATCTAAATCTCTTTTTTATACCCCAGATTCTGAGGTCCCCCTGGTATCAAAATCTCTCTTCTACATCCCAAAATTCTAAGTCCTACTGCTTACTTCACAAGATATATAGTAGACTTCTTAAAACTGAAATGGACTTTAGTTAGAACTAGGCTAGTATTCCCTGTCTTCATGCCCCAGCCCCTGTAATAGAATTCTACCTAACTAGCAGTCTCTCCCTTCTCAGGTAACAGTAACTGCATCTTTTCAGTTAATAGGACCAAAACATTGGAGTGGTTTTGATTTTGATCTTTCATTCAGACTCCCAAAATAATTTTTCATAAATATTGTTGGGATTCCTTCACTATTTATCCAAAATTAATTAATCATCAGCTATCATCAACTGTATTTCTAAGTATCTGCAACAGTCTCTTAACAGGTCTTCCTATTTTAAGCTTTCTCCCAACTTCCATCCTCTATTCTCAGTTCATTAGAATGAGGCTCTAAGAACCTAAGCCAACCCAAGTCCTCTCTGTTCAATACTCGAATGTTTCCCATGGAGATTGAAAAGCTAAAATTTTTATAGTGTGCTGCACGATCAGCCCTAGTACATTTCTAACTCATCAATAATGTCTCCACTCCTTACTCATGCTGTGGTGCTGCACCACTTTCTGTCCTCCTTGCATTTTTTAAACAAATAGTCCTTCTACCAGCTATGATTTAAATATGTTCCCCCCAGCCTAGTGTTAGATAGTGTTAGAAATTTAAATCCCCATTGCAGGCAGCAGTGTTGGGAGGTGGAGCCTAAGGAAAGATGTTTGGCTCATTAAAGTTCTGCCTCTAAAAAGGTTAATGCCATTATCCTGATAGTGCAGTGATTGGTATGAGGAAGAGGTTCTTTATAAAAGGACAAGTTTGGCTCTTCACTGTTTTTTTTCTTATCCTTTCTTGCCCTTCCATCTTCTACCAGAGGATAATGCAGAAAGATTGTCCTTGCCAGACGCCAGCCCTTTGAGCATGATTTCCCAGCCTTCAAAACCATGAGCTAATACGTTTGTTTATTATAGATTACCCAGCCTAAGGCTCTCTGTTAGAGCATCAGAAGATGGACTCGGATATTCCCACTATTGGGTTTTGGTGCAGTTCTTTCCCTCCATCAATAACATCCTTCCCCAAGATGTCCACTGGACAGCTATTTCCTTGTCCCTTTTAATTTTTTTCTGCTCCTGGGATGCCACCTTATCACTAAGATTCACCCTGCTTATCTGGTGATATTAAATCAGGAAATAAGTGAAAGTAATTCAATCTGTAGCCTGAGCATTCACTTTTATCAAAAGATAGACACATATTCTTAAACATCAGGAGCACTCTAAGAATCTTCTCATCCTCTCAGTTCAATTGCTCTCACAAACACTGGGGCTTTTCCAGTCTCTCCACTTAATTCTTCCCTCACTTCCACTCCACAAAAAAATGTTTCACACATTCTCTCAACTGTTTCCATTCCCCCAACCACCTTATGCTCCTCACTGTAAAAAGCATTTTAGCTCTTCTAGATTCCATATTTTGCTTTTCTAATTATTTAGCATCAGACCCCTGATGGAAACACTTGGTTCTAACCCAGCAAACAAGAATCTTCACCCTTGGAGAAGAAATATTGTGAACATTTACAACTTATGAACTTTTATTTCTGATGGTTGAATGGCAAGAGATATAAACAATGTCCATGGATTACTTGGAGCCTAAGCTAGACCTTGAAAACTTAGTAGAATCTCTGTAGGCCAAGATCCAGGTGGAGAGAAAAAAACCTCTGAACCTAAATGTGAACAGTTGAGTAGATTACCCAGCTAAGACACCTTAATAAGTTTAAATAACTGAGAAAATTAGGTTAGACAATTGAGACAAAACAAATGTGTTCTAAATTTTTATTCTTACAAAAATTTTGTGAAATAGGAATTACAGTTTCCATTTTGCTAATGAGGATATTGAAGTTGAAAGAGAAGTAACCTGCCTAGAATCATGCAGCTAGTACAAGACAAAGCTGATTGGAATCAGTGTGTTATATTTATATTTGTGCCTTGAATTATTGTTTATTATTTCATACAAGAGATTTCATGTTGTCATTATGTGAAAGGTTATTCTCCTTGTTTCATGGTATGGATCATGACACATTGTTTATGAATTTCTTAGCTGCCACTATAGTTAAGAAATATCTATAGAAATAGCTTTATCTTTTTAACAAACAGTAGAGGGATTAATGACCTATCAATCAGTAAAGACAGATATTTCAAACAAGCACATATATTAAATGCAAACTACATATGAACATTCTTGGCTGACAAGGCTATTTTTTAAGCATATTGCTAGTAAGATTGCATGAAGGGTCCCAACCTAGCAGAGATTAGAATCAGAGGAATGGCTAGTTTGGAGCTGCTAACAGGAAGTGCCTCTTGCCCTAGAGAAGCTGATCAAAGGCAGAGAGGAACCTATTCCCAAGACTGGAAGCAAAATCTCTAGCCTTGTTTTATTACAAACTATTGTAATAAACGCGTTGATGTGTGTATCTCAGGAAAATGAAACATTCCTCCTTCATATTCCTCTAAACCTACAAAAACTTCTCTCCTTTTATCCTCCTCTATAACAGCTAGGTCTCTAAAGCTATCAGGGATGGAAAGAAGACACTAGTAGGTTAATATCTGTTGAGGGAAGTTAGTGAGGGAAGAAATCCTAAACACACACACACACAACAGGGCAACTACTATTTCAAAAATTTCCAAATGAAAAGATTCTTCTTTTCAAGAGAACATGATTTTTAGGCTCAGAACATAATTTTTAAAAGGTTCTAGAATGTGGGAGCATGAAACCTATTGGAAATTGACTCGTCTCTGAAATGTCCTGTCATTTGAGATGATGACAAAGTCATCATCCCAGTGCTGGAGGGAGGCAACTGTCAGTCAGTCAGCAAACACTAGCTAAATGTCTGTCACCTCCCAGAGAGAGTTCATTGTGAGGAAGACACAATGACAAACTCCCTGCTCTCAGTCAGTGATTTGGAAAACCTACCAAATAACTGAAGTGGTTACTTCTGAGTGTGCAAAAGGCTATGTGGGAGATGCAAAGTATTATTAATGCTTGTAGAAAGAAGCCCACTTAGTAAACAGGTTCAGAAAATATCCCTGAGCAAAAGAGTCTGAAAGGATGAGTAGCTGTGGGTGGCCTCTGACCAAGACCATGGCATTTATAATTTTAAACCCAGAACTAGACAGAACCCGGCAGACAATAAGATTGTGATCATCATTGCTATGGAACAATCCATCCCCAAAGCGAGCATCCTAAAATCACACTTGATTATTTTTCACAATTCTTCAGACTGGTTGGAGTTTGCTGAGGATTGTTCTACTCCAAGAGCCACTGAGTTGGGCTACAGTCATCTAAGGGCCAAATGGACAGAACCATCCAAGATGGCTTGCTCACATGTTTGATTCTTTAGCATTGGTGGCCAAAAGGCTTGGGCTCAGCTGAGAAAGTTGAAACTGCTGAACTTCTTTCTCTGTCCAAGTGCTTCTAGGGCAATGAGGCAAACCTTTTAGAGTGAGTGCCCAAACTGTAACCCCAAGCCCTTTTATTTATCAAAAAGTACCAACCCTGCAGTTAAATCTGAATAGTGAGGTTTAATTCAGAAAAACCAACTCGTATACTAACATCATTTGTCTTACAATAAAAACAAATAATATGCAGGCCATAGATTCACCACCACCGTGGGGGTCTCTGTCTCCATGTGGCCTCCCGTGTGGTTTCTTCAGCAGAGTAGCCAGATTTTTAATATGTCAATGCAGGGCTCCCAAAAGGAAAAAAGTGGGGGCAGCTGTGCCTTCTCACACCTTAGGCAAGATTCTAAAATGAGATTCTGCTGCTTCCTGTGAGTAAAAGTAAGTGGTCTCCACAGCCAGCACGAATTCAGCATGAGGGGGAAGTGCACAAGGGGCTGACTCCCAGGAGGTGTGGCTTATGAAGGGACATCTTCAGAGACTGGCCATCCTCTGGGTATTCAGTATTTAGAACTGCCAGTCAAAGAGGAAGGAAAGGAATCCCTGGTATTAACAGAATCTTTGACGATGACTGAGCATGTTGAAGTAACTGGTTCAGGTCTCCCAGAACACAGAAAGAGAAGAGTGCCATGGAGGAAGGACTCAGATAGGTGCACTAGAAAGGAGCAGAGCCCCAAGCCTGACTAGCCCTGAGCTTTTCAGCTATGTAAGGCCATCAATTTCCTTTCTTCCTTGGTTATTTGAGCTAATTTTCTATCTTTGAATCAAAAAGTATGACTATTAAAGGGAGAGGCAATAAATCATGCTGCCCAAGAGAAGACCCTGAAAGTGGCCTGAATGCAACAAAACCTACTCTTCACGTGCTACTCTCCCTGCCAGATTAATCTCACTTCGGCACATTGCCGAGCAAACTTCATTTTCCCCAGGAAGACTTCCTTAACCTTCATTCTAGGCCTGTTTGTGTCTAGTCCTTTCTTTTAGAGCTCTGGTCACAATTTGTTAGTGTCTGTTTGTCAGTGTGATTCATTTTTTAACAGTGTATTCCTTCTCTTGACTCTAAGTTTCATGTGAGTACAATCCAAGGAATTTTATTTGCTTCCTTTTCTTTTTTTTTATAGCATGACACAGGGCCTGACATATACTATGTACTCAGTGAAAGATGGCAGAGAGATGCACAGAGAGAGAACAAAGGACACAAACATGTTGACCCATGCCTGTCACCAGCACTCTGAGAAACTGAGGCAGGAGGATGACAAGTTCAAGCCCAGCAGGGGCAATTTACAGTGACCCTGTGTCAAATAAAATTTTTAGAAGGCTGGAAATTTACCTGAGCAAAAAGGCCCTGGGTTCTGTCTCCAGTGCTGAAAGTAAGAAAAAAAATGATAGATCAATGGATCACGTCCATAGGGATTAGAGACTACACTGGTCATTTTATTCAATCAAACCAGGTTGTCCTCTAGAAATCATCAACTTGGAAAACAAATGAGAAATAATTAATTCCAAGACACCCAGGGGAAACAAGCCACTGCTCTTTGACTAGCCCATGAATCAGCTGATTGCCCTTGGAAAGTGGACTTCCTTAAAAACATTCTGATCCTTACAAAGATGCCTTCCCCTGGGGAGCAGAACTCATTAACAGAAGAGGTAAGTACAGAGAACGATGTTGTTTCCTTTGGCTAGACAAAGTGTAAGACAAAGTTCACTGTACGCTTTATTCAGTTTAATCCCCCTCTCTTAAATAGAAATTACCAAAATGGACAGATGCTGGTTAAATGTAGCAGCTGTCCAAATGGGCAGCTCATTCGTGTTTGTCTTTCGCTACCTACTGCAAGGCAGAGGCAATAAAGTGTAGTGATTAAAAGAACGGTCACCAGTCAAGGGCTGCTCTTCACTCTGTGCAATCTTGTATCAATGACCTTATCCTCTATGTTCTACTAGTAAAATGGGAATGGTTCTTTTATCAAGTTTTTGGGCATATTTAATGAGATAGTGCTAGAAAGATATAAATGAAGGACTTAGTAAGTGAAAGTTATATTATTATTATTCCTATTCTTCTTTTTTAAATCTATTACCAAGAAATGGTTAGGAGGTTGTTAAGAGAAAAAGATTGCTCACATCATCTTCTTTTTAATTTTTTATTTTGAGCAAATCTAAATAATTACAACCACATCCCTCTTGTTTTTTACATCTACTTCAGGTCTAATAGAGAACTTCTGTCTCATGACTGCTGGCTAAAATCATGCCCTTTATGGTCAATGGTTTCTGTGTCTATTGGATATACATGTAATTACAGAAAGCTCCCAGTTTGAAGTCAGAGAAACCAATACTCAAATTATAAGTCAACCCTGCCTCTCTGAGTATCAATGTCCTTGGTCAAACAAGATAATGTAAGTGCAGAGCCTGATACTCATATGAGGATGCCCTGGCTTAGGACCTGTTAGTAGGGTCCTCTGAGTCCAATCTCAGGGTTACATTTTTCTAATAATACTATTTACCTGAGGGAGAATGGTCTGCAGAGATGTAAGCCAATGTTTGTCTTATCATCCTTTTGTGAGTGATTCATAGTTGTGTGTGACTAGAAAAATGGGAACTTCTTTCAGCTCCAGTTATTTCATATGTAAAATGAGTTATTCTTTGAATATTTTATCAAATCTGATTTTTCATTCATTTCTCATTTTAAGGTTGATCTGGAAAGTTAAAAAATATAACAAAATTATATAGGCATTAGAATAGGCATATTTTTCTTACTTATTTTCCCAATATCAAGTGTTGTAAATATCTCCCTACCTGATTTTGGCCCAAGCCTAATGGTTTTGACCTTCTCTTCTCCCTTCTTCCCTTCTTCCCTCCCTTCCTTCCTTCTTTGTTCCATGTGTTCCTCTATCCATCAGTTGACCAAAAGAAGTCATCGTCAAATGCCCACTTAGAACTATGTGATAATATAGGGCCACTATAGAAACAGGGACAGAGAAGAAAGACATGACAGTAGGGAACAATCAAGGAAACAGATGATTCTAACACAGTCCTATGGCACAGGATGATAGAGTCTTGAGATAATTGAAGCACAGAATGGTGAGAAAGATGTGGAATTTAGAGGATGAAGGTAGCAGAAATTTGTTCTTGTGCTCAGATTTGAAGAGTAAAAATGAAAGAAAAGGACAGGGTAAAATGCTGAGACAAAAGAAGCTATGATAAACAGGAAGCACAGTAGCAATTCTGCAAACTTGAATGCAAGTTGACACAGGTACTGTCACCCTTTCTGCCATCCTGTGAGTAGGGCTGATCTGAATAACTGCCACATTTTAAATGTCCATGGAAGGATCAAGGATTATGACTCAAAGGATCTAAAGCAAGTGAAGATTTTGTTCTTATGTTGCCAAATTAATATGAGAAAACCTAGCTGGACCATTTAGAAAACAAACAAAAAGCATCGGCAAATTTTAATGATTTTGTTTTTTACTAATTGAGATACAGATTCAGTCACATATTTGGGACATGTGGGTAATCTCCAAAAATTCATGAAACTGTTTTCTGGAAAATTTCCCTTAATAGGACACTTCAAAGCTGTAGGTGTAACTCTATAAACACTGTGCATTATGTGCTCAACAATGACTTGGAATGACTTGGATTGTTTCTTTCATTTTGCTTGTCTTTGTCTCTGTCTCTCTCTTTCTTTCTTTCTTTCTTTCTTCATTTCTTTCTTTCTCTTTCATTCATTCTCTTTTATTCTTTCACCTTCCTTCCTTCTTTCATTTCTTCTTTCCTTTCTTCTTTCCTACCTTCCTTTATATACAAGGGATTGAATCCAAGACCTCCCTCATTTTATTGGTTAGTGTCATCTAGAGGAGAATTGATAGAGAGAATTTATTAGGTAGGCTTACAGGACCAGAGGAAGGAGAGTCTAGAATGGCTGTCTGCAGTAGAGAGTCAGAGGATTCAGTTGCTGTCCAGCCCAAGAAGCTTGAAGCCACAGAACAAGTGGGATCAAGAAAGCAGCACCAGGCTGAGACCTAAGGTTTGGAAGCTCCCTGGAAGTCATTAGTATGAGTCTGTATTAGAAGACTGAAGAAACTGGAATCTGATTTCCACAGGTGAAGGTGGCAAAAGGCATATCTGCTTAAGGAGAATAGACCTCTTCCAAACATACTGACTTCCTTCTTTGCCTTTTATTCCATCCAGGCTACAAGCTACTGATTGGTGCTACCCACAACTCAGGTGGGTCTTACCCCCTCAATTTGCTGGCATTGTGTTACTCATTTCTGGAAATATCCCACAGAAACTCCAAGAACTATGCTTCACTAATCTGCTAGCTAGTTCTTAAACAAGTCAAGTTATCATATCACAGTTAATGGTTAGGAGCAGGCTAGGTAACTACTCTACCAATGAACTACATCCACACCCCTTTTTACTTTTAGCTTTGAGGCAAGGTCATACTAAATTCCTCAGGTTGAGCTCAAACCTTTAACCTTCCTGCCTCAGCCTCCTGAGTAGTAGGGATTACAAGCATGTGCCTCCACCCTCAGGTATTTGAATCCATTCTATAAGTAGAAGTTCAAACAATGTAAAACTCTAAAATATTGTAGTTTTTCAAAAGAAAGAAAATCAGAGGTACTACACAACTTTGGTTAATGAAGGGCCCAGGTAACAAAATGTGCTGATAACTTGCTGAGAAAGCTCTGTGTGGGCCACACATTAGCATGCTTCATTAAACCATCAAAAGTTAATTGACCCTGTAGCAGGAAAGAATATTTTGTGCAAAAAGTGGGCACTTTGTGATCCCTGATCCATGAAAATTTGTTCAGGAAACAATTCTGACATTCAATAATAGCAGTTAATATGAAGGACTGTAGAAGGACTGTAATTGAACTGTGAGATGCATCAATAAAGCAAACTGACAAAACCTCTGCCCTCAAGGATCTTACATTCTGGTGAGGAGAGACAAAGAGAAGGGTTACGTGCAATAAATAAGTAAGAAATATCATTTATTAGAAACAGAACTGAAAAATTGGATCAAGAATATCAGGAATCTGGAATAAGTAAGCAAGGGCTGAAATGTCAGTATTAATGAAGGCAGGCTTTATTGAGAAGTTATGTTTGAACACAAGAAATAAATGAAGTAGATATGTCTCCAGGAAGAGCATTTCTGGGAGGAACAGTTCGAAAGCAGGGGCAGTGTCACAAGAACAGACTGAGGAAGACATGAGTGGGAGGAGATGAGTCAGAAAGGGAATGGGGAGATGGGGCAGATCATTGCGGACAGGAAGACCCATGTGTGAAGAAGAGCTAATGGTGAGGGTTACAGAGTTTAGATGCCGGATATGTTTTAAAGGGTGACTGGTCTTTTGAATTGAGAACATATTGTAAAAGGCAAAACGGAATTGGGGAACAAGAGAGGATGATACCGCAGTCATCTAGTAGTCCATCTAGCTGCAGTGGTGGATGGTTGATTAAAGTGGTTGGGTTTAGAGAACATTTGATGACAGTTTAAGTATGGAGAGAATAAAGAGATAAAAGGCATCAAGGATGATTCCACAGTTTCATCCTGGAACACCAAAACTGAAATGCCTTGAATTGAGATGGAGAAGTCTTGAGTAGATGACATCTGGAATACGAAGATGGGGTTTTGGACAGGCGAGGCTTGAGATTTCTATTCTTGGACTTGGTTTGGGTGTGGTTTGAGTGTCCCCAATAGGCGTCATGATTGAAATCCTTGTCTACAGGGTGTTACTATTGGGAGGTGACAGAACTTTTGGAAATGTGGGACTTGTAGGAAGTTGTGCGGTTGGGTGTTGCATGAGCTTCTCATCTGATTCATGGTGGTTCTGCTAAGAGAGTAAACACAAACGCCCACGCCTGGCCCATCCCGGCTCTCCCTGCTCCTACTTCCAGGTATAACACCTTGCTCCTATGTTCCCTCACTCTTGCTGTCAGTGCCATAAAGTGATGCAGCCAAGGGGCGTCCAGCCCTCCCCATGGAGCCTAGGGCTTCGACTTTGAGCCTCTAAATCAGTGAACCAAATAAACATCTTCTCTTATAAAACAAGTTGCCTTGACTATTTTATTGTGTTTAAGTAAGACTGAATTATCAACTTCATTCAGTTATGTGGAATAAGCAGTTGGATTTGTGAGCCTGAAATTTAAGAGAGAGATTCATAGAATTTAAATTTAGGTATCTTTGCATAAAATAGCACTTAAAGCTATGGAACTGGAAGAAATAACAAAGAAAGTGCAGAGAAGAAAGAAAATGAAGAACTTTTATTAGAAACTCATATATATTAATTTCCTACTGCTACTCATGAATTGCTAACTTAGTGAAAAAAACACCACAAATACACAATTTTTTACAGTTCTAAAGGTTAGAAGTTCACCCCTAGAAAGTCTGGAAAGGAATGTATCCTTTCTATAGTTTTGTTTTAGCTCTGTGAGGCCCATTTAGAACTTTCCTAAATGTATTACATATAAAATAGGGTAATGCCATATAGAAATTAATTTAGAATTGTAGAGAACAAAATGTGAAAGTCCACTTTTCCTTCCTCTGTCACCAGAGATGATGGAACACTGGCAGAGGTTTGGAGAGCATCCTGCCTTTTCCCTTTCTGTGCACTGACCTAAATATTTGTGCATATGTATATATTTTTTCATATAGATAGAGTCATATTTTTATTTCACACATGATGATGTTTTGGAGATCTCCACATGATAGCATAAATAAGATTACCTTACTCTTTTCAACTATGGCACAGTTTCCTACCTCAAGCAAAACACAGTGCTTATTGTTTTAATATTTATGTACAGTTAAGATCTTTTTTCTACTTACTGGTTGTGCGACTGTAGGCAAGTTAACCTTTCTGGGTCTTTGATCCTCTCAGGGAAATAGGAATGTTGATGTTACCTGGTAAGTTTGAGTACAGTATCAGTAGACAGAACATGTAAAACCCAGCCAGGCTTGTCATCCAGCAAACCCTTAATTAATGTCGATTGCTTTTTAAAATTATAAAAAATGCCTGCAAAAATGTCTTTCCATTCATGTATTTTGGGGAACACACAAAACTTTTTGCAGGATAGATTTGTAGATGTGACATATCTAATCATAGAAAATATTCATTTAAATTGTCATTGCCAACATAGAATTAGCTTTCAAAAATCCTTCCCCAATAGACGCTCCTTGCCAGTATTATTTGAGCACACTCACTCAAGGAAAAAACTACAGTAGTTATTTGAGGCTGCCCAAAAATTTGGACACTTTTTAAATATTTTGATAATTCTTCACATTTGAATCTTTCTTTGTCAAGATAAATTCAAAAAACTACATTTCCCAGTTTGCTCTGGCACTAGGACACCACTAATTAGAAACATATTAACCTTTGATCATGAAAGAACTTCATGGGGGAATTTTTCAGCTGGTATAGGCTGTCAGTGGGATCTCTAAAATAGAGAGATGTCTGTATAGAAGACAAAGGGAAAGGATGATTCTGGATAGTAGCAGCTGATAACTGTGGCAATTAAGAAGCATTGTTCTAAGAGGTACGGAATACAGCTCAGCTTTGACAGCCTATTACCCAACAATTCTAACTTTCTGAGCATCAAATCATTTCATTATGGCTAATTTTTGTTCAGATATAGTAGATTCTGTTATTTTCAACTAAGAATTCTGACAGATTCACAAAAAACTTAATAATTAGTATGATTCTAACTTTTGCCAATTTTATGAACAAAGTTTATTTATTTATTCAGATGTCTAACAATGACCTTTTACAACCTTGTAAAGAAACCTTAAATAGGCACGGTATATTACCAGGACCATAGATCTGCCTAGGGACAAAATGGTAAGCTGAAATGCTTGCATTTCTTCTTTTATCTTACATTGCTAGCATTATTGTTATTATTAAAACATATTGAATAATTAATTTAAACCTAAAGTGATTAGTTATTTGAGATCACAAAGATGCTGCATCTTTTTAATATTTAGCATGCAAAATTTCTTCTGTGATAAAAGACAGTTTCCTCTACTTTTAGTTTTCTTCCTACTATTAGATTTTTAGTGGAAAAATTTATACAAAATAATTTAAAAGAAATTAGAATTCAAAGTAATTTAAAAGAAATTTATTTGTTGTACTAAGTACAATTTGATAATGAATGTATTGATGTGTTATTATATTATCCATTGTTGAAGAACATGGTTTGACCATCTTTCTTCTTCATTACTTAGACTAAATCTTTCTACCAGTATCATGGGTTTTTTTTTTTTTTAACCAAGCATGCAGAAAGTTGAACTATGGTCAATGGGAATAGAAACATGCTGTTTTCAGTGGAAACTGATCCATAACTTCGAATAAAACTTGAAGTAATCTCACCAACACCATTGAATGCTGTTTTTTTCTCATTCTTTGTGCAAAAATTTCAGACATTCAAATTACTCTGAAGGCCAAATAAATATTTACTAAATATATTAATTATTGTGTGTTTTGTTTTTGTTTCATCTTTTTGTCTTTTTGAGACAGGGTTTCACTATGCAGTTCAGGCTGGCCTTGAGCTCACTTTATAACCCAGGCTGGTCTTAAATTTGCAGCAATCCTCCTGCCTCAGCCTCCTGAGTGCTAAGATTACAGACATGTGCCACCATGACTAGCTTATTGTGTAATTTTTTAAAGAAAAAAAAAGTAATATCTTAATCAATTCAGGTTGTTATAGCACAATGCCATAAACTGGGTGTTTTAAGCAGTAGACATTTATTCTCTTAGTTCTGGGGGCTGGGAGCCCAAGGTCAAGGTGAACTTGGTGAATGCCCTGTTCCTGGTTTGCAGCCAGCTCTCTTCTCTCTATGTTCTCACATAACAGGAACAGAGAGAGCTCTGATCGCTACCTCTCCTATAAGGACACTCATGCTGTCATAGAGGCCTCACCCTCTTGACCTCACCTAATCTACCTCCCCACCATACCCCCCTCCAACACACTGAAGGTCAGAATGCTAACATGTGGCTTCAGGAGGACACATGTATTTTGTCCATAAAAGTTAGAATGCAGGCTACGAATCCTGCAGAAGTTTTCAAATTTATCCCCAGCTGACTAAAAGTAATTAATCCTTTTTCTTCATTCTGCATATATTTAAATAATGTATTAAATTACAGTACATTGGTAAATGCACTCTAATAACAAATAACTAATTCTTTATTCAAATTTCACATCTCTAAATGAAGTAAATTATCTGTTTTCATGCATCTCTAGACCATCTGGCCCCATGTTAAGACCCAATCAGAGAATCTACTAATTGTCATACATGTTTATTCATTATTTACTCATTTTCTTAAAATAATGAATGTCTAGGACCCTTACCAAACAAGCACCACCACTAGTTGAAAATTTGATCTTCTTACCTAAATAGGAAATGACAAAAGAACCAAGTGAAGTTTTTACCTAAGAAAAATAATTGCTATTGTGCTCTTCTTATATTATAGAGGGAACATGGTGAGGGGATCACAATATGGGTAGCAAAGAGTCTTGTGGAATTAAAAATAGAGGTCAGTAATCCAGAGGTTTAAGTTTGCAATTTAAGCAACTAAGTTTTATTTTTCAAGAGTATCTCTGAAACTGTTTTTTCTGAGTTCTTTTCCTGCCCATCTTAGAATATCCATAACTACTCTCAACATTTGCATGACCAGATATGAAGAGTTTACACCTAAGCAACTAATAGGATCATAGGAGAGAAGGTACTAAAACTCTAGAACAGAAAATAACTTAGGTACAAAATATTTGTATCTATACTAAAACTGTATGTAGAAGAAAGCCTAGTATACTACAAGAGCACTATAACTTCACAGATCGAAGTGAAAAACCACTTTGTGATTCTCTCTCTTAAATCAATATAAGCCAGACAGTATTTAAACCCATTTTCTACTAAATTTTTTGCTTAAATTTCACAGTTCCTAATTCTGCGGGCTAATTTAATTTTCCTTTCTAGATATCCCATAACACCTTCTATGTGTTGGAATAACTACTTGTAATCATGTTCTTTGTAATTATAATATCAGTACTAAGAAAATCTGGATTTCTGGTATTTTGTTGGCAGCTAAGAGTTCTCAAGGTTATCAATAAATAAGAACAGTACAAATGTGGTACATATTTCTGGAGCAACAGCTTACCTTACGTATATGGTGTTTTTAAACTACAACAAACCCAACTGTATCATGAAATGAAGTACAAAACTCATGTAGATTTTCAATATAAAATTAAAAGTGTCTTCCATAGTTCATGCTTACTTTTCTCCTCTGTCAATACTGTCTTTGGGGGAAATTTATTATTATTTTTTTTTTATTTTAAAGGAAAAAAAAGCCCCAGAAAAATCAAGAAGCAAACAGAAAACAACAACAAAAGCAAAATGATGACAACATCACCACCAACAAAAACAATAACAAAAAATGGCAGCATAAGGTTTCACAACAACATGATAAGAATTTAACAATGGTTGTTCCATTGCATATTTTTATCCTCAGGTAATTGCTCAGGCTGCCAGATACAGGCATGTAAGACTGATCAAACAATGTAATTTCCCTTTGAGCAGTTTCTTTCTCTTTCACTATATCTATTGTAACTTTTAGATCTTATTTACTGTTTCACTTTCTTACAGTAGCAAGACAATATGCTCTTTACACATGCAAGTCTGATTTATTTCACTTAAAAGTATGGTTTCTAATTGCATCCATTTACCTATCAAAGCCTCAAGTTTGTTGTTCTTTATGGCTGAGTAGTATCCCATTGTATAAAAATACCACAGCTTTCTTATCCATTCCTCAGTTGTGGAGCATGTGGGTTATTTCCAAGAGTTAGCTATTACAAATTGTGCTTTTTTTTTTTTTTTTGAAATTTAAATACAGATTGATGTGGTAGCCTTACGTGTAAATCTACAAAGATCAGGTAACTGCAGCCAAATTCTAACATGTCATCATGTTAGAAGAGGAGACGTCTCTATTCCACAAGACAAAATAAGAGCCAGAGTAACAAAGGAGAAAGTGTGCCTTGGACAAATTATTTTAATAGTTCAATTTTGCCAACTATAAAATGAAAGCTTTAGATTGGCTGTTCTCCAGTGGCCCCTCAATCTCAAAAATTCTGCTGTGATGAATTCTTGGAGTTTTTGGCTGACAATGCATCTCACACCCACAAAAAGACAAAAGAAAAAAATAAAACAGTTGTATTTCATTGTTCTTTTTTAAGCTTCTAAGTGTCATGTTTTGCTTTAGAATGAGACTTTTGAATGCTGTGCAATTTTTTTTATGTATGAACTCTTAGACTCATTCAGATGTCTAAAGACGAAAAAGTACAATCAATATCAAACCACAGTACATTTTTATGGATCACTCAGATATTATCAACTGAGATGATATCATATATTTCATCATCATACCAAGATGTAATGGAAAATATTGATTTTAAATACCACATTTAAAGAGGGGGGAGTCTATTTTATAACACCCCTTTCCTACATCTTTCTACCATCTTTTTCTTTCTTGACATTTTAGCTTTATATGAAAAGCTTTTGCAAGACTATGTAGTAACTACTATAATGTTAGTACAATCACTTGAGAGTTGTTAGATCAAATAGTTGCTCTACCTTGTACCAAGCAAAGCTTTTCTAAATACAAACAAAAAAGAATCAGCCCATGTTAGCTTGGTTCCAAACGTTGATAAAATAAGTGATTGATACTGCAAGCAAAGAAAACTAAAGTAGAACAGCAATTATAATTCTCCAAGTTTATGTGTATTACATGGAGACTGATTGGTTCAATCTCTATAAAAAATATTGTTTTGTTCTATTGTATTGTCTTGTAATCAAGTGCATTCAGTACATATCTGCTACAGATGTGACTTCAAGATTCAATGCTACTTTATATGTGCTCTTCATTAAAAATAACAAAAATGCAAGCAAAGATCCTCTGTGGTATACCCTGTATACAATCTGAAGCCTAGAAAAATAGGGAAATAAAATCAGAGCTCCTAAATTCGCAAAGCAGACAATTTGAAGTGTTTGTAAGCCCATTTAAAACAGGAGCTCTAGTACACTGCAGGTGGGCGTGGAAAATGCTGTCACCACTTTGGGGAGCAATTTGGCAATTATCTAGTAAAGTTGAAAATGCAAACGCCTACCAACACAGCAATTTTATTTAAATACCTCTGGAAAACACATGTACATATAAACAAGAAGTCATTCTTATACTAAAACAGAGAGGGGAAGACAGGGAGCACTAAATGAGTTTGATAAAGGAGTTGATAAACTTATAGATATTAACATGAATATTATATAGCAGTTAACATAAATAACACATGTATTAAGTTAGATACCACATTTAATAAAATATATGCAAAAAACAAAATACACAGTACAAAATAGGCCACTTTTGAAAATTTAAAATCATAGACAGTAGCATATTATTTGGCTTCTGGATAACAAATCACCTATAAAAACATGGATTGGGAAGATATTTGCCAAGTTCCAAAGAAAAGTTGTCTCTAAAAAAAAGAGAAAAATGAGGACTAGAAGACTAATGTAGAACATAAAACACTTCAGCTCTCACTGTAATGTTTCATTTTGTCTTTATTAAAAACAATTTTAGAAACAAATATGACAAAATGTTAATATTAGTTAATTCTGAGATGAGGGCATGTGAATATTTTTATACCATGTACTTATTTGTATTAATTGCTCTTCCAATTAAAACAACAAAACTTCAATCACTTTTGGTCACTCAGTTCAGTATTACTGCATGACTTTAATTTAAGGAACCATGACTATATTTAGACTGTATTTTATTCATTTACAATGTTTATACTGGGTAAGTAAACTAGGGGCTTTGGAAGGCTTTCCATGGAATTTCAGCTTAATTAGGTCTCATTTCTGTGTTCATTGAACATAGGCAAAGTTTTAAACATCTGTTTATACAAGGTACACAGACTAGAAAATGTTTCCTTTGGTTTGTCCTTAATATTCTGTGCCAAAAAGAAAAAATCCTGTGCCAATAAGAATATTAACATCAAGTTACAGTATTTTTTCCCACTGGGAGATTCAGGGGTGAATGTTGCTATGTAAATGTCACTGAACCCTATTTGGGAAGAACTTTTACAGCTACACAAAATGCAAATATGAGAGAACTTTAGCTCACAGGATCATATTTAAATATAAACAATATAAAAACCAGTTTTCATGCTATTGAGGTTTTTTTTTTTTTTTTTTTTTTTTTTTTTTGGTCTTTTTGAGACAGGGTCTCTGTGCAGTTCCGGCTGGCCTTGAGCTCACTTTGTAGCTCAGGCTGGTCTCGAACTCGCAATAATCCTCCTGCCTCAGCCTCCCGAGTGCTGGGATTACAGGCATGAGCCACCACACCCAGCTCATGCTATTGAGTTTTAATTATCTCTCTCTGTCTCTGTCTCTCTGTCTTTCTCTCTCATAACACACTACACGACTCATCTTGTCCGTTTCCCACAGCTCGTTTGCACTGTTACTTGAGACATAGCAAGGAGCCAGAAGATGACACAGTAAAGGAGGGAAGGTAAGCATAAAAGCATTGGCCAAAGAGAAATGTGGGTCCAAATTCTGCTTCTATCATATGCTTATTGTGGGAGTTTAAACAGACTGCTGAAGTCCAGCTGCAAATCAGGGCTAACATGAGTGACAGCTCATGGACTGGGTAAGGGGTAGGTGAGATCCAGACATGCTACACACAGTGATGGTTGCCATTGTGTTATATCTGTCACTGTTGCCACCTCCACAGTCTAAAGGACTTACAGTCCTGCTCCTTTTTATCAGAAGCAAAGCCATTTCTGGTGTTGTGTCTCCCTTTAAGGGATAAAGGGCAAAGAGCAGTTGGAACCTTTGTGGGCAATTACTAGAGATACAGTCTCACAAAGCTTTGGGTTCCTATTTTTCTCTTTTATTTGTTTGGTTCTGTTAATTTTTTATTTTACTTTTTATTATCCTTTTAACTGAGGGAGCTACATTTTAAGAAAACAAAAAATGTTCTTGTTGCTGCTTGATTCAGGCTGCAGTTCTTGTGTGCGGTCATAGTCACAGTCTTGTCTTCCCGACTTTCACTTTCTCCTTCAAATATGCCCATCTGTGCTTTACTACACAGGCCGTTTCTTTCATCTGTGCTTTAGGTTGAAAAGTAATCTGCTAGACTAGTTTCTCTGTAGATGTTTGCTCATAAGGATTAAACTCATATTTTTTTTCTTAAAGGAAATAAAGGCAATATTTTAATATTTTAGTATTGAAAATCTTCAAAACATATTTTAAAAGTGAAAGTTCTTGAAAAATCTTTTTTACTTGCTAATCCTGAAATTTCAGTATTGTCACAGATGGAAAAATATACACTTTTCTGACGAAAACCTTCATTATATTAGCCAGATGATGCCATGTAGGTTCTAAACTCTTCTGTCTATTTTAAGATTGGCCTGGACTCTTGTTTCTCCCCAAGATGACATACAAGCCTTCTGTTTCCTTCACAAGCTCATAGAGAATCTTGATCATAAACCATGATGCTCTCTCTGGCTGATCATGGTGTGACCCACAACCTTCTTGACAAAGAACAATGAATGGAAACTATAAATCTTCATCAATAAGGAGATCTGTGTATGTATTTGCCGACTTCCTAGCTGTAAGAAGGGGAGATGAACCGTGGATCATCTAACAAAGAATTAGAAAAAAAAATAGAAAAAGTAATGATGGATTTTTTCCTTATTTTAACAGGATTATAGAGGGAGTTTACTTGTGAAATGAACTCACATATAATCACATATGAACCATAAGTTTTTGAAATATTGGAGTGAGTGTTTAGGATAGTGAGAAAGATTATGTTAAATCAATAGAAAATTATGAAATTATTTTTTTCCTCATAAGCTGCTCTTATGTTTCAGATTTATTTTAAGCTAGAAATAGAAAACTACTTCTGTTGTGATGTCATTTTGCTTTTATTTCTTGTCCTATCAATTTATCAATCAAGCAACAATCTCATGATGTCTTCTTGGCCAGAATGAAACTGCAGCACAGGCTTAGAGCCCAGTAAAGCAGATTGAGATTCTCCTGATGGACTGGGGGGGAGAGGTGAAGATCAAAGAAGAAATAAAGATGATCTTAAAGTTTTGAGTTTTGATGTGTGGGAAAACAAGAGAGTCTAATAGATACAGCAAGGTAAGTAAAAGAAAGTAGCAGTTAATGGAACTGAGAAAAAGTTCAGAATTAAACAATATTAAAAGGTTTAGAAAGGAGAATTTGGCAATAAACCCCTGGCCTTTGAAAATGGGGGCTAAACATTTGAAATCATTGTCTTTGAGGAATGGTGGAAAAGACTGCTGACCCATTTAAAATCTATGTCTAACAGAAAGATATTTTGAAGAGTGCCAGAAATTGAGAAAAGGCAGATTTGTTTCTATAGTGAGTCACTGGGATTCTGAAATATTGTAAGACAGTGGCAGCTCTAGAATTTCTTCGTGGGGAAAGGAAGGCAATTTACAAACGAGGGCCTAACTGTAAGACAGAGTAATGATTTTGAATAAATGTCAACGTATAACAGGTGGAAAAAATAGATGTTTAATAAGATGAGGAGGAAACTGGCATTGTTGTGAGCTTCCAACTAGCTGGCCCTGTTCTACGCATTGATTAGCTAGGAAAGAATTCTTTTTAGACAAATTATCCAAAACTTGCTTGAATCCTTTGCTTGTGAGAGACCATTTCTTGTTGAGTAATAAAGTTATATTTATCTTAATGAAATGGTGATATACCTTGACTAGTGTTCCTTGGAGACCTCATCTGTACCAAGGACTTTTAGCAAAAATGACAATGAAAACACATGTAGATCTGTGAGATGAATTTGAAACCAAGGGAGAATTGTTGTTCTAACCTGAATCAGGTGATCTTAGTATAGTTCCAGGCGTGGACCCTGGGGCTACATGGGAAAAATGCTGAGAAGGTGTTTGCTCAGAAGTGACTCATGCGTGGTGGGACTTTACTATTTAACACTTTAGTTACCAGTGACAGTCGTGGCTTTCCACTGCCCCTGAATTACAGCAGGAATTACATTGTGATCCAGAGCATGTCCTTGCACACCCATGCCTAACACAGGCTGAGTTTGGTGAAGCAATCATTAACCTCACTTTATCTGCTCCACTTACATATTTTCTAGTATAGCTGCTTTTCTTAAATTTGTCATGACTGGTTGACTTACAAATAACCATGACTCAAAGTCTGTAAAACATTAAGCATTACAGTGGTAGCTTCGCATTTATGGTCTCATCAGTATCCTTTGTTGTTAATGCCTTAAATACTCTCAGTGCTAACAAACAAGTCTGGTTCTTAATCAGCATAAAGGAAGCTATATTTTCTCCATAACTACAATTATTTGTTATATGAAGTGGATGTTGAGTGGGCAATAATTATTTACATTTATTTTTCATTGTATTAAAAGTAATATACTTTCCATAATAAGTGCAGAAAAATTTTAAAAAGCAAAAAAACTTGTGATTCAGTAATTGCTGAAACATTTGTAAAGAAATCTGAAGGAAGTAAAAAAGAATATTACATGAATCCCATGGAAAACTATGCAGCATTTAGTTTTCTGACACAGCACTAGCATTTTATTACTTTGAGGTTATTTAATAAGTAGAGATAAATAATTAATAACAATGGAAATAATTCTTGTCTAGACACATGATTTCTGTCTAGGTTCAGGAACAACCCTTTGTTCTCCTCTCTCCACCCTCAGAAACAATGTCATGAATGAAAACTTATAGATTCACTTTAATATTCCTGATCCAAAAATAGGACTTTCCTTGGATTCTCCTTAAAACTGACTGTATCATCTTACTGATTCCTTCATTAATAAAGAGTTAAATAAAAATATACCTACATAAAAAGTTAAATCTCTAACACATCTTTATTTCATATCTATATAAAGTTAGTGATTTTACCTCTGTTTTGAAAATCATTCTTTAACATATTCCAAAGCAATTTGTGAAACCAAACCAAAAGCAAACATACACAAAGGGCTGACCCTGAGAATGGGCCTAAGTACATTTTTCCTTTGAGCACATGGATATAGTTGTACCTGAAAGAGGTCAGTTCTGAAGGAATATGTGCCACTTGCAATAAAATCTCCCAATTCAGAAAATAAGAGGACTAAAGAAAAATTGGTATATACATTTGAATGTTGAAGTTAGTTATAGGTGACTTTATACTTTCTTCTTTTAAAATAACATAAATGCATTACTTTTTTAGTCAGAAGAATCAGGAATGTAACCTTTTTCTACCTGCTCTTTGAATAGTTGGATGTCTAAGTCAATCCAATTTAGTGAGTTATTCAATCTAAATTCTATACTTATACAATGTTGAAAAATGTAATTTTGTAGTTTGACTATGTGAGAGTTTCATCTTTAGTTCATTTTACTAAAGTCAATAAATTCTGTTATTTATAAAGGATACTTTCTGGAGTCTTCTGGGGAAAATGTAAATAAAAACATTAATAGAATAAGAGGTATCTCCAGCACACAGAAACTTGGGGTTAGTATCTTAAGTCGGACTTTGTTTTGGGAACACACAAGGACAGGATTTTCCAGCAACTTCTGGCTTTTTCCAGAAGGAACCGGAGGCAAAAGAAGAGGCCCAAGGGAAGAGAGAGAGAATCAGTGCTCACCTGATGCTTGTTATCAAATCACATATATTTCTATTTTAATTAGGACAATAAAATGATATGTAGTTTCAAGAAGTAATACAGAGAGATCATGTGTACCCTTTTGTAGTAGAAAAGTTTTACATAATAATACAACATCACAACCAGAAATTGACATCTATCAACCTTATTTTGACTTCCTATTTTACATGCACTTATATGTGTGTATTTAGTTCTGGAGAATTTTATCTTATATGTAGGTCCTTGTGGCCACCACCACAATCATGCCACAGAGGAGATCCCATCACCACAGGAGTCCCTTTTGTAGCCACACCCACTTGCTACCCCAAGCCCTCCCAGCTACTAATCTGTTCTTTACCTCTGTCATTTGAAGTATATTTTTAGTTTTTAGTGTATGGTTCCCATACTCTAGAAATATCAAGACTAGTTGAGTGTGAATTTTAAAAAGATTTCTTACATCTCTATTAGTTCACTCTGTCTTTACTAAGAGGAATTTTTAGACAATCATCTATGTAGTTTTTTTATTAGCAGGGAAACTATGGAGTTCGTAGCAGGTAAGAGCACAATAAGTTACATGGCCCTGTTGTGTTCTAGCTGCATGATTTCTGAAGATCAGCTACTTCATATATAAAGTATAGTTAGCAATTCTAATTGCCTCATAGAATGTTTTAAAGACTAAATGAAATAACACATGTCAAATGTGCAGTCACTTAAAATCAAGAATCACTGCCACGACTCATTCAGTTTATCTCAACTATACAACCAGAAGTTTTACAAAGTTGTTCGCTCTAGAGTTAGAGTCCTCTTCTTCCAAATTTTACTCCTTCATGACCAAATTGTGTTTCCGGAAGTCTTGTGAGATAAGTTGGACCCATATTCCACATGGACTCTATTTTAGCTCACTGAAGCCAAATACTATGTTTGTTTATTCTCCTTAGCCTACTTTCTTTAACTTGTTCCCATAAATAAAACACCTTGAGAACAGAACAGAGTCTGTCATATTCTCTACGTCATCTCTTATAGAAGTACCTGGCTCACAGATAATGCTCAAAGGAGAAGTTTCAGATACGGTATTCTTTAGCATTCCTTTGTTAGTACAGTTGCGCAAATCCGGGCACACACTATTTGAACAATTTCTCTTTTATTATATGATAGCACCCAAATATGACATCTATTAATTCCCCTACAAAATGTCTTACTTCTGAGTTCTAATAAAAATAAATGTCATTTTCACTATAGTGTTACTTGAACACGAGAACAAGAAACAGATTTATGTGCAAATTTCTGAGACCAAATTTATTCAGTAATAGTGGAAAATCTGTATTATTTCTGCATAGTTTTCTAAGTATGCACATTGAGTCTCAGCTAGATTTTTTGCAGGCTAGTTAGTCAGCTAAATCACTAGATCTTTCCATAGGAATAGTCACTATAGCATTAATTGTTTCTTCCATAACACTTAGAACTGAATCCAAAGGAGAAATAGCCCTCCTTGCTACTTCAAATCTTTGAAAAAAGAAATCATCACAAAATTCAAGGGTATCAGATACTCTCCTTCTAAATAAATGAGATTACCCACATAAGTTAGGAAATGTGATTCTCTTTCTTTATCTCCATCTCCAGTATTACAGCTCTAATTTGGGCCACCACTACCAAACCTGAAAAACAGATTGGCAGTAGCATCTTAGCTGGTCTTGAGTACCGTTCCAATTTCATTTTATCCTATTATCCATAATACAGCCAGAATAATATCTCAAAAGCAAAGCTCCCATGCTGTCCCTTGTGCCGTGGCCTTTTCCCAGTACTCACCATTCCCATTGCTCCTTACTTACTAACCTCCAGTTCCTATATCCTCCATTAGGTACTGTGACGAATTCGGATTTTTTTTTTCGCTCCCTGATTTTCAAGCATGTACTTTCTGCCTGAAATACTTTCTGATTTATCTGCATCTGTGTAGATATAACTGGCTTCATAAGGCCACACTTTCCCAGGCCCAAAAGGCCTTTTGAAGAACCCAAAGTCTAAACTTGTTAACATTTCTAGAATTTGCCCCATTACAACACTCACCACACTGCGATCTAATCCCTTACTGCAGATTTGGGTAGAGTGAAAGGAGGAAGGGATTGTATTTGCCCTGTTCTTAGCAGGCTCAGTGTTTAGCATAGAACGGTGCTTGTAAAAAGGGCTTCAGCTTTGAATATTAAAGGAATGCATGGTGGAAAAATATCATGGTTACCATTTTTTATATGATAAGTGAAGTAGGTATGGGGAAAACAGTTTAGGGTAATTCTATATTTTTTCTAATAGAAACGTTCATGCTATAACTATTTTTCATGAGTATGCATTATGCTTCAAATTTTAGTTTCAAAACAAATTTTCAGAACACTTTTTGTCCCAAACATTTTGAATACAGTGTAAATAATTCTGCAAGCCTTGTGGGCTTTTCTTCTATGGGGTAAGAGCTGTGCATTATCTACACTCTTTCCACTCCACTTGTAGACTCTGTGGGAGGCAGCTGGGTATTTGAACTTTTTTCTCCAATATGGTGAAGATCCAAGAAGTTCTGAGCTGGTGATTAGCAAGAGCAATTGTGCCTCAGAGCGTACATCACTCCTAAATGGAATTGGAACATTAAATGTTTTGTTTATTTTGTGGTAAAATAATATTTTTCTAACAAGAAGCATTTGCCATCCAATGCATTCATGGTCTCTATTTGTATTTTCCTTGAGCAGAAAGCTTTTGTTTTTTATTTTGATTACTTTTCTTTGATGGTGTGCCCAGTACCACAAGATGAAATCAGAATTTTTTTTTAAAAAAAAGTCTCATTTTAGCTCACATTGTAGCAAAACTCCATGTCCTATTGGGAAATGAGTAGAAATGCTTCATCTCCTTATTGGTTATCTTACTTTATCCTAAATAAACAAACACCTGTAAAATGAAGAACTAAACTGAAGAGAAATCCTAGCAATTGCTTACGTCTGTTGTCTCTTGACAGTTTATGTGACCAACTGAAAACTTTTGGACACACATGCACCCACCAGATTGTTGCAGCATTGCAAGAAATGGCAAAGAATTAAAAACCAGAATTAAAAACCAGGAAAAAATAAAGGAATATCTAAATATATTGTAGTATGTCTATCGTATGGAATATAAATAGTCATTTAAAATAAGTGTGTTAGACTCAACTCCACCAGTCATGATTTATTATTCAATGGAAAAATAAGGCTGCAGAAAGAAAAACGTTGTGTAACACAATTCCTTCTGAGGACAGCACGGCACGCTTTCAGGAATCCAATGTGTACATAGGAAGGCAGAGAGATGATAGGTAGGTAAGTAGATAGATAGATAGATAGATAGGTATCTGTATGCAATTTGAGAGCCTTAATAAAACTAAAATAGGCTAAGCTGTAAATGTTAGTTATTGAAGAAATGCAAAGTTAAATTTAAGTTTGTTTACTTTTAAACATTTTTATTAAAACATATTAACTGTATATGTTAATGAGGATACACTGATATTTCCTACCTGCATACAGTGTACACTGATCAAATCCAACCACCTTTTGTCCACCCATCCTCCTCCCATATCCTTCACAGTCTCTAATAATTACTCTTCTTCTATCAGCTCAAATCTTTTTAGATTCAACTTACAAGTACAAGAGAAAACATGCACCCTTTCCATGTCTGGCTCACTTCACCTAATATAATGTCCTCTAATTCATCCACGTGCTACAAATCACAGAATTTTGTTTTTTGTGGTTGGTTAATACTCTATCACATATATATATATATATTGATGGGCACCCAGTCTGATTCCCTAACTCAGCTATTGTAAACAGTGCTACAATATATTCAGGTGTGCAAATACCTCTTTGGTGATACTGATTTATGCAGACTTCATTTTCTTTGGACATATACTCAATAGAATAATAGTTGGATTATACGATAGATCTGTTTTTAATTTTTTGAAGAACTTCCATACTGTCCTCCATAATGGCTGCACTAAATTAAATTTATAGTGAATAAAAGATCTCTTTCCTCTAAAAGCTCTCCAGCTTTGGTTTTTTGGGTAAAAGTCATTCTAACTGGGATGAGATGGTACCTCATTATGATTTTGATTTGCATTTCTCTCATTACTCAAAATATTGAGTATTTTTAGATGTGTCTGCTTGTCATTTATAATTTCTATGTTGAGAAGTAATTTTTCTATTTTAAACTATATTTTGTTTTGTTTTCTGGGGTTTTTTGTTTTGGGTTTTTGTTTGTTTGGTTTGGTTTTAGTCCCTTTTACAAGCTAGATGCCAATCCTCTGACAGATAGATAGGTAGCAAATATTTTATCCTATTCTGTAGTTTGTCTCTTTACTGTTAAGTGTTTCCTTGGCTTCACAGAGGCCTTTTAATTTGATATAATTCCATTTGTTCATATTTGCTTTTATTTCCTGTGCTTTTATTTTGCTTTTATTTTCCTGTGCTCTATTCAGAGGATTGTTGGCTGTAACAATATCTTGACTGCTTTTCTATGCTTTCTTTGAGCAATTTCAGAGATTCAGGTCTTACATTTAGGTTTTTAAACATCCTTGTGTTGATTTTTTGTATAGAGCAAAGGATAGATAATCTTCTGTTTATGGATATCCAGTTTTCCCAGCACAGTTTTTTGAAGAAGCTGTCTTTCCTCCAGTGTTTGTGTCATTATTTTTGGTGTCATTATTGAGAATCAAATGGCTGCAGTCTGTGGGTTTATTCCTGGGATCTTTCATCTATTTTCTACTTGTCCGTTTAATTTGTCATTTTTTACTAGTATATGTTTGCAGTGCATGAGGTTTACATTCCTCATGGGGATTACATGTACATAACACAGCTTAATTCCCTTCTTCCTCCCCTCTCCCTTCCTTTCTCTCCTTCTCTCCCTCTCTTCATCCCTTTCCCATTTGAAAGCTCTATTTCCCTATTTCCTATTAGCTTCTCTTTTGCTAGTTATTTATAATTTCATTTCTTACATAAGACAAGCCATGCCGTTTTTGAGTTTGTGTTTCTGATATATTTAATATTATGATCTTAAATGACTGTAGTTCATCTTTCTTTAGATGCTACATTGTGTGTAAAAACCACATTTTCTTTACCCATTTTTCTGTTCAGAGATATATAGGCTGCTTCCAAGATTTAGCTGTTGTGAACTGTGCTGCTACAAGCATAGGTATGCGTATGTCGCTGTAATATAATGGCCTTAGTTCTTTAGGGGAAGATACTTATAAGGGAAATGAATTCTTAGGTCAAATGGAATTTCTAGCTTTATTTTTTTTAAAGAATCTTCATACTGATTTCCATACTGATTGCACTAGTTTACATTCCCACAGACTGTAGAAAGACGCCTTTTTCCCTGTAACCTAGATCAAATGGAATTTCTAGCTTTATTTTTTTAAAGAATCTTCATACTAATTTACATACTGATTTCACTAGTTTACATTCCCACAGACAATGTAGAAAGATTCCTTTTTCCCTGCAACCTCACCAGTGTTTGTTATTTGGTTTCTTAATTATGGCTATTTTGGGAGATAAGATGGAATCTCAGTTTTATTTTACTTTGCATTTCTCTAGTGGCCAGTAGTGTTGAAGATTTCTTCATGCTATTATTGCCCATCTGTACTTCTTCCACATTTTTATTGTTACAGTGACTCTGTAATATGTCTTGAAATCATAAATTGTGATGTCGCCAGCTTTGTTCTTTTTGCTCAAGATTGCTCTGGCTATTTAGGGTCTTTTGTGCCTCCATGTAAATTTTAAGATTATATGTTTCCAGTTCCTGGCATTTTGATGGAGACTTTTTTAAAACTATAGATCACTTTGGGTAGTATGACAATTTTAACAACATAATTCCAATTCATGAACATGAAAGATATTTCCATCTTTTCTATTTTCTTTAATTTTTTTCATCATTGTTTATAATTTTCACTTTGTAGCTGCATTTTACTTTCTTTGTTAAGTTTATCCTAGGTGTTTTGTTTTCGTGGTGGTTCCTGCTGTGAAAGGGATTGCTTTCAGGGTTTCTCTCTCAGCAAATTTTTATTGATGTATAGACAAACTAGAATTTTGTGTGTTGATTTTGTATCCTGTCACTTTACTTGCTTATTAGTTCTAATAAATTTTTGGTGGAGTTTATACATAATATTTATATAGATTTTTTATATAGAAAATTTTATCACCTCCAGACAAGGATAGTTTGACTTAATCTGTTTCTTCTGGTATACCTTTAATTTCTTTGCTGTGACTAATTGCTTTCACTAAAACTTCTAGTACTATATTAAGGAGGAAGAGTGAGACTGGATATCCTTGTCTTGCACCTGATAAAACTTTCAGTTATTCCCTATTTAATATGATACTGGCTGTAGGTTTGTCATATAAAAACTGTTTTTCTGTTGTTGGTGGTGGTGGTGGGTTTTTTTTGTAAAAGCAGAGTATATTTACTGAGAGAAAGAAAGCTTCTGTCTGAAGAGAGACAGAAGGGGTCCCAAGTGGGTTGCCAAGGACTCTATTTTTTAAAGGACTTTTATAGAGTAAAACCATGGGTTCAAGGGGAAGACTGGTACCTCACAAGGCAGATGGGCATAAGGTGGGACATAACTATAGTCAGCCAATAAGATCAATAGTTCAGGTAAGATTGATTACATGAAGGACAAATGGGGAAACGAGTCACATTTTCCATAAGGAGGAGAAAGACAAAGTCCAGGGAATCTCAGAGTCTGACAAGTTGTTAATTTGTTGTCTAATGTCTTGAATAGCTACTGAGACATTAGCAGAAGGATCAGGAATGTATACACAGCATTCAGTTTTTACAATTGCACAAGTTACCCCCTGCGCTGCTATTAGAACATCTAATGCCCTCCAATTTTTAAGGACAGCCTGTAATAAAAGATCATCTATCTCCTTATATTTTATAGACCTATTGACTGTTAGGTCATTTTTTTATGGCTGTATGAGGAGGTAATACTAGGCAAGCATACTTAGAATCAGTGTATATATTGACCTTTTGTCCCTTGCCAAGTTGTAAAGCTCTGGTCAGAGCTATGAGCTCTGTTAGCTGAGCACTAGTTCCAGGTTTAAGCGAGGCACTTTTAAGAGTATGGTGTAAAGTTACCATTGCATATGTTGTCTTTTTTTTACTTCCCATGAAGGAGCTGTCATCACAGAAGAGAGTACAATCTAGGTCAGTAAGCAGATTGTTTAATAAGTCCTTTTTGGCTGCATGTTAAGAATTACCTGTTCACAGTCATATTTATGAATCTCAATTTTTTTTTTCTCCTGTTTTGGCAAGAAGAGGGCAGGATTTAAGGAAGAACCTGTCTTTGTTTGAATGGTTGATCCTTTTAGAAGTAGAGCCTGATATTTAAGAAGTTGGTTCTCAGACAGCCATAGACTTCCCTTAGAAGACAGTAGTCTTGCCACATGGTGAGATACAATACAATGAGATTTTTGCCTAAAGTCAGTTTGATAGCTTCATTGCCTCTAGCAATAAGAGAGCTACAGCTCTAAGGCCAGCAGGACATCCCTTTGCTCTCTGCCTTAAGTCATTTAGAAACCCTATAGGTTGTTAGCAGATCCTAGATTTTGTATAAGCACTCTCAAAGCCACGCCTCACCTTTTATCTACGTATAAATTGAAATGGTACTCTGCGGATGGGCTCAGGGTGGGGGCATTTAGAAGTGTTTGTTTAAGCTTCTGGAATGCAGCTCTGGAATCAGGTTCCCAGCATAAAATATGGGTACCTGTCTTTTGGGTCTTTTGGATATAATGAGGCCTAAATATTTTACCTTGACAGCAAAGTTGTGCCTTAGCTTAAAGGATGTTGTCCCTGATGAGGAAAAATAGTACAATCTCTGAGGTGTATCTGTACTGGGGCAGCTCTTATTGTCTGACCTATTTTACCTTTAGTTGCCCATACTTTAGGATTTATTTCTGTCTCTAGGAGGGGAAGGCAGCATACCTGATCTGGGTGTATATATATCACACTATTTAAACATGATAAAACATCTCTTCGTAAGAGGGGAACTGGACTTTCAGGCATAATCAAAGATTAATGCGTAAAAAGAAAACCATCCCAGTTACAGCCTAAAGGTTGTGAAAAGCAGCGAATTACCTCCTCGCCAGTGATTCCTTTCACCGAGTTGTGGCGACTAGAAGGAAGGCCAGGATTGTAAAGAAGGACTGAGAGGGCTGTGCCAGTATCCAGCAATAGGCTGGTTTCTTGTCCCTCTATAGTCATGATTACCTGGGGCTCCTCTATGGAGATGACAGTCCCACCAGAGGGAGATGGCACTGAATGCCCCAGGGCCCTTCAGTCCTGCTGGACCAACTCTCTGAACCCCGGGGCCTTGGCCTCAGAGGGCAGTCCGACCTCTAGTGGTCACCTTTGCAGTCAGGGCTTGGCCCAGGGGGCTTCTGAGTCTAGTCCCTCTTAAGGTGACCTTGCTTGTGGCAGCGATAGCAGGTAATTAATTGTTGTTGAACTCTTCTTGGAACCTCGAGAATCAGAGTTAGGGTCTGTTTGTCTTAAAGCTGCAGCAAAAGCAGCGGCTCTTTCTTGGTCTCTTTGTTTTCGCTCCTTGATCTTCACATCATGGCTATAAAATACTAAGGAGGTAACTTTACTGAAGTATCAAATGAACTAGCTGTAGCAAAAGCCATCTTTTGTAGTTTTTCCTAATACTTGAAGCTGACTTTACAATAAACTTATCTTTAAGGATAATTTATCCCTCTACTGAATCAGGATTTAACGAAGTATGTTTTAACAATGCCTCTCGTAATCGATCTAAGAAGGCAGAAGGGTGTTCATTACTTTCTTGCTGAATAGCTGATAATTTAAAATAATTGAATGGTTTAGTTTTCACTCTTCTTAAACCCCCAAGAACACATGTCTGGAAATGTTTTCTAATCCAATCACCCATCTGGTCTTTGGCCCAGTAAGGGTCTTGCATAGGGACTGCTTGTGCTCCAGTGGGAATCAGTAATTCCCCTGGCTGTTGATTTTCTGGCCTTCAGGTTCTGTAAAGGTGGAGGTAGATTTAATTAAGGCTATTTCATCCTCAGGTTCCAAAGGTTTGGTAAGAATGATTTGAGGCTCTGGGGTAGTAGGTGCCTTAAGGGCCTGAAGTGCTGAGTTTTCCTGTGGCTGACATTTACACTTAGAATATAAATAAGGGGTACTTCTCAATGCATAGAAAATCTGAACATAAGATAACTCTGACCATTTTTCCTCCTTTTTACAGTATGTCTCTAGTTGCAAAAGAGTATCATAATTAATACTTCCCGGTGTTCCACTTTGCCTCTAGTGGGTAGGTAAGCCATCCACTCGTGCAGAGAAACACCAATTGACTTTTTCAGCATGGAAGGGTCGAACATCTTCCAGTGCTTAAGAATGCATTCCAAAGGAATTAGGGGCTTTGGCATTGTGTTGCCCATGTCTCTGTTCCACGATCTCGGTGGAAGACCTCCAAATGATATAGGGGAATGAAACTCCCAACCTGCTATGTCCACAAGCCCGTGTTCTCTAAAATCAAAGAATGAATTTTAGGAACAATGGAGGTAAGAGCAGAATATATTTCTTGAAAGAAAGAAAGAAAGAAAGAAAGAAAGAAAGAAAGAAAGAAAGAAAGAAAGCAAGCTTCTGTCTGAAGAGAGACAGAAGGGGTCCTTGAGCGGATTGCCCTAGAAACTGTTTATGTTGAGGTATTTTTCTTCTATTCCTCTTTTCGGGGCTTTTTATAATGAAGGAATGTTAATATTTACCAAATCAAATGAATTTTACCCTTATTCTATTGATATCATGTATTATTTATTGATTTGTGTATGTGGAGATATTTTTGCATCCCCAGGATAAAGCCAACTCGGTTATGTGAGTCATTTTTTCATTTTTTTATGTGCTGTTTAATTCAATCTCTATCCATCAAGGATATTAGCCTATAGTTTTCCTTTCTCGTTGTAGCCTTGTGTTGTTTTGGTAACAACAGGTAATACTTCTGGCCTTATAGAGTGAGTTGAGAAGTGTTACTTCTCTTCTGATTCTGTGGAATAATTTGAGAATTAGCATTAGTTCTTTGGTAAAATTTAGCAGTAGAGCCATACAATCCTGGACTTTTGCTTGTTGAAAGACATTTTATTATTGATTTAATCTCATTACTTATTATTGGTCTATTCAGGTTTTTATGCCTTCACAGTTCAGTTTTGGTGGGTCATGTATGCCCAGAAATTTTTAATTTCTTCTTTTATAGTAATCGCCAATGAGATTACTATATGATTTGGATCAATTTGTGTAATTCAATTAAGGTGGCAACTGAATTGTTTTTGGAGGCTGTTGATCCAGTTTCTTATGTACAAACTTTTGTATGGTAGGGAGTCATAGCTTCTTTATCTTGAGTCTCATATCCAGTTGACATTCTTGGAGCTGAATGGCTCTACTCTCCTGATGTGCTTATATATTTTAGAGAGAGCACTATGTAAGGAGATAGGAGACTGTCTGATGGCTCTAGAGATTACATACCAGCACCTTGGCTACCCTTATTTGCAATGCTAGAGCCAGTTGAAGAGAGAATGAAATACCATTGCAAGCTCTGTACATATCAGTGTAAGGAAATAAGTCTCCATATAATCAAACTTGCAGCAATTGTTCTACATTCAAAGGGAGTCACTCAAATTGTCTCCCACACACCCCCATCCTGCTATTTTGTGTTTTTCTTGTTCTTGCTTTTCTAAGTCCTTGATATGCATTGTTTGGCTATTTATTTAAAATCATTCTTTGTTTTTTATTTATTTTGTTTATTTGTCAATGTAGGCCTTCATTGTAATCAAATTCCCTCTTAGTGCTCTTGTTGCATCCCACAAGTTTTGTATGCCATGTTTCCATCTGCAATTGTTTTGAGAAAATTTTAAAAAATACTCTTTCTGATTTCCTGGAAGATCCACTGTGTAAGTGGGTATTGTTCAGTCTCCATCTATTTGCATAATCTCTAAATTTCTTTTGTTGTTGATGTCTCCGTTTTTTCCACTGTGATAGAAAAAAAGTAGAATATGATCTCAGAGGTTTTTTAAATTGTGAATCCTTATTTTGTGGCTTAATAAAAGGTCTATTCTAGAGTAAGTTTGATACACTGATGAAAACAATGCATATGCCACACTGTTGCATTTAATGTTCTATAAATGACTATTATGTCCATTTGATCTATATAGGATAGTTTAAGTCAGATGTTTCCTTTTTTGGGGGTCTGATGATGTATCTTTTGATAAAATGAGGTGTTGATAGCCTCCAATATTATTGCATTGGAGCCTATATCTCCTGCTACAGTTCATTTCATAAAACTGAGGACTCCAACATCTGATGCATATAAATTTGCAATCACTATAGCATTGAATTGCTCCCTTGAAATTATATGGTGACCTTTTTAGTCTCTCATTTTTTTAAATTAAAATCTATTTTTTCCAATTATGGTATAGCTACTCCTCTCTTTGTTTCCATTTCTTTTGAACATCATGTCTGCCTTCTCATTTTCAGTCTTTGTATACATGTACTGGCACAATGGTTTTCTCTTAGCATCTTGTTGTTTTATCAATTCAGCCCATCTGTATAATTGGGGAATTCATTCCATTCACATTCATGATAATAATAAATGAAGACTTATTCCTATGATTTGTCAATTTTCTTCTAATTGTATTGAATTTTCTTTGTTCTTTTCTTTTTCTCTTGTTCATTGTTGTGGTTTTATTGTCTACTGTTTTAATAGTGTTTGATTCTTTTTCTTTTATCTTTTATGTATCCACTCTCTTAGTGGAATTTATAGTTTCATGTGTTTTAACAATGGTAGTTATTTTTCTTTGACTTCTGGATGTGGGCCTAGTAAAGCATCTTTTAGAAAGGTATTATACCTTTTATAAAGGTATTATATTATATTAAATGTTATATTATATTTATTATATGTTATGGATTTTGTTTAGATGTTCTCCAGAGGCTTCATGCAGTCATAGGTGGGGCTTTTTTAGAGGTGGCTCAGTCTAGAATGTATGATACTGGGATTAAGGATGGGTGATTACTAAATTAGCAAACTGACTGGTTTAGTACATGCCCAGAGGTGGCAGCCTAGTTAGAATATAACAGTTACTATCAGTTGTTTATCGTTTGCTTCCTTTTGCGGTTTTCTGCCTGCCATGAACTGTTCCTCTTGTGCAATGCCCCTCAGTGATGCCACCCTGACTTAGAGCCAGCCAACTGTGAACTGAAGCCTCTCCAAACTGTGAGCCACATAAATCTTTCCTCCTTTAACTTTGGGTGCCAAGTATTTTGTCTCAGCAATGAGGAAAAGTAAGTAAGACATTTGGTGTTCACAAATTCCCTCTGTTTTTATTGTCTTATATGATCCTTATTTATTCTTATTCCTGAAGAATATTAATTCTTGCTGAGTATAATAATCTTTATTGACAGTTATTCTCTTTCAGAATTCTCTTGAGAAGTTAGTTTTTAAGTCTGATAGAACCGTACTTCAGTGTGATTTGGTGTTTTTCTCTTAAAGATTTTAAAATTCTTTGTCTTCTCTTGTGATAATTTTAGTATTATATACTATAGTTAAGATCATTTCTAGTCATATATATGTGAGGTTCTATAAGCTCCTGTATGTGGATGTCCAAATATTTCCATAGAATACAGATATTTTCTCTTACTCTACTGAACAACCTTTGTATGCCACAATCTTTCTCTACATGGGTTTTGAATACTTTTTCTTCCTTCCTTCTTTCCTTCCTTCCTTCCTTCCTTCCTTCCTTCCTTCCTCCCTTCCTTCTTCTCTACTTTTCTCACTCTCTTTTCCTTTTCTTGTCTGACCGTTTTCAGGTCTATTTCAAAAGACCTGTCTTCAAATTCATGAATTTCTTGTTTGTCTAGTCTCTTGTTGAGACTATAAGGTAAACTATTGGCTCTTTCAAGACTTATATTTGGTTCTTTTTCCAAATGTCTATTTATTGATTTTGTTCATTCATAAACTGTATTGTCTTCCTAATTTTGCTTAACTATCTATATTCTTGTGAATCCTACTGAGGTTTTTGAAAAAAATAATAGTTCTTTCAAATTCTTTATCAGGCATTTTGTTTATTTTGTAATTGTTGGTGATTTCCTTTTCTAACTATAAAAATGTGAGAGAGATTAGTATAATAAAAGCCAGAACTCTAGAGTTAGATGATATACTATTTAGCAGTATTCATGTTATTTCGTGTCAGTTGTTTTAGCTCTGAATTTCCCAGTCTTCCAGTTTAGATAATGTAAATAAGAATAAAATCAATTTTGTAGAGGTGTCTAAAAACACCCTAATTCATTATAACTGTTCAAATATTGTGATTGTTTATTATTATTATTATTATTATTATTATTTTACTCTATTGGCTCAGTGGTTTCCTTCAGTGGACTACTTAAAATATCTTTCCTAAGGTCAGAGTTTCAAGCTGTACATCATTATAACTGTTCAAATATTGTGATTGTTTATCATTATTATTATTATTATTATTTTACTCTATTGGCTCAGTGGTTTCCTTCAGTGGACTACTTAAAATATCTTTCCTAAGGTCAAAGTTTCAACCTGTACATCAGTAATCCTGATATGTGTTCCTGTATGTCAATTCAAATAGAAAAACAACAAAGTATATCACTAAGAACCCCTGGGAGTTAATACTATTACTAAGCATGATGTAATAGAATATTAAAGTTACTAATTTAAATTCTTAAATGTTATGAAACTTCAAAACAATTTTGAGAAATATTTTTTAGAGAAGACGTATTTGTATATAAGCATTTAGTTACTGTGCACAGAAACTATAATGATTCTATAAGTTGGTTTTTCTTCTTTAGTTTTTTGGTAATAAAAATAAGGTTGATCTTAACTAACCAGATTTGAGACTGTAGAATTTGGTCAAGTTCTTTCCTCATCTAGGTCCAGCTGTCATTCACACCTCTTTTTGTTGGCTTGTGCAATCAGTGAAACTTTTTGACTGCTCTAGAAGTAGCTGAGAAAGTAGCAAGAGAGACACAGTCAGCTGGCCTGCCACCACCATGTGGCTTTACCACCTCACTTGCTCCTGAGGGCTGTCTGCACAGAATGACCAGGGAAAATCAGCGTGAGCGTTAAGCAAAAAACATGTATCACAGATAATGGGGAGCAGGCTTCCTGAAGCTAATTAAAGGATTTTTCTACCTTTGTAGCCTAGAGACCTTAACCCCGTGTCTGCACAGCTAAGTATAGAGGCTGGATTTCTGTGCTTTCATCCCTCAATGAACCATTTTCATATTAAGAACAAAAACAAGCTGAAGCACAAATCAAGAGTTCAGGGCTGATTCTTTATGTAAGTTATCATGCTTTGTTCTCACAGAAATATTGAAAAGGAAAATGGAAACAAGCCTGCAAGCTAATCCATGTAAAATTGGTCAAGGTAATTTCCTTTTATATTATACAACATTGGCAATTATTTGGTTGAACCCACCACTCCCATCAGAAATCATTTTCACAATAACTACCTAGTCCACATTTGCTTGAATAATTATTTCTGCTCTTAGTAAGTTCAGCACTTTGCAAGCAGCCACCACCCTTCTGAGGCTAGATCTGCCTTACAGGAAGACAGAATTCGGGGCTGATCAACTTCTAGCCTCATTCCTGCCTCTGCTTCTTTGAACTACACAAAACACATGCAATCCTTCTCTAACTTGAATTCTCATTAAAAGTTCATCCTACAGATAATTATCAAATATTTTATTTCAGGATGGAAGCATTTGAGAGAATAATACAGAATTGGTCTCTAACCTCACGGGGTTTGGACTTATTATCTTGATTGTACCGAGCTTTTTGTTCAGGTTTAGAATTACTAATTCATTTCTATATTCCTTTCCCATAAAACGTGTTTTTAATCCCCAAGTCAAATATTTAAAACAAGAAATATAAAAATGTACACATTTCTCCACCTGTGGTATGACTAATGCAAAGTACAAGTGGCATCATTACCCAACCTACCTTTGCATTTTTATTAGCATTGAAAGCAGGTCTCATGCATAGTTGAGTACTCAATAAATATGTATGAAAGACTGGATGCTCCAGCCTTGCTTATGTGGTCTCTGGTTTAAATTCTTTCATTAACTTCTCATGCACAGATGCAACCATAGCTTATACATGATTAAAAACAATGCTGAGGGGATAAACAATATACCATATATGACTTGGACATTAGGATATTTTTTAAAGAAAGTAAATTCATCTTATGAAAACTCCAGTAAAAGATTTACATTGAAGGAAGCTTTTCACCACATCAAAGTGAAGTTTCATACCTGCCTAGGTAATGTTTACAAGTAAAATGACTGAAGATAGTCCTGCTTTGGTGTATGATTCATGACAGATTTTTTGTCTACTACTCATTGACTACACATAGTTGCATTGGACATAGATGATTTGATAAAAATATTTTTTAAGAAATACTCACTGTCTCAGTTATGATCTGAGTTTTATGAGGTGCTATGTTGATGGAATCTCTTAATCTTTAGAAACAATTCCTGGACTTCACACAGGGATGATACTGAATTTAAAATTTTTTCCATGCAGAATTCTCCATGTTTATTTATATCTGAAATTTCAATCATCAAAGAAGTCTGACACACCCGATATAAAGCAATTGTTAATATTTTATTTGAGTGTGACCAGCAATTAAAGGAAGGTAAGTAGCACAGAATCTCCTATTGTAATGTGGCTCCTTTATTGATCTCATCAAAAGGCTCTTTCTTCCTTATTTTCCATCCTGACACATTAGTCATTTATGTTCTATTGAATTCTTATATTTCCCAAACAATAGTATTTGACTAGAGGAACTTAACTTTTCCAGACAAAAAAGTTTTGCTTGTGGTTCCCTAAGATTTTTAGAATAAATGCATATTCTCCCCTACAAATAATTTACAATATTGGCAAAGTAGGAAACAGCTCACCAACCAGGATTCATTATGTTTCTCAGTCAGTTAAATTGATGGGTGATTTACCTAAATTCAATTAAGCATACTAACCCACTCATTACTGAATCACCAATAACTATTAAGATGTTCTCAATGAAGTGGGCTGGCCAAATTAAAGTCCACTCACACAGTGCTTATGGACATGACTGGAACTGAAATGATACATTTTTATAATTCAGAAACAAGCACTAAGAAAAACAGGGAACAAAGGGCTGCATTGGAGTATATGTATATCCTTTAAAGGTTAGTGTTTAAGATATAAGTAAGCCTGGGAAATGCGATACATGAGGAATTCTAGTCCCAATAGCATAGTGAGGATCCTGGTCAGCAGTCAATGCACACCCATTAGACATTAACAATTAAAATGACCATTTTTGAAAATAATGTGTCAAAATACAAAGCGTTTATAGTTATTTTCAGTTATGAAAAGGATATGTCAGTAACAAGAAACTGTTTTAGCATTTCTTTTAAAATTATTAAGTGGCTTTTGTTTCCCACACTAAAACTTGTTTATTGTGAACAAAGATATGCCAAAGAACTTATTCTGCTTATGATTTTATATCTGCTTCCTGTTCTCCCAGAGTAATATTTTAAATTAGTTTGGGTTACCTCACCTCGAAAATATCACTTTCATTACTGACATAATATAAAACAGCTCTTGCTGTTGTATCTTTCTCAGCCCAGACACAATTCTCTTAAATTCATTTTCTATTTGCAACTGCTACTTGTCACAGCCCAGAACTATCTCTTATATAATAGGAGAATAAACATAATTTATGACAAACTTGGATCCTCAGTACTGGTGCTGACAGTAACCTGGGGCACCCTTGAGCAGGAAGCAAATAAAGGAGCATATTTTCCAATCAGCTCATATCAAGGATCCAATCTCACACACATGGTAGGAAGAGTTGCTTCATGGAAGAAAGGAGCAAGTTTACACTTCTCATTTTTTCTGAAACTAACTTTAGAAGCCATCTGAGTCATCACTTCATTTTTCCATTGACAAGATGAAACTCAAGGAGCTGAAGTGACTTATCCAAGCTCCCTCAGCCGGTCAGACAAACTGCAACTATACCCAACCTCAGTCTTCCAGTCTAATGCATTTTCTACTTCATGGTTATCAGGAAAGGACAATTGCACTTAATACATTACACTGTCTTGAGTTTTTCTTTTTTAAAGACAAAATGGGCAAGTAGAATAGAAGGTCACCTTTATGATATAACAAATTCCAGAAAGACCTCCTGCTTCAGTCCTGTGCTGGCCTCCAACACATCAGTCCTACTGAAAGCAGTATTTTCTTTTCTTTTTTAAATGTTATTTTAAATAGAGTAAAATTAAACAGCAAAACAGATCATAAGAAAACAATGTAAGAGACGTAGATTTCAAAGCAAGATAACCAGAGAACTTTACTGTCTATCACATTGTCTGTTATTTTCTTCCAAACAGTTGTCCATATCTTTGCATACAATGAATTCATACAAAACAAAATAGTATAAAACTGATCAGAACAGGATGATGAAGGCATTTTAGGTCTTCAAGACCAGACAATAGGGAAGTCAACAATGGCTGCCATACTGTCTCGCATTCCTTTCAAAATGGCTGTCCATACCTTCACATATGTTGAAATTAAACAAAACAAAACAGACTAAATCACTCTGAACAAAGAATAGTAGTATTGCTCGATTTCACATCATGATGCTACAGAATCAGCACGGGATACCTTAGTGTCTCTTTTTCTTCAAAGTAGCTGTTCATTTCATCAAGCATTATATAATCAATTCTCATAAACTGTTTAGAAGTTCTATGCATGCAAGAGTCTCTACATGTATACCTATCCTTTTTGTATTAGATGGAAAAACAAAACAAAACAAGAGAAAACAAAACAAATTCCTAGAAAAACACGAAATGAAAAAGACATATAAGCAACAAAAGCAAAGAGCCCAGAACACTGACAATATAGGCCTTCAAAACAAGGTGGTACAAGTGTAACTAGGGTTATTTTACATAAAGATCTTCAAGAGTACCTCAGATCACCATACAACAATATGCACAATTTTTCCAATCCTATGAATGCTAATTATTTTGTTCAAAGAACTTATAGAATTTGTAGCACAATCATCTTAGCTATCCTGAGTGTGTTTATATAATTTTAGACATGTTTTCTTTTCCCTTCCTTTTTCTTTTACCTCATTTTCCCTGAGATATTATTTTTTCCCCTTTAAGCAGATTCTTGTCCTTTCACTGTGTTTAATGAGTTTTTGTATCTTATGTACTCTTACCATTTCTTACACTAGGGAGATATACAGTATTTACACATGTGAGTTTGATTTATTTCACTTATGAATATGGTCTCAGGTTGCACCCATTTACTTATAAATAATTTAATGTGATCATTCTTTATAGCAGAGTAATACTCCATTGTATAAAACTACCAAATCTTTTTTATCCATTCCTCAGTTGATGGGCATTTAAGTTGCTTCCAAGATCTGGCTATTACAAATTGTGCTGCTGTAAACATGGGTGCACATACATCACTGTGATACGATGTTTTCAGTTCTTCTAGGAATATGCCCAGAAGTGGAATAGCTGGGTCAAATGGGATCTGCAATCCCAGCTTGTTGAGGAATCTCCAGACTGACCTGAACAGTGGTTGCACCAGTCTACACTCCCACCAACAGTGCGGAAGAGTTCCTTTTTTGCTGCAGCCTCTCCAGCATTTGTTGCTGGTAGTTTTTTTTTATCCTGGCCATTCTTTCTGGAGTGAGATAGAACCTCAGTGCTTTATTAATTTGCATTTCTTTAATGACCAATGAAGCTGAACATTTTTCATGTATTTATTTGCCATTCGTATTTCTTCATCTGAAAACTGTATATTCATGTCAGATGTCCATTTTTGGAATAGATCTTTGAATTTTGGGGATCCGATATTTTTAATTCATTACATGTTCTGGACAGAAGTTCTTTGTCTGAGGGAAAGTTGGCAAATATTTTTTCCCAATTTGTGAGTTTTCTTTTCACTATGCCGATTTCTTTTGGCATGCAAAACTCTTTAATAGGGCATGACCCCAGTTGTTGATTCTGTGAAGTATTTTGCGTGCAGTTTGATTCTTGTTCATGAATTCTGTACCTACCCCTATGTCTTAAAGATTTCTGCCTACTTTATCTTCCAACAAATTTATTGTTTCTGAAAATAGTATTTTCTAATGTCACCATAAGCTGTCCTTTGAGAGGAGGCTCAAGCAGAGGGTGGGTATGCTACATGAAAGTTTCTCCAAGGTGAATATCAGGACTTCTAGTTTCTCCTAGATGACCTAGAATTAGTAGCATATGTATACAATAGATGCTCATTTCATGCTTTGTGAACACCAAAGGCTGACAGATTTGTCTGGCATGTTTTTTTTTTCCTTTATTATATATTCTAATCCTGAAATTGGGTTACTATTAGAGATGATGGGAGGAAAGATTTTTGGGTATAAGAAGGAAAGAATAGAACTAAATTGCTCTATCCCAGAATAGTCAAAGGAATTTTCCCACTTTCTCAGTTCTGCTAAAGACTCCTGTCAAGCTACTTTGTGGAGCTGGAAACTGGTGACTTGATGAAAGCATTTCAGTGAGAATCACCGGTGCCATTTGCACAGTAGTAGCACATACCTGACCCTATTGCATGTTAATGGAAGACAGAATGAAGCAGCTTCAAACCTAGACCCATCTTCTACCATGTGCCCTTAGGCAAATGACTTCAGTTTTCCACTTTCAAAGTTGATTTATCTGTGAAGTGGGCATTCAGATGCCAATCTTGTTAAGTTGTTGAGGGAGATAATGTGCTTAGAACACTCAGCACAGACCGTGTACAAAATGTTGAGGAAACAGTAGCTCTGACAGGGCTCCAAAGCAGTTCATCACACAGCATGGAAGAGTCTGGCATTGTAGCCAGAACAGTTGTAGGTGAGTACCATAAGTAGAGAACATAGACTTTCTAAGCAGTTCATGCATGTAATGGCTCGTTTAAGTGCCTCCCCGAAAGCGTCATGTAGTCATGAAGGCACCTGATTCTAGCATTTGTGATTGGTTCTTTGGGATTTGTTGTGTGAGGGCTGCACCCTCCTAGTGGAAGGTAATCAGCATATAATATAAGGGAGAGAAGGCAGTGTAATTTTCCCTTTTTGCCCTTTATACTCTTGCTGTTTGTGGCTGCCATGAACTGTTGCCACTTAGCCACACCACCCTGCCTTGGGACCAGCTGAGTATGGATTCAAACCTCCAGAACCTGTAGCTAAATAAATCTTCCCTTCTCTAATTTTGGGCATCAGGTATTTTGCCTCAACAATGTGAAAAAGTAACCAAGACAATGCATATAAAATGGAGGATAATGATCCTTTATAACCAACACCTACCTGTCCAGAGCTGACTAGAGAGTTGGGATCTTCTTCAGAAGACACATGCAGGAGTGCTAACTCCCTGCCTCTCTTTCCGGCACTCAAGGCTGCTGAGGACAGTACAGGAACTCTATCCTCAAAGTGTGGAAAGGGAGAGACAGGCAGCACTGCTGGTAAACACGCTCTTGGTTGTTTTCTGCCTAGGCCAGTTCACAGTTCACCAAGACCCCATCTCAAAATAAAAAATAAAAATGGCTGAGAATATAGTGATAGAGTGCCCAAGGGTTCAATCTCCAGTCCCATTAAGGAAATATTAAAAAGCATTTCCTGAGTCTTTTGGACCAGATTAATAATCTGTGTCTCTTATTTGAAAAGGTGCTACTAATGAATTGATTAAGTAATTACTGAATAGTAGTTTCCACTACCAGAATATAAGCAACACAGTGGTCCTTGGAACCTCTCTGTTTTCAGTTATTGGTGTTCTGTAGGAAAGTAGGATAACTATGGTTAACAACAATTAGTTGTATATTTCAAAATAACTGCTAAAGAACACTGTGAATGTTCCCAACACTAAGAGATAAATCCTTGATATGGTTGGTATTATCCTTATCTGTTATATATACATTGAAATGTCACACTGTCCCCCAAATATATACAATTATTATGTGTTAACTAAAATTATTTTTAATTTTACAAAAATAATTTAAAATAATCTTTAAAATTAAACAAAAACTTGTATAAAATTTTATTTGTCAATTACACCTCAGTTAAGTTGGGCAAATGAACAAGAAAAGCATCTACTTTTTGGTTACGTCTCCAGCAATGACTTCTCCCTGCTCCCCACAAGGATTTGCTGAGTGGATGTAGGAGTTGATGGAGGACTCAGGAGCTGAGCAGTACATACGTAGAGGCACTTCCACCTGACCCACATGATTGTTCTCTGACTCTCAGGCACTCAGTTGATCCCTGGAGCAGGTTTGATCCAGTGTGGATCAGCATGATCCAGTGATGGCATCTGCAGCTTGGGAGCTGGGTGATTTCATACTCCAATCACCCTCCGTGCTTTTCTCACAGATCCTACACAGACCCCTCAGGTGAAGTTGCAAGAGCAAGCAGAAACACCAAAATGACACCCTGGATTTGGAGGCAGATTTTTTTAGGTTGATGATCAGTGATCAAGACCATTCCCAGAATATCAGATCCTGATCTCTGGTGGTCTAGGGCTTATATGAGATATGCAAGTAGGAAGTACAGAGACAGAATGGCCTGTCAATTGGGGACTGGTTTATAAAATGTGTATCATAGTGACCAGCTATGCACCACTTTGACCAGTTGTTTCTAAAAGACAGATCAACAAGAACTGGAACAGGAATTATAACCTGGGCAACTAAGAAACTGAAGTATACTAGCTGGAAGAGGGGGGCATTTTCTGTTACAAGGTTCACCTGTGTGAACCCCTTTCCACCTTTCCAAGAAATGCTCATTGCCTCTGAGATCAGGTAAAATCATGCAAGATTTACATTTTCCTCCATCACATCTAGCTCAACTTTGCACATAGTAGTTGTGTTAAATGCAGACAGTTATTTCTTCTATCCCATTGTAAGGCTATAACAACAATTCACATCTTGGCCCCAAACTATTCAGCTCTGGTTCCCCATTTCTAACTCTGTTAACTTTCTTTTCGAGTTGGGCTTTCTGTAGAACTACTGCCTCCCTTCCATCTATTCAGCTATGTTTCTGAACTACTTTTAAAATTTTGGAAGAAATGGAAATTTCATAAAGCTATAATTAACATAAGTACTGTGGCTGTTTCTTGAAATCTTCTTGGAGTTAAGTTCTTAGAGCAAATATTATTAAGAACATTAAATATAAATTTTAAAATTTGTTGCAGTTTTAAGACAATTCTTCATTTCTAACCATTTCATCTTGTATTAATATTTAGTTTTTTATTTCATTCGGTGGTACTCCTTTCTCAGCTAAGTTGCCTAATTACATGAAAGAATCATAAAACTAGTTAAAGCTCAAATATTAAATAATTCAGATTAAAATATATGTGTCTCCTGTCTACTTAAACATCCACAATAACTATGATGATAGACAGCATTTAAATGGGGCTCTATAAATCTAAAGAAAAATGTGCACTTTTAGCAAATCATTGTGAAAAGTCATGTCTCAAAACAAAACTGTATTTTAAGCTTTATTATTATTCATTTAACAGAAAAAAATGCTTCACATCTGAGTGAAAATGTACAGCCATTTTCCACATGAAGAAAGAAAAGTGAACTAAACTTGAAAAAAAAAACCACAAAAGTACAAATTAATGCTCCATGAGTTCAAAACACACGCACACACAGAAAGACACATACCCTGCCAGTACTCCAGAGCTGGGGTAAGATGTGACCCTAACCTACACACAGCAGATCCCCCAAGCAGTCTGCCTGCCCTGCCTGCTTCCCTTTGGAATCCAGCAGAAATCCCAGATCCAGCTTGCTTTCTGTTTTATTCATTTTAACTAAGGCTGACCTCAAAAGGGGCCAGGGAAACTGTGAAACTCCTGAACTTGAACTGAAAGAGGCAGGATGAAAAAAGCTTTCTCTCCACAAGATCAAGGAAATTGAAAGAACTGTTTACATAACTGGGTTCAAACTGCTTTATTCTCAAGTTCACCCCGCTATCTGCCTCATATTCAGTGTGTGGCTTTCATCGGAGGCCACATTCTTATACATGGAGAGGCCATATGCTGGGTGGAGTGTGGAGACTTTGACGTAAAAGAGACCACTAACCTGGTCAAGGTGACTCCTTGCTGGAGATTCACAGCATAGCCCTTTATAAAGTTCATGGTTGGACAAGATATACACTACAGCATATACATTTCAATAATGTATGCTGGTGACACAATGCTTTTATTGGAGAAAGCAGGGTTATCATGGATCATGAAGCTCTGCTACAGTGTAACAGTGACTTTAAATAGAAAAATAACACACCCATCAAATTGAGTCCACCACCAGAAATCAAGAGTTCTTTGGTATCTTTGTTGCTAATTTCAAGACAAGACATGATGAGCAGGGAGGAATTTTTAAAACATAAGGAAAACGTTACACAGTGCATAGTAGGCATAAGTACTTTGTATGTATTTGCCATTTCACCCTATCACTACTCTATGTGACAAATTTATGGTAGCTTTGTGTTACCAATGAGGAAGTTAAAGTTCAATTCGACAACTTGCCCTAACTCACCCCTAGAATAGAACCAGTCACAACAAACATTCAAATATTTATAGGAAGCAAAAAAAAAAAGTAGGAGGAAGGAGGAAGGAGGAGATCCAATAAGAGGAATATTATTTTTGAAATGAGGAATGAATAAAGTTTAGCCTAGAGCAAAGGAGTAGGATCAAAGAGAAAAGGGTCATAAGATATTTGAAGAAACAATGTTAGAACATTAATAATAAATACATGTTCAGCACTTCCTTTACACCAGACACTAAGTGCTTTACTTTTATTAACATCTATTACATTTGATTTAATGATTTAATGAATTTTTACTTCATTATTACAGATTGTTAACATTTAATTATTATACCAAACCCATTTTACAGATGAAGTCAATGGTTTAAGTCAAGTTCACTACAAGCCAAGCTTCAGATGAGATTTTTTATGCAAAGGAATGATTGAAGACAGGGGAGATGGAGGGAATTCTACCAGAATTCCGCATCAAGACTACACTGTAGGGTAAACTGATTTGAGGGAAATGGCCTGATATTTATACCCATATTATTTAGCTGCAGGTGAGGTTGGAATTCAGGTAATTCTCTGGAAATAGTTCTGCTTTAAGCTTAGCAGCCAATACTCAGTGTCATTAGCGCTAGTTGGGATACACCTGCCTGGGTCAGGGAATCTGGGTCAAGCACTGAGAAGGACCACTATTGTAGTATGCTTAAAGCACCAGATCTGTTATCAATGCTTTGGGCTTGATGGCTGCTTGGTGCTGCCTCCACTAACCTTATCCCTGTTAAACCTCAGAATTATTTCAGGAACTCATTACTCTTAATTTGAGTGGGTTAAGATCCCAGGTACTGGATTTAATCAGGGAGGCCTAGAAGGCCATTCTCCGGGCAATAACGATGAAGCACAGCAGGGAGCCAGCATTTTCCTCCTAATATGTAGATCTAATCATACCAATTCTGTTAAGAAAACAGCAACCTCTCCACAGTGCCTGTAGACTAACTTCATTATTAGAAGGGTTCCCGAGGTCACCAAAATCTGACCACCTGATCCAGGGATCATGTGCGTACTTTAGTTCTTGCCACAATGAACTGTTTGCCAGTCTTTAAACATGCCCTGCCCTCCTCACACTGTCGCTAAGGGAGGCCCTCTCTCAGCACCACTTCCTCCCATACTCACCTCCTCTCCACCACTGGGCAGTTCCTTGTTCTCCAAGGCTGCCCTTCTTCCACTGAAACTTGCCTCACATCCTCAACTGGAATTAATAACCACTGGTGCCACAGTCTGCCTTCCTCTACAGTTATGAATATTCCCACTAGATGGTTAGATTCCCAAGAACAGTAAAAGAATAAAGACTGTTTGTTGTAAAAATCCAGAGACTCAACTCAGATTAGCTTGAACTAAAAATATGTTCTGTCAGTACCCAGAACAGGGAAATATAAGATAAAAGACTGGCTTCAGACAAGGCTGAATTCAAGAATTCTGCTGATATCAGGCTTGCCTTTCTGTTTTTGGCTCTGTCCATGTGTCAGTGAACATGGCCACACCAGTTTTGAGCTTACTGTTTTCACAGACTGAGTCAACAGTGAAACAAGCAAGCCCCTGCGCCAGCAACGAAATGGGTCCCCATGAATCCTTATTCCAAATAGCAGAGTGAAACCCTCTCCTCAGAGCCTTTCTTCATTCACAGAAGGGCTAATCAATGTCCACTTCTAAACCTGCCCTTGGCTCCAGGGAATTAGGTGGCTTAAATCATCTGTCCACCTCCACTCGGTGAAGGAAAGGCTTAGCTAAGTGCTATGGCTGGATTTCCACATTAAAGAGAGGTTCTGCTCACAGGGTACAGAGCATAGATGAGAAAAATCTGCAGACACAACAGCTCTCAATACTGTCACCCCTGGAAAGGGAGAAGGTTTGGGGAATCACCAAGGGAAAGGGATGAACAAATGCAGGGTGAGACAGGAGGTAATGTGGAGGAGCCGCTGCCAAGCTTGACTCAGTGGCAGCCTTGCAGGAGCTGCCTGAGGTCGGTGTGTCACTGCCCTTGAGTTCTCATTTTGCAGAGAAGTAGTAAAAAGCTCAGTCATATTTTAAGACAAACACTTACTTTACAGGGCTTCAAAATAAGGTCATAAAACTTTATGAATGTGGGAAGAAAAGTCAGAGGCTTTTTGGCTTTAACATACTCTTAAAATATATATTGTCCTTAATCTTTTTAGGATCCAATGAAAAGTACTAGAGCTCAAAAGATGTTTCCCTCTTGCTAAGCTTTGCCTAGTTTTACATTTAAAAGAAAGAAAAATAAAAGTGCACTTCATGCAATAGTAGAATATTGAATATTTTTGTGTCCATGGTTTCCTTTTTCTGTATTGTTTTGCTTTTCTATATTTTAAAAGAATGTTGGTTTTTCTCCCCAAGGTTGAAGTGGTTTTGTCTTTGTGTCTCGATACTGCCTTTGCATGTAGACAATGTTCTTGGAAACGCTGGGACATGGTCACGGAGAAAGGAAGCCGAGCCTGTGTACACAAAGCTGACCCTAGCAATTCACCATCCATAGGCCACAGGCTCAGAGCTGTTTTCTGAAGCACAGAGAAATAGCCACAATAGCCTTCCCACGCATGAGGGACCCACTCATGGTTAGATCATCTAGGGCAGGATGTTTTCATCAGACAGAATTGCTTGCTGTGAGAATCACACATGCATTTGGACCCCTTTCACCTGCATTGTACAAATGTATAAATGTCAGTGCCACATGAATTAATTCACCTGCTCGTTCCACCTTACAATGCTGGTGAGTCACTATGTCATTATGAGCTGTATCAGTCATGGTACAAGGAATGTCTTTTAATCTTGATCAAATATCCCCCAAACCAACTCAAATAATCAAGAACCCCTTCCAGTCACATTACTACCTTTAAACTCTCTTATTTGGAAATCCCAGAATTGGAAGCATATTTTTTTTTCAAAATTCTACAGAGTGATTCCATACTAACCTGTCTATAACCGTACTTTGAAGTCCTATTTCTTGGGACAACAGCCTCATAAAGGAAGGGTTTAGATTTAACCACACTTTACTTTCATATCACTTTCCTAGAGTCACTCAATTATCTCTCACGCAAGAGATTCTTAATAGCATAGTCCTTCTTCTAGAAAGTTTTTTTTTTTCTGGAAAGTGTATCTTCACTTTAAAAAATGGTTTTCACATTTTGGCCTCATTTTCTTAAATTCTACACACAAAAACTTTCAAACTTTAGTGTGTACCAAAATTTCCAGAGAACTTGATAGAAATGCAAATTTCATAGGTCTACGGCAACTCCAGTCTAATTTCAGGAATCTGGGTGAGTGGTGGTAATTTGGCTGGTAACAAAGTCACAAGGGAGTCCCCTTGGAGAAACACATGTAAGGGCTCAGCCAGAGACAGGTCTGAATAATTTCACTTAGCTGCTAACTAGCTGAATTCGTTGAACTAAGCAGTTAACCTTTGTGTGCCTCAGTTTTTCTTTCTGTAAGAGGAAGCAATCAATGAGATTATAAGCATGATCACTTATTACCAGTTTACTACTAGAACTCAGATTGATAAGTAGTAGACACTAATAAATGTTATATTACTAGAAATAGCTTTATAGATGGACAAAATGTTCTCCTAAGCTTCCAGTATGAAAAAGGTTCAAAAGAGAAGAGACAGGGCTGAACAAGCTAACCAGCAGCTTGGAAGCCAAGAAAAATGTATTCCAAGTAACTTTAAAACACTGGTGAGTGGCAAAGGATTTTGAACATAAAGGGAAAATACAATTTGTTATTTTTTGCTTTAATCAGCTAAGACTAGATAAAAATACTGACTGGTAAATAATGATAGTTATAATTAATTTGAAAAGCATATGACACTAATTTGGAGTTACATGTAGCACATTTTGCAGCAGTTCATGGCCTGTTTGCTTAAACTTTTAAACTGTTGCTTTTCAAAAGATTTCCATAGTCTCTAATCGACAGCCTATTTCAATTTATTCTAGTTTTTATTTACGATTACCATTTATGGAATACTTACTGTGCCCCAGGCATTTTCTGCTTATGATTTTAATTGCAATTCCAAGATCTTATGTAAAATAGATTGTTTCTATCTCTATTTTATAAATTATGAATGAAACTCAGAAAAATCATACCAGTAGGACCCAGAGGTGATGGGGATGCAATGGGGGTCCAGCTGTCTCCCACCAAAGATGTCCTTCCACTGCACTCAATGTCCCAGTGGTGATTAGTGGCTGTCCTTACCTAACTTGCTGAATGGGACCACAGACCTAAGCACCATGACCAGCCTGCCCCATACTGTGGCATTTCTCCATGGACTCCTGGATTTCAGTTGTTATTTTATGATTAATTAAAATAGTCAGTGCTCCAGGTTTATACATGACTTTGAGAAAATTAGTGAATTGTTCTGAATTCCATCTAATGACCCAAAAGCTATATCATGGTTCCGAAGGCCATTATTTTATATTTTCTCATTTATATTAAAAAGAAAAGAGAGAAAAGGATTTGGACAGGATTGTTCAATGAGAAAAACATTGATGATGGTAAAGGCCAAGATTTATAAAATAGTTATGTGCCAGGAGTTTGGATAAGCCCTTTATATGTAAGATGGCATTGATGTCACATTATTCTATGCTGAGGTATTATTAGCTCTGTCATAAAGATAAGTAGATAAAGACTTTTAGTGACCAGTGATTAACAACTTGCAAATTGCTGAACCAGGATTACAACATATGACAAAGAGATTTATTACTTCAGAGGGAAGGCAGGAAACACAAATAAGTAAAACAAGCCAAGGAGGCTCTCTATGCCAGAGCATGTGTATTTTTTTGAGAATGGCTACTTTAGCTCCAGTACTTTGAGGCCATGCAGAGTTATGACTGTGCCCTGCATCTTTTGGTATTTTTCAAGTAAAGAATAAACATTTTATGTGAAATCTTTTAATTTAAAAGTGCTAGCATTTATTTGTTTCAAATGTGTTTCTTTAAATTTTTTTGAGGTTCTGGTGAGCACTTCTGTGGGTCATGTGGTCCCAGGCTTCCTAGATGCTACCTCAGATGTAGGGCCCACGCCTAGAGCTCAGGCTACTGGAACATCAGTGTCTCGCTGGACCACCACTGTGAATAGTTATTTCCAGGTCTGTCATCCTTAGATCCACATCTGCTCCCCCTCTACAAAGAACTTCAAACCAAGGCAGACAGGCTGGCAAAGGCCGAGGTTCAGTACACATCTTTGATAAATGTAGCACCATTCCCAGAACTGCCTTTTCCTGGGCAGACAATACATCATATGGGGGGTTAATATTCAAATATGTAAGGAAATCAGACAACTCCACAACACATAGCTCAATTTTCTTTAAAGAAGCAAAAGATCTGAATGGACATTTCTCAAAAGAGGACAAATGGCAAACAACATATATAAATAAATGGTTCCTACCACTAAACGTCAGGGAAAATGCAAATCAAAATGAGATATTTTCTCACTCTATAACAATAGTTTTTATCAAAAAGACAAACCATAAATGCTATCAAGGATGTGGTGAAAAGGGAACCTTAACACATTATTGGTGGGAATGTAAATTTGTACAGCTGTTATGTAAAATAGTATAGAAATTTTTCAAAAAAATAAAAATAGAATTTTCATTTCACCCAGCAATCTCATTACTGAATAACTCCTAAAGGAAATCTAATCACCATGCTGAAGAGACATATGCATTCTCATGTTCATTATAGTACTAATCAACAACAGCCAAGTTATGGAATCAATTGAAGGGTCCATCAAGAGATGAACAGATTAAAGAATGTGGTACATACACACAATGGAATGCTATTTAGCCATAAAAATATAAGTCCTTCATTTGTGTTATTATTGATGAACCTAGAGGATAATAGGTCAAGTAGAAGAAGCACAGATGAACATATACCACAAGATCTCACTCGTTTGTGGAATCTAGAAACACTAGTTTCATAGAAATAGAGTATAGAATAATGGTTACCAGAGGCTGGGGAAGATTGAGAAGTGGCCATGAGGGACATAGTTACAGCTAGATGGGAGCTTAGAATAAGTTCCAGTATTCTACAGCAAAGCAAGCTAATTATAGTTAACAATAATGTATTATATATTTCAAAACAGCTAGAAGAGAGGTTTTTAATGTTATCATCATGAAGAACTGATGAGTGATTAAGTCAATGTATATGCTAATTTCCCTGACCTGATCATTATACAATGTATACATCTGTTCTACATCACATGATGCCCCAATTATGTATTAACTGTGTCAACCATAAACTCTTTTACAAATAAAAATAAATACATGGTGCCCTTCAGGGATTATTTGTCTTTTTATGTTTTTATGAGAGAATAAACAGATACACTTCCAGGGACACAGTTCCTTCAAATCTGGGGAACTATGTGCAGTGCTCTTTAACTTACCATTTTTTCTAAAAGTCATTTATAGTACCTCCTCTTATCCTTACATGCCCCATCACAATGGAAGTGTCATAGCATGGCAATTGGCTCCATCTAGGTTTCGTATTGTTATCCAAAAATGTTGTTTGTTTCGAATGGTAGAATCTCCCTTTGGAGATTTTCCCTGAGACAGCTGGGCTCAGGACATGCCTAATTTTCACCCTGTGTTT
>PVLA01000725.1:83965-310269 GCA_004027455.1 Hydrochoerus hydrochaeris
TTAGAAGCTGGAATATATATTTGCTAACCTTGGCAGCAACCCCCAGCCCCAAGCAGGAAGCGCCCCAGGCTTAGGGCCAGGCAGGGACAATCCTAAACAATAGGTTTTAATTAACTCTTTTCACCTTTGTAACATCTCAATCTTGTTACTTAGTTAGCTTGGGAAATGTAAGCTGATGCACCTGGATGCCTGCAGGAGGAAGAGATGTGTGAGGCTATTATGCTGCTCCCTACATTGTTTCCCTTATCACTTATGGGAGAATGGCAGTCCCTGTGAGCACAGCGCCTGTCTTAGGTCAAGGACTCTTCATATAAACCCAACCAGGCCTTACCCGTCATGGGCCTGCAGGACAGCAATTGGTCCTGTGCCTGTCTTGGGTGGCTGGTGGCGTAACATATGTGTCCTAGTTGCCCATCTTTGGCTGCCTGTCCAGTGTCTCAGGGCAGTTGTCTCACAGGAACCCCCAAATCCTCCTCCATGAGCTCTCCCACCCAAAGCTCCCACATAAACTCTCTCACACTACTCACAGAAGGCAAAACCCCACAACCAGTCCTCACAAAGGGGTTATCTAGAGGGCCCCCAGCAACCCCCCTGGAGTCTCCAGCCTCGACTCCATATTGAGCATTATATAAAAACATACACATGTGAACTACACAAATTACAATTATCAGTACAAAACATTCCAAGATCCCCGCGCCCAATTCCCACATGCGGCGTCCTCTTCCTGGAGAAGCGATTGTCACAAGGCATGGATGGACTAGGACACGGCATGGACAGAAAAGGGCGCCGCAAAGATTCATAGGCAGAGAAAGGCTGAGAAGTGGCACTTCCTGCATTCATCCCTCTTCCCACTCGTGTTTATTAATATCTGGGCAGAAATGTGACAGTGAGAAATTTTGATGTGCAGAAAGAGGAAGGCTACAGTAAGTGAGCATTCTCGGTTTAATATAGTGCCATCCAAGTGGGCTGTGCTATGAAAAGGAGAAAAATGGAGCTAAATCTGTTTTGCACAAAGTAGCTAAGTACTGGTTTGAATCAGCAAATGAGATACAAAATACAATAAAAGCTAAGAGCTTTTATGACAAACTTTGTTGTAAGTCTGGTCTACGGATTTGTTGTCATTTCCCTCTGGAAAGTAAGAAGATTCCTTTGGTGACTGATAAATGCCATTTAAGAAATATGATTTTAGTGGATCCTTATATCTTTAGAATTGAGAGTCAGATCCTAGTTATTCCCAATTGTTATTTTATGACTAAAAAGGACAAGAATATCTGCCTGAGTAGCAAAACCTTTCCCCTCCCCTGTCTTCAAAAGAGAACTGGATTTCACTCACCCTTTCCCTTCCTCTTCCTACATAAAAGGTTCTTCCCTGGGTGATGCTGAATCAGGAAGTTAAGAAAACACACACAGCACAGAAATAGTCTCTTTTTCTAGAAAACTCCAAGGAGGAGAATCTTTTGGGTGGGGAGGCAGAGCTGAGAAGAGGAGGAGGTGGCCATCAAGAGGGATGAGAGAGGTAGCCTGAAATACCTGAGGGAGATGGCTCCTCAGGAGGTTCTGAGCCCACAGCAGAAAACAAATGGTTTTAATAATATTTTGATTTGTGGCTTTAAAGATGCCATGACTCATTAGAATTCTTTTTGGGTGATGCTTAAATGTCAAATTTCTCGTGGATGAAAGCTCAAAGGTCGTAGCTTTAATAGGGTTACAGTTGTCATGCTGCTCCGGTTCATACTTCCTCTCCTGTCAGGCACTCTATCCCCAAAGACGCTTGACACAGAGAGCAAGGACATGGTCCTTGTTTCCTCAGCTGGAGGACAGGGGCCTTTTTAATCCATGTGACGCTGTTCCTCGGTTTCAGAATGCCCTGCCTCTGGGTTTGGGAGTCAGCCTTTAAGTGAACCAAGGAATTCACTGTGATCTTTTCAGGGAGACAGATACCTTCATGAGTAAGTACGACAGTGATATTTAGGCTCTCTTCAAGCCTCTTACTCATTCACTGAATAATAAATATTTACTAATCACATGCTACATGTCAAGCACATATTCTTGGGTCAGAGGACACAGCAATTAACAAAACCAACATCCTTTCTTCAGTGTCCACATATCTTTCCATATCTGTTTTTTTCTAAAGAAAATGTTTCAATTAAGTAGGCAAAAAAAAAATCAAGTTATGGACTTGATATTTAAGTAATTAAGAACATTAAAATCATATTTCAGGGTTCTCTTACAATTATAGGGAATAAGCATTACACCAAATGTTTCCTCCTTTGTCAATTAAAAAATTACTAAACGTGAAGGGAATTTAAAGCATTTTGCCTCATCTTAACAAAGGCTTGTACACAGTCTAGATTCTCAGAGAGCCAGGAAACTGCAGGCCAGTGATACAGGCCAAGGGGACCACAAAGCCAGAGTTGGGTTCCCACTGGGTCACCATGTACCACACGTGACTAGCATAACCTAATTTTTAGTTTAATCACTCATCACATGGGGCTTCCCCACTAGACTTTTGTGTGGACTAAATGAGATGATCCACATAAAATGCTTAGCTTAGTTCATGCACAAAAGGCACACAAGCATCACCTATTCTTATTACTCATTTCCTTGTCTTTAAAGAGTGGGCTGGAGGAATTCAGCTCCTATGAAGATTTAGCTCTCTTTACAAAAGAAATGAGAAGATATGGGTGAGACAGATTCACTGATAAGTGAAAAGACGTGCCAAGGAAGTCAAATAATGGTATGTAGGGTAATGGTATGTGTGTGCAGGATTTAGAATAAGAGCAGAGAATGTGGTTTCTCCATTGTGTATCTCTGTATATGTCACTGTGTCTGACTCTGTACCTCTGTCTTGGCATGTGTCTCTGTATAAGTAGCTATTTTTTTTAATTTCTATTAACAATTAGCTGTTGAATGCAAATGACATCTTTAACAAGCTCATGTTACCAAGGAGGCAACAAGACTCCATCAATACATATGAGTCCTGTGTTCCAAGAGATGTTTAAGATTCTGAGAAATCCTCTGATGGAACAAATTATGACCCAAGTGGCAGGACAAACAATGCAGAGTGCCAATGTCCAGCCAAATTTCCCAGGCAGTGGCCTCAGCTAGTGAGGAAGGGCATGACACCTTCAGACTATGTCAGCACTTGAATCAACACCTAGGCCAGTAATGGTGAATGCTTTAGAGCTTTCAGTGATACAAACAGCCCACTGCAGGGCACATGCCACCACTAGCTTGTGGTGTCACCACAGTGGTTTGCCACCACAGACCTAGGTTTTCAAGCAAAATTGACTCTAGTTGTTCTTTTGGGACTGGGGAAGTATCATCAGTCATTCTAATTCCAAACTCTGTGTCCAAACTGTTTAATGGGAATGTTGACAACAGTCTTATCAACCCGTCAGTGAAAGGTTGTTTTGAGTAATCTCTAACCTCTAAGTAAAGGTTGTTTTAAGTAATCTAGTGCTGACATTCTCTATTTGATGGTAGCCTCACCTCATCCATTATAGTGATGGCTTTTTGCATTCTGAAGCAAAATTTGTGTTCCATGCTCTGTGTTCCATGCTCTGCTTAGTATCTGGAAGAGAGTAGAGTACAAAGAACACATGGAGCAGGGCAGGCCAGGGTTCGAATCTTGGTTCTGCCACTTCATCTGACACTGAGCTGGTCCTGGACTCCCAGTTTCCTTATTAGCATGATAATATTCCTCCCACAGGGAGACTCTCAGGAGTTGAGATGATCTCTCTCTATTTAAAGCGACCTGACTTACCTAGTTAGCTTTATGTACTCTGAGAGACTCTTTTCATGACAGCATTATTACAAACACAGTGGACAGCAACAATATAATGCACTATGAAGCCCAGCAGCCTGGGTCTAAGTCCTGTTTCCATAACCAATTACCGTTTTACTCCAGGCACATATTTTAACTTCTTGTGCTTCAAGCTCCTTGTTTTGAAAATGAAGGTGGAACTTTGAACTGACTGAATAAGTTGTCAGAAAAATGAAAAGACTGTTGCATGAAGAACTTGCACAAGGTTGAGCTATTATTTTCAAATCAATATCTGAAAATTATTTAATACTGCACCAGCATACAGTCATCAACCAGTCAAGTAGTAAGCAAAGATGGACTAGGGGGACAAACCACCAGAGAAAGGAGAAAAAAATGAAAAAACTGCTTCCTCCGCGTCTCCACAACCTCCATGGTGAGCCCAGGAAGAAGTCTGTTTCCCTGGGCTGTGACCAATTCCGCATGAGCTTCTCAAAGCAAAGGATCAACCATGTAGTCTCAAGACTGACCTAAAGAAAATGAAGAAAGTTTCTGGAGTAAATGAATCTCAAGTAAGAAAAGGAGCACAGAACTTTGAACTACTGCCAGGAAAACAAAACCTCTAATTTATTTGGTGACTGAACAATCGCAAACTGATAACACACAGAGTAATTTAAAGCCCTTTATAGCTTGTCAATGGGAACTTAAAACCAAACCTTAGAGGATTCCAGGCCATCCTCAAGGTCATTAAAAAAAAAAAAAAAAAAAAAAAAAAACCTTCCAAACAGGATATCTGGTCAACTGAGTGAACCATACACTCTTGGATACCTTTCAACACAAGTAACCCAACCCCCTCGCTGAAGAAGAATTCTCTCTGATCAGTTTTCAAAGGCAGGACTGTTATCCTTGTGACCTCTCAAGACGCACTTCCTTCAACTGATACATTCAGTGACCTCCGCTTGTACACAGAGTGATACCCTTGTGGCTTGAAGCGATTCTCCCCTTCCTCTTCAACATGAGTCATTTATTTCGTTTTACTGTAGGACATTTTCCTTGCTCATACCAAAAACATCCCAGTAAAGGAGGCAGTAAGGCTATAAAAATAAACTCTTTAGACACAAAAGTAATGGCCAGTCCTTCTCTGGGGTTTCCCTACCTGAGTGGCCATGGAGCAGACCATCATTTAGAATGTTGTTTCTGATAGCAGACCAGCTCAAGGCATACCTTGCCCTACATGCGACAGATACGTTATCTTGGAGAAATAACTTCATCTCCATATACTGCATGTCTGCTTTTTTTTAAAATTTGATCCTTATTTTTTATTATTATATATGCCATACATAATGGCCACATCCATCATGGGGAATTTGTACCAGTGCATAATATATCTTAATTCTTTTCTTTTTCCCATTCCTTTCCCCTCCTTTAACACTTCTTCCTCTCCCCATTTACAAAATCTCTGCTCCCATTTTTTCCTTTCTATTCTTTTTTTTTGTCATTTAAGTAGAGTAAGTGTATGTTTAAAATTACAGTTCATTTATAAAATTATTCTTTAAAATTGAGTTCAAACTATCATATATCGGTTAGACACTGGTTCCACATTTTAAGAAACTATGCTATTCATAAGACTTTGGATTAATATTTCTATTGAATAACTTGTTTTCTTTTAGAAACAGAATCTCCTGGAAGCTAAATTCAGACACTTCTCATTTTCTCCCCAAAAGACCAGACAATATGAAATGAGAAAAATGAAGGATTAGAAAGGAATAATCTAAGGCTTGATTTTAAGTTCCTCATTGACAACTTTCCCTTGTTCACACAAGTAGTAAGAAGAAGAGCAATATTTGGAACCAGATCTGACTTCCATTACCATAATTAGGATACCTTTTAGTAGTAATATTGAGAATTATTTTTAAGGTTTCACAGAAAGTAAAATGATAGCCACTATTTTACTGACTACACCATGACTTCATTGACTGGATACACTCTTCAAGAATAACTGGAAGAATTATTATTTAAAGTCATAGATGTTATTTTAAATATAACCATGGCTTTACAATATGCAGTACAGAGGGTTAACTATCACTTAGTATAAAAATCATGGTGATACAGAGGGTTAAATATCACTTAGTATAAAAATCATTGTGATACAGCTGGTAAGCATTCATCAAGCAGAAATTGTTCAAGCTAAGTATCCTGCAATATTTGCACAGAAAAATATTTGCAAGTATCCTACACTATTTGCACTGAAAATGTTTGCACAGTTTAAGGCTTTACAGTTTAATATCCAGTGGGACTTACACTTATATAACTGGTGGAGTTTTTCATTGGCATGTAATGGGACCTGAATACTGCTATCCACAGTTAACATTTTCCTTTTGTGGCACCACTTTGTCAAAGAATGTAAATAAACATCTGTTGCTTACAAGTGTACAAGATAGCATGGGACTGTAGCTTATACAATGTATATTTGGAAATTTCCAAATATTTTATTATTATTTACATTTACATACTGCTTTTGTTAAACCTAAATTTGTAAAATGCTTTCTTGCCTTGAGGATTAAGCAGTGCATGAACTACAGTAAATAAATAAATAAAACTATTTAAATGCTTAAGAGGAAATATGCAAGTTCAATATCAAAGATCACAAATCGGAAGAAGACAAGATGGCTGATCAGTGAGCAACAAAATACAGAGCCTCCCAGGAGAAACAACTCATACGCCACAATAAAACACCCTGGAGAGACCCAGACAGAGGGAGATGGATCCTCTTGACACAGGAAGAAATTAAAACATAAAAAAAGCTCATCAAACATGGCAGACTACAACTGAAACAGCTAGATATTACAGGACACAGCACTTTCGTTCGCGGCAACCTGCCAAGTTTGCAACGGCCTGACTCTACGGTGGCTGGCAGAGCCGCCCAAACTCATTCCCGCTGCCAGTCACGGGAAGCACAGCAGTGCTGAAGTCAGGTGTTGGTGAGCGCAACAGAGAATGGAGCTGGCAAAGGGACCTTCAATAATCCATGGTCAGTGCTGGGATTGGGACACCCACCTCCATGGGAAGGGCGCAATCAAATGGGTGACATGTTGGAATCTGGCAGGAGCCTGAACTGGGAGCAACAGTGACTTCAGTTGGTTCCTCCCTTCCCAAAGCAGATTCATGGGATTTGCTTGGACTGGGCTGCGACCCTGGCTGGGACCTAATGAGCCGTCCCAAATTGATTCCCTGTGCCTAGCAAGCACTAATGGGGGGAAGGCCTCTGCAGTTTGGTTGGCCTGGTGGGGAGGGGCAGGCATAGGCAGCCGCTGCTTGCACCTCAGTGATAAGAGCAGTCAGGAAAGGGCAGAAGTCCCTTGCCAGCATGCTTCGGAGGAAACATGGCCAACAGGGAAGGGGGCTGGGACCTACACTGTAACCTGTGTAGAGGAAGCCAGGACCATGATAGGAGAGAGAGGCAGGAGGAGGTCCCCAGCCTAGAACCCTGAGAGCCCTGATCTAGGAGAGGGAAAAACAAGGGAGACTGAGGGCGGCAAACACACAACATCAGACATGGCTTCAATGGACATTAAAAGATATCTTCAGGACCTTGTAGATGAGCTCAAAACTGAAATATTAAATCAGGTAAAGCAAGATATGAGTAGAGTAATAAAAGAAATGCTCTCAGGGAGCGTCTCTTAGGAAGATACAGATGGAAGAAGGGAGGAACACAAAAAAAGGAGAGAAACATTCGATAAAGAATATAAAGAAAATATAGAATATATGAAGCAGATTCAAAGAGACTACCAGGAAATTAAAAACTCCATTGAAAGCTGGCAAAATGCCTTAAAAGAAACTAAGGATAGACTATCAAAACTTGTAGACAAGTTTTCAATGTGTGATCATGAAAAGAAAGATCTCTTAAAAATAACAAGGAAACGGGCAGTAACAATACAAAGGCTGGAAGATGACAAGAGAATCTACAAGAATAAGAAATGTGAAGGAAGAAACAAGAATAAATACAGGAGAATTACAAAGGCTACTCATGGAAATAATTAAGGAAAACTTCCCAACCATGGGAAAAGAAAATGACATTCGGTTATGTGGGGCATACAGAACTCCAGCCACCTACAATCAAAACAGATCTACACCCAGACATATAATAATCAAGATACCAGAAATTCAATATAAAAACAGAATATTAAAAGCTGTCAGAGAAAAGAAACAGATTACCTATAAAGGTAAGCCCATCAGGATCATGGTTGACTTCTCAACACAGACCATCAGATCAAGAAGAGCTTGGAGTGAAGTATTCCAAGGACTGAAAGAAAATAACCTCCAGCCCAGAATGATGTACCCTGAAAAACTGTCACTAGAAATTAATGGAGAAACAAGATGCTTCCATGACAAGGAGGAACTGGGGGAATTTGTGAACACCAATCCAACCCTACAGAGAATACTGAAGAACAGTCTAGAAAGAGAGAAAAAAAACCCAGGATTTTAGGAACAGTGGCAGAAAGGCCTCAATGAGTGGGGCAGGCAGTAGAATGAAGGAGAAAACTAGACAAACAGGCAGAAAAATAGCATAGCAGAAATGAGGCAGAGAAGGATAACTAGAATCTCTAACATAGATGGCCTTGATACACTATATTGTTAATAGTGCACCAGGATTTAAAACCCACATTACTCACACTACTCTGCTTAAATTTATTATATTCTGTTCTAGTCATTCTACCTGTACTAGATTTGAGCATACAAATAGTAATCCCAAAAATAACAGGATATAGTATAGTAATCATCCTTAATTTCCTATTAAGTCAATCTAAAGCTCTGTAAAACCTACACTGTTTTACCATGACTGATTGTAATTGAATCTGGTTTATTGGATCACTGTTTTGTATTGATAGATTTTATTCAAAGCTGTTATGATTGATAGTATCAAGTCTGAGAGTATAGGTAACTGCACTGAAGATGACAAGATTCACTAGAATATCCACTATGGTTTGATTATTACCTGCCTTTGAAGTTTTATACTGTCTACAATGTTTTCTTTTTACTAATATTGTTATGTACTGCTATATTCAACTATACAGCTATATTCATTTATGCCTGATGATATAGACGATTCTATTGAAGATAGTAAGAAACAACACAGTAATCATTGTAGATCACCTTGTATTGTGGTTTTATACGACTTTTTGGTTTCATGTTTTTATAGGAATTTGTTTTGTTTTGTCTTACTAAGTTTTGTTTTTCCCTCTAATACAGAAAGAATAGAAATACATGTAGAGACTCATGTATGCATAGCTGTTTACTTTCTCACTGTTTGACTATCTACTTTGTATGCTTTAATTTTGTAACTTGAACAAATATTTCTAAGAGGACAATATGTAATTCATCAACTAGTGATTTCTTATTGTTTATCTTTTTTCTGAAATTCTGTATTATCTCTACCCTTTACATGCTTTTTTTCTCTTTAAATAAAAATTTTAAAAAAGATCACAAATCAAAAATATCCAGTATAATAGTATAACACTATGTAATAATATAATATATGATATAATAATATAACAAATAATAATATAATATATATTATATAATATATAAATATAACACTACAAATCAAAAATATCAAATATATTACTCATATAATAGTGTAATATAATACTTTGAGCATCCTATTCCTCTTCCATAGCATAGCAGATGTTCAGTAAATCCATGCTTAAAAACTTAAGATGTAAAAACCAAAACTTAATACTAGGAAAAAACCCTATTCTTTCTTTAGAACCTTTTTTCCTTCCTTCATTTCTTTCCATTCCCTTTTATTCATCCCCTTCCCATTTGAATAAGTTCTTCTATTTTGCTCCTTATTTATACTTTGAATTTCTCATGCAAGAAAAACAATGAAATATTTAAATTTGTGTGTCTGATTTATTTCATTCAAAATTATGGTCTCAAAATGCATCCATTTTCCTAAAAATGTCTCAAGTTTATCCTTCTTTATGGCACACGAGTACTCCATTTTATATAGATATTACATTTTATCCATTTATCTGTGACGGAAATTTGGGCTGTTTCCAAGTTATCACTATTATAAATTGTGCTACTATAAATATGAGTATGCATGTATCATTGTGGTATGATGCTTTTAGCTCTTTCAGGGAGATACCTAAAATGGGAATAGCTGGGTCAATGGAATGTCTAGATTTTAGTTTTTTGAGGCATCCCTGTACTGATTTCCATAGTAGTTGTAGCACTTTATACACCAACCAACAATGGAGAAGGGTTCCTTTTCCCCACAGCCTTGCCAGCATTTGTTATTGCTTTATTTATTTATTTATTTATTTAGTACCAGGGATTGAACTCATTCCTTGTGCTTGCCAGGAAAGCGCTTATGCCACTGAGCTAAATCCCTGACTTATTGCTTTATTTATTGATGATAGCCATTCTTTCTGGAGTGAGAACTTCAGTATTATTTTAATTTGCATTTGATGATGAGCATTTTTAATGTTTATTTGTACTTCTTTATCTGAGAACTGTCTATTTATTTCAGATCCCCATTTTTGGATTGGGCCTTTAAATTTGGAGGTGGGATTTTTTTTTTAATTCTTTATGTAGTCTAGATGTTAGACCTTTGCCTGAGGAGCAGCTGGCAAAACATTTCCCCATTCTGTGGGTTGTCTCTTCACTCTGTTGGTGGTTTCTCTTGCTGTGACAAAGCTTTTTAATTTGATGTGATCCTATTTGTTGACTCTGTAATATTTCCTGTGCTATTGGAGTTCTGTTCATAAAGTCTTTGTCTACACCTATGTCTTCAACAGTTTTACCTATTCTATCTTCCAGCAGATAAGTATTTCTGTTTTAAGAATTAGATCTTTGATCCATTTCAATTTTAGTTTAGTACCTGGTAAGAAATGCAGATTTGGGTCTAATATTTGGCCAATGGAAAGCTGGTTTTCCCAGCACCATTTATCAAAGAGACTTTCTTTCAATAAAGGTGTTGGTCAAAGATAAGGTGAATGAATGTGTCTGTAGTTGTTTCTGCATCTTCTATTCTGTTCCATTAAACTTTAGGTCTGTTTTTTGGCCAATATCATGCTGTTTTTATCACTATAGCTTTGTACTATGACTTTAAATCAAGATTCATGATGTCCCCTACCTTGCCCTTGTTGCCCAGAATTTTTCCTTTTTTTTACTATTCTAAGTTTCTTTTGGTTCCATATGAGGTTTAGGATTGTTTCTAGTTCAGTGAGGAATGCTACTGGTATTTTGATTAGGATAGCATTAAATCTGTATAACTGTTTTAAAGTATGGCCATTCTCACAATACTGGTTTTACTTAAATTTTCTCCTCTGCAAAATGGAGGTAAGAACAGTATCTTCACATTCTGTGAGAACTGAAGACATAAATATAGATGAAGCAATTTGAACTATGTCTGGTACATGTCAAGTATTCAGTAAAAATTCTCTACTTTCTATTTTGGAGGCCACTGTGAGTTTTCAGCCTTGAATATATTTGTGAAGAAATGAAAAGTAAGTTAAGTGACTTATAGAACTGAGAGAAAAAACAATTGATGGCCACAGTCACTCTTCAAGTTTGTTGGGTTCCTCCCTTCCTGTCTAGCTATGTGCTAATGCCAGTAGCCAATGTAGAAAAGGAAATTCTTCATTTGTTTCACTAAAAGAAGTTCATTCCCCAAAACAACTCTGAAATGCATTAAAATATTTCATTTTCTTCCACCACTGACTCTGAACTTGAACATGAGAAGTTGATTCTTTGCACTAGGGTTTAGAAGAAGGTAGTACTGTCAGAGTTTCAGTGTTAAAATCTGGCCTTAAAATGGGAGCCCTTGCATTCCTGCCATGCACTGCAAGAGTGGACTGGCATGAGGGTGACATTGGTGGAGAGCACCGAGCTGTCAGCACCCCAGCATGGTTTCTGCTGCCCTCCCACTTGATTTTGGTTACAAATGAAGTAATTTTCTAGAACACCATGTATTGACATCTGTGAATGGAAGCAGAGAAAAAAGAAAAGCAGTATAATCATTTCCCAGAGAGCACAGTACACTGATCTTTTTCAGAAGAGAGAGAGAGAATAACACTGTAACTCTATCAAAGTCCTACCACTTCTACAGTATTTTCCTGCTACAAAGAGAACTGGCAGCAGTCTCTGGTAATTAACACTGAATCAACAGTTTCTGGCGCCTGCCTACAGAAGAGCAAGGAACCAGCTGCATTTCCCTAGGTCACTGCTGCCCTGTCAACCAAGAAACAACAGAGCACTGAGTCCTCAGCCACAGTCCTGGTAGAGGTTTCCCTCACTGTCTTCCATAAGGACGATCTGATACGTTCACCGTGTTCAGGTCATGAGGAGGTGTAGGAGAGAAGCAGAGTGGAGGCTCTTTCTAAGCAAATCCGTTCCCTGCCAAACAAGCCCACCATCAAAGAATACAGTATGGCTTTCTACCAGGCGTGGTTTGGCAGACGCGTTTCGTAACCAGGAACTGTGCCAACAGTTTGCAACAGCCTCTGCCACAGCAAATCAGCTGTGATATTAAAAAGAAAAACAGACTGGCAATGTGGAAATTATCCCATGCAGAAGTATTTCCCAAAACAAAAGCCTTGATTTTGTTACCCAAGTCAGAGTGACAGAACTGATTAATCCTTTGTTCCCAATGCCATTCTTCACCATCAAATTTTTGGTTATTCTTTAAGCTTTTATATAAAAAGACAACATTGTGTCTCTATTTATGTTGCCAAAGTGAAGTGAAGATCTGGCAATTGCACAGTGAATATAAGCCAGCCTGGCTCAGAAGAGGACAAATTGGATTATACAGAGTAAAGAAGTCTATAGTCCTCTGAACTTCTGGGATTGACTTACCCTATAGTGAGACCACTTACTTGTCTCTGATAATAAACCATTAAGCTATCTGCATTATTTAATCTATACTGACAGCTGGTCCATAAACTTTTAAATTCAACATGGATTTTTTTTTAATCTGAATAATCTATAAGGCCTAATTAATGAGAGAATCACCAGCTCTTTACTGCATATGATTGTTTGCCCATGGAAGCATCCATCAGGAAGAGCAAGCACAAGAAAGGGATGGCGCCTCTAGCTATCAAGCACTTCAGCTGACCAGCTGAAAAGAGACTTAAAATGGGGAAGCAGAGATTTATATGGCTTAAAGAACCACCAAAAGACCAGCAACTCACTGAACCCAAGAAAAGGTCAGTGAACCCAGTGATTGTTGGGCTCCCTCAAATAAGAAAGGTAGTCAGAGATAGTAACATGGTACTCTACCAAAGACCTAATTATGCAGGATTGGGCACTAACTAGTTGTGTGAATTGTTATTTCTCTGAATGTCAGTTTCCACATCTATAAAATAAGCCTGAAAACTGTACTTATCTCATGGTGTTGAAGTAAGAATTAAATAAGATAGTGCATATCAAGTGGTCTGTACAGACTGTCCCAAAAAGCACTCAAACAATAGTGCTAATTACCATTTGTTAAGATCTTACTACATACATGCCAAATACTTTTATAGATATACAACATAGTTTGACAACTTCCTGCACTAGGTGTACTGCTGCTAAAGAAACCAAAAAGCCACAAAAAGCAATTAAAGGTCAAATGACTATGGCTGTTGCTTCTTATATAATTGCCAATCAATTAATACACAAGTGTGTAGTACAATTTTTGGCAAATAGGAACTCTGGGGTCAAATGACGAGATTTCATCTCAGCTCTACCACATATTAGTCAAACGACAAATGACTGACACTCACTAAGCCTCAATTTTATCTAGAAAATGAAGCTAATAATCACACCTACCTTGTTGTGAAGATAATTCAACATATAAATGAAGCATACATCCTATAAGGAACTAGTGATACTTGATTGAAAATAAGGCAGTGGTTAGGAGCATACCACTTGTTGGATTTCCAGGACTCTCCACTTACCAGCTAAGGGACCTTGAAGAAGCCACTTAGCCTCTCAGATTTGTTCTCTTCATTTGGAGAGGCTGTTGAGAGGGCTGGATGAGTTAAAGCACATGAAGTGCTTACTGGGTAAGGGTTCAACAAGTTTATAAGAACATTTACAGACATAGGTCTTCACAATGTGAAGGTCAAGCAGAAATCGGGAAGAATTAAATTGGAGTCAGAGGCAGGAAGGCCCTGAGAGCTCCCAGAAGGCAGAGGTAGGTTGTTGCGCAGTACTCAGAGAGTAAGTGTAAGTTCAACCTCAGATTCATTAGCTTCCACTGAAAATTTTCAGCAGCAGGCCTAAGTTCAGGAAAGGAGATGAATCTGAGAAGTCTCTGCTGGCTGGGGCAGCAGACTATCTAAAGCAGTAGACAGGCTGGGAACATCTGTCTGACCAGACGACCAGGTGGTACAACAGACAGTGGCTGAAAACAAGGGTGTTACAGTGCAATGGGCCAGAGTAACCCGTACTGTGAATGGTTTGGGCTCATTATTTTACCTTGTGTTCTCAAAGCTGCATCAGTTTGGGCCTCCAAGGATGTTCTGCTGGAGGGTCATCCTAGTGGGTTGGTTATTCAGAGGTTATATACAGGCAACAGTGACAAGCACTTTGATCACTGTCACTCTTTCACACTCTTATTCTATTTTCAAACAAAAAAAAATGTATTTATAAAGAAGCAAAAATGTTCCCTGATCTGGACCCAAAGATTCTGGGACAAATAGATTTTTTGTGCCTTTGATAAAGGCAGATTAAAGCAGCATTCCTCTTTTCTCTGGGTGCTTAACCTTTTCTTCCTTTTGTGTTATACCATTTTGATTCTTCACTAAGCACATTTGTTCAAAAGACAAAAATGCTAGATACCATGGAAAGTTTCCCAAAAAATCCAATTGTAGAACATGCCATAACCCCTTATTCCCACTTTCCCTCCCATTTTAGCAATTAATTAAAAGGTCTTTGATCCCAAGAGTGGAGTCCCTTAGCTTTCACCATAGCTGCCTCCACCCCACTGGAAAATTTAGTGAATTTAAGTTGCCATCAAGTCCCTAAGCCCCACTGCCTACCTATTCAAGAATCAGTGTCTCACTGTCCTAAAATTTAATAATTCAGATTTAACAACTGAATGGGCCAACTGTGCTTCTTATATGAATCCATGATTAGAGGCACCCACAACCTCAAAGCTCTGGACCATGGGCTCAGCCAGTAGAGCTGTCCACAGAGATGTGATTTTGTATGTATGATGCTTGAATAAGTTTTTCAGTTCCTTTCAACTTGTAGAGAAGATACTTGATGACTATTACTCGTGGTCACTTGTGGCCCTAGAAGACTCGCATATGTGAATTCAGTTCTTTTGTGAACACTATTGAAAAAGTACTCTAGGCAACTGGGGCTAAAAGTGATTTCTTATGAATTACATCACGTCACTTCTCCAGTCAGCAAGGTGGTTGCAGAGCAAAAAGAAGCTGAGCTAAAAGAACAAACTGTAGATCAAACTGCAGACTTTGTTTTGATAGCTTCCGAGTTACTCCTGGAGTCCATCCTGTGGTCAGACCGTTGATGGGTTGTCTAGACACCTGGTCAGACAGGCTGCCATTTTCCCTGACTCATGGTGGATTTAAAAAGGCTTTACAACCCAACGGCTGCTCATTTTCCCCACCATCCCCCGACACGCACACAAGAAAATGGAAACCTTTCAAAGGGTTTGATGAACAATGTTCTTTAATGGACCTGGTGCTTTCTATGGTTCTCCAGGCTCTGTGTTACTGGTTTAATGTTATCACTTGCTCACCAAATGTCCTACATAAAGAGAGGAAAGCTCAAACATCTTGTTTGAGAAAGATTTTTGCAGCTGTGCAAATACAGTCTGCCTGAACATTAATCTCTTTGTCAGGTGAGATTTCCTTCTTTGAAAAGCAAAGATTCCAAGTGAGGTGAATTATTTTCTACACTATAAAAGTTCCCCTGGAATTTAGATTCTGGGTTTTATGAGAAACAACAGTCAATCCTCTATAAGCAACTTGGCCCAAGAGTTTCAACATCATGTGTAGTTCTGACCTAGTCAATGAAAGATCCCATAATGTACCAGCCATTGTATACTTCTTTAAAAAAAATGCTAGATGCTTATTGTGTGCCAGCAACAGTACTGCAGACTAAGGAACAAAGATAAATAAGAACCAACACTTACTGCATGGAGTTTACAGTCCACGTAGAACACAGATATAGCAACACAGATGGTATGTGTTTTGGGATATAAGATAGAATAATATCCAAAGTGGGTAATAGGGTCAATTTTTGATGGATAAATATGTTTCAGGGATACATACTTCTTAGAAGACAATATAGCTGAGCCTAAGGACTGAGAAATAAATTAGAAGGCAAGGGGGGAAAATTCCAGGCAAGGGGACAGCCATGTTAAAAGTCTTCAAGATAAAAAAGAAAGGTGAAAAAGTGACTTGAGTCATTTGGGACTACATGAAAAGCTTGAAGAACATCAAATTATGTAGGTCCTTGTGGATTACTTTGGAGTGTGGAACCATCAGAGGAGAAATCTGAACAGGGATGACTCTTTGAAAATACAACAATAGAGAATGACAGATCACACTACACTTATTATTATGTCAAGTAATTAGTAATTCACTTAGCTCCTCATCTGTATTGGCCTATTCAGAGATAGCAAAGATACATGGCAATGTCTCCCTTCCTGCATCTGAGACAGATGTTATGTATCAGGTTTAGTGTCCTTCTCACTGAATCCAGATACAGATTCAAATTCTTTGACCCTGATATTCAAGTATTCAATACCACCTAGTTGGAGCTGGCTCTAACATAAAACATGTTCTCCACTCTTGACCTATGGCTTACAAGCTGTTTTAGTTTAGATTTAAAATGTCTTCCACAAATCTCATGTGTTCAGAAGTGGAACTTTCAGAAGGTGAATGGATCTTGGGGGTATTGTATTTATCACTGGATTAGTTCACTCATGATTTCATGGGTAACTGTGCTGTGAGGAGGTGGGATCTGAATGAAAGAGATAGGTCACTGAAGGTGGGACCTGAAAAACTGTGTTTTTCTTCCCACAGCTCCGTCTTCTGGTTTCTAGCTGCGGTGGGTTAAACAGCTCTACTCTGCCACGCCCTCTCTCCATACTGTTCCTGCCTACGGTCAGCTGATGGTGGGCTGAACCCTTTGAAACCATGTGCCCAAATAAGCTTCTTCTCCTTTAATCTACAGACATTGAGTATTTTGTCCTAGCAATGAGACAGTGACTAAAACACAAGGCCACAGGCTCATGTATGACAATCAGATATGTTTTCCCGATATACACGTGGTGGGCGGTTGTTGGTGTGAAGCCACTCCCTCCAAATGCAGTAAGTTCTGTTCTTCTGGTTTTCGCCTGAGTTTTTCCACCAGTGTTCCTTTTTCAGGCATGAGAGACCTGAGTCCGTTATGTTTCCTAAACCCTGGGGACACATATCAGGCTTTTCAGTGGTTCTCTTAAAGCCCACACTCATTTGGCTTACGGCATGGAGGAAGCACCCCACTTTTTCAAGGACTGGATATCCTGGGGGCTGACTCTGAGACAGGGTGTTCCTGAGGGTCAGAGTGTGTGGAAAAGGGGACACTGAGGAGGTGGACTATGGGAGAAGCAGAGCAGCTATGGGGCCAGTACCAACCTCAGCCGAGCCCTCAGGGAGCTCACTGTGGTCTTGGCTCACTGAACATAGGCATCGATGAAGGGCTGTGACTTTGGCAGTTGAGACACTCTCAGAGATTTTCTCTTCCTGCCCCAGTGTCTCCAACTTCAACTGCTTTCTGAACCAAAGGAGGGAATTCAGGATGTAGGTGTTTCTAGTTTTAGAACTTCTCGCCCTATTGCACATGGAGCTTTAATGATAACCTTTGCTAATTTAAATTTTTATTTTCAGGTTTTGAGGCACCTACTGAAACTAACTCACAGAGTTTCATGTCACCACCTGCTACCTCTGGTAAGTTGTAACACAACTTGGATTATAACAGGCTATCAAAGACCATGTGGCTTGTATTCCCATAATGCTTTATGGCCCAGCTGTTATAAAATGATCCAAACTTCAGATGATCTTTTCTGTTGTTACACCTGCAGTTTTTGCTTTGGGAAACCTAGTGTTCACACACACACAAAGCTTAGCCTAAGAGTGCACATCATTGAAACCCACGGACTTTCAGTGCTGACTCAGTGTTTTTTTTGTTTTGTTCTTCTGGGGTTTTGTTTTGTGTTGACATTAGAAGCAATTAATGAATTAGGGCTGCTTCAGTTACCTGTAGTTTCCCAAATGCTATTGGGAGGAGTCTCACCACCGAGAACTTCAGCTTTTTTTCCGTGTCAATTGTAATTATCTCAGGTCTTGAAGAACTTGTTACTTTGTTCTCAGGATAATTAAAGAAAGTCAAACAACTCTCTAGTTCTTTAGCTGCCAGCTTCAAATAAATTCCGCATACTATTGAGATATTCTGGTTATCACTAGGGTTATAAAAAATCTTTCAAGATCAAATGTACTTTGTAATTCTGCTAATACCAAACCCTCACCCCCCAAAAAAGAAAGAAAAAGACAAAAGCAGTAAATTAAAGAAACAGATCAGGAAACAATGGATTGCTTATCTTTTGGTGATGGAAATTTTAAATCAGGATGCTATTCTACTTTTACCTGTTAGATCATTTAGACGTGTTATTTCCTGATTCTCTCTGCCTTACTTTCTTTACCAATAAAAATGAAGAGAATGAATAAATTCTTATCTTTCCTCAAATTTACTGTTATTCTATGCATAGAGTTTCTTAAGACATGGTTACTCCTCATAGCAGAGAACTCTGAAGTTCACAGGCAGACATAGAAACTAGAGATAGTAAAAAATATCTAGAAGAATGACCACAAATTAGGAATGAAACCAGAAAAGTAGGTGGTCATGAAAGCAAAAACAAAATTAGAATTCTAAAAGGGTGGTTAATCATCCAGGTTCTGTTCCTTAGCACTAAAATAATATAAGAACTGGAAAGGAATGATAGTCATCTTAGTGGCCAAAAGGCAGTTTAAAAAAATAAGATGTGTGAGTAGAGAAAGGAGTGGCTTGAGACATTCCAAACTGTTGTCACAAGTTATTTTGGGAAGGAGGTAGAGAGAAAACTGAAGAGGAAGGTAGCAGAGAATATCATTTTTCAAAAAAATATGTTATTTGGCTTTACATTACTTTGTTAATTTTAAAAAATCCAAATGAATGAATGAGAGGTATAAAAGTAGAGATAGCAATTATAAATTATACTTTTGAGAAGTTTGTCTGATAACCATAAGGGTTTACACAAATTTTTGTTGCTGAACAAAAAAACCAAGTAGAAACTAAGAAACATGACCATCAATAGGCAGTTCTTCAGATTTGACTCAAACTTTACCATTCCACCATCTTTTCAAAAAGTCTTTTCACTCATTAGAAAAAAGAACAGGTTGAAACAAAAAAAATAGGACCTATTATATAATACATTTATCACCCAATTCTCAAAAGTAATTCTGGAGGTGACCTTTGTCTACTTACAGTTTTGTGGGTTTTTTTAGACTAAACAATTTGTTATTACAAGGTTGCTCATGTGTGTTAGCCAATGGAGGAGGTACTGGGAATTGAACCCAGGGTCTTCATCTCTTGCATCCTTACATCCATATTCCCCACCTTGGCTTCATGGTGCTTTGGGAAATGCTGATCCAGATTGTGTTTGCATTGGGCCAGTCTCAAGATGTAATCTTCCTGTGATACACCCCAAAGTGGCATGTAGGGAGGTGGGCCAGAAGACCTCTTGATGAGATGGAACCTCTCTTTCAAGCCAGACATGGTGTACCTGCCTGTAATTCAATCCCCAGTACTGCAAATAATAATAATAATAAGTGCTTTTTTATCTGTGGACCCAATCAAGAAAAGAAGCTATAAAGTCAAGCAGAAAGACATGAATACTTCTGCATGGCTGAAAACAATTGGTGCTTTGTGAGTCTTCAAGGGTAATTTGAGAAAAAACAGTTTTGCTATATTGTGTCTGGCGGAAAAAAAAGGTTTTGAAAAAAAGCCCTTTTGGAGATCAAGAATAAAAGACAGTTTTGTAAACTTGGCACTGCTGGAACTTTTAACAGAATGAGGCAAAAGGTAAAGCAGAGACAGCAGGTGGAGAGGGGCAACCCAGTCACTTGGTAGTAGAAACTTTCTGTCTTTACTCTGAAATTTTACTCAAAGACAGAAATATGAAGCCAAATATCCTCTGCTCACCATCAGAGAGTCTCCTTTCTGTAAGAAACTTTCCTGCAGTCACTGACAGCTCCCATGTGTTGGCTAAAAGTTCCAATACAGTCTTCAGCTGGAGGCAGGAGCTGTTTTCAGGATGCCACACATGCCAGCAACAGGCAGTGCCACAAGTAAGGATCAGCACGATGAGGCATGATAGAATACAGAAAAATGATGAGCAACTATAAATAAGGTCATCTCTCCTAGCTGCCTATTTTTACTGCCTTCTTCACAGAAAAACAGAAATTGCTGAGGGTGAACTACCTCTACATTACTGACGCTGCTCTCAATTCCTACCCTCACCCAGCATTTCCTACTTCCCCTCTGCACCCTGGTGAAGAGGTGTTGGCCTTCTACTCCAGGCTAGCTTCTTGGCTCACTCTATTCCAACTTCTTCAAAGACTTTGAAAACATTACTTCCCCATTCCCTTTCACCTTGAGCCTTATTTTTATTTTACTTGATGCCAATGCAGCCATATTTTCTTCAGCTCCTTATATTTCATCAGTGATGGAGGAGGTCTGAAATATATATATATAAATATACAGTGAATGCTTAAATTTAAAAGAATTTCTTACAGTAAAAGATCCACTGCCATTAATCTCTCTCAAAATACTGTGTTTTGCTTGAAGCAGTCATCTTGTTTTTCTCACCACTTTCTGAAGCAGTAATAGAAGTCCATTTGCATGTTTATATAAGACATGATTTTAAAAAACAGTGAATAGGGGCTAGGGATTTAGCTCAGTGGCATAAGTGCCTGCCTTGCCAGTGCGTGGTCATGAGTTCGATCCCTGGTACTGATTTAAAAAAAAAAAAAACAGTGAATACTACTACCTAGTGCCATCCAACAAAAAGAAAGGGTCATAAAAACAATACAGTTTTTCCTCACCTATTTAACAGTTCTGGCACCATGAAACTTCCAGCTCTTCCTCAAAGTCAAAATGAATATGAAAGATCAATATTTTGAAGCAATTCAGGACATTCATTCAGCCACAATAGTGTAACTAGACACTCACTAAAGAGCACTTCCAGAACTGCAAAATGATAAGTGTGTTTGAAGTGAGGGAGAGGGTCTCAAGGGGTATCATGGTGTCTTAGTTACTTTTTACTCATCACTGAGACAAAATACCTGATGCCCAAAGCTGGGAAAGGAAAGGTTTATTTCTTACAGTTTTTGGAGGTTTCAGTCCATACTCAGTTGGCTCCCAGGCAGCGTGGCATGGTGGCTGCAGTTCATGGCAGCTGCAAACAGCAAGATGGAAACCGGCAAGAGAAAGACACACCTTCTTCCTGCCATTACATCACATCCTGGCTCCACCCCTAGGCCAGTGTAGCACTCACACCCTCAATGAAAGCGCTAGACAATGAACCAATCACAAATGCACAATGCAAATGCATGAGACCTGGGGGCCACTGACACAAACCATGACATGTGGCAATGCATCTTTCATGGTAAGAAATTTTTAAAATTTAAATATGCATTTTTTATCACACAGTGTATACCTCCAAGATTTCTTCTCTTTTTTTTTTTCATTAACTGACTTTTTCCAAGTTGCCCTCTTACTTCTCCAGTTCTCTTCCGCTTGTTCAGTTATTTCTGAATCCTATCCCAAATGATCACTGAAAACACAGTCTATTCAAGATCTTAAATATGCTGAGCATTCTCAGTCCTTATGAATAACTCAGAGTCACTAAACTCTAATCACAATTTTCTCGTTGAATTCTGTACAGTAAAGTCTCTGGTCTGTCTCTTATCTTCCTGAGAACTTGGAGTTTTCTATTACTCTTCTTTTGTTGGGACATCTCTGCCCCTTCACTTCTTTCTCTGTGTACCCTCTCTGTGAGTGACACCCTTATCTATTCCAATGACTCCAAACCTAGATATTTTACCTACTGATGTCTCCCCTGCAATACCTCATAGACTGTTCAAAAGAACCCTATTACATCTCTAATTGACATCTTCTGTTCCAAAATTACTCCCACATTTCATTAAACAACACCACTGTTTCTTAAGTTGCCCTACCCAGAAACCTGGGAGTCATCCCTTACACCTTGCCTCTCAATTCTCTCTATCCTAATCTCCCTCTTTGAATATCCATTCAACCCAGGTGTCTCTAGCTGATAAGTAGTTTTCCAATCCAATTGCTTGTTCACTTCCTCCCACCACCATCACATTTCTCTTGTACTACACAGCAGTCTCCTTGCTTCCTGTCCCTCTTCTGGGTAACTCGTGACATTGTAGAGCTGCAGTTGTCTGGATATCCATCCACAACTTAGTTGACTCTTCTCCTTTATTCCATAATTGTATAGTTTTGAAGTTCTCCCCGTTTTGGAATTCTCCAAGCAGTCTCTAGCTTTTTTCTCTTTTTGCTTCTTAGTGGTCATAAGGGCTTTCTCTTTAGGGTATCTCCCTTGGCCCCTTTAAGAAGTCAAATCAAGATTGTCACCTAGGGTGTAGCTCCCTGCTTACCTCCCTGTGCTCTAGCCACCCTATTCTCCATACTTTTATTGTCTTTATCTGTCTCATCTTCTCTGCTGGAATGTAAATGCAGAAAGGGCAAAAATAATATTTACCTTGTTTTCTTCAGCTTTCCTTGGGACTAGAACTATGTCATATTTGTTGAGGTTGTGCCGTTCACTTAGGAGGTAAAATGGGGCTCGGCCCGGGGACGCTTGCAGGGCAGTGGTCAGCGCGGCCCAGCTTCAGTCAAAATATTCACCGTTCACGAAATCCTGTGCAAGCTCAGCCTGGAGAGTAACCACTCCATGCCCCCAAGTGCCTACGGGTCGGTCAAAGCCTACACCAACTTCGACGCTGAGCGAGATGCCCTGAACATCGAGACGGTCATCAAGACCAAAGAGGTGGACGAGGTCACCATCATCAACATCCTGACCAACCGCAGCAATCTGTAGAGACAGGACATCGCCTTCGCCTACCACTGGAGGACCAGAAAGGAACTCGCATCAGCGCTGAAGTCAGCCTTATCTGGCCAGCTGGAGACGGTGATAATGAAGACACCTGCTCAGGACAAGGCCTCTGAGCTGAAAGCCTCCATGAAGGGGCTGGGGACGGACGAGGATTCTCTCACTGAGATCAACTGCTCCAGAACCAACCAGGAGCTGCAGGAAATTAACAGAGTCTACAAGGAAATGTACAAGACCGATCTAGAGAAGGAAATCATTTCCGACACATCTGGCGACTCCTGCAAGCTGATGGTGGCCCTTGCCAGGGGTAGACGAGCAGAGCACGCTCTGTCATTGATTATGAACCCATTGGTCAAGATGCCCGGAATCTCTACGATGCCGGGATGAAGAGGAAAGGAAGGAACGTCCACGAGTGGATCAGCATCATGACCAAGCGGAGTGTGTGCCACCTGCAGAAGGTATTTGACAGATACAAGAGCTACAGCCAGTATGACAGGTTGGAGAGTATCAAGAAGGAGGTCAAAGGGGACCTGGAAAATGCTCTCCTGAACCTGGTGCAATGCATCCAGAACAAGCCCCTGCACCTCGCTGTACGACTCCACGAAGGCCAAGGGAACGCCATAAGGTGCTGATCAGAATCACGGTCTCCCGCTGTGAAGTGGACATGCTGAAAATCAGGTCTGACTTCAACAAGAAGTATGGCAAGTCCCTGTGCTGCTACATCCAGCAAGTCACCAAGGGCGACTACAGACAGCGCTGCTGTACCTGCGCTGCGGGGACCACTGAGCTGCAGCTCCCCGAACCCCACTAACGTCCTGGAGACTCCGCTTGCGACTAACAGACCCCTGTGCACTCCCAAGAAGACGCCTCAGCGCTGCCCCTTATTCCAGTCGCCGAGAGGGCCTGGCTTCCCGCCCCTCCTCCTCTAAGCCAAAAAAGCGAACATTCTGAGGAAACGGAGTCTGTGACGTGAAAGAGACACTTTCCCCTGACTACTGTGTCATGAATAAACTATTTTTTTAAAAAAAAAGAGGTAAAATGGATGAATAAATGAAGGGATTTTAAATTTTTTTCACGTGAAACAATGGTTTCTGGTCCAAGCCATTCTGCCACTAAAATGATATAATGGAACTCTTTGCTCATTTTAAGAAAAACTTAGCTGCAGAATTATCTTAAGCTTAAACAAATGTGTCATAGCTTTTCACATCTGCTATCACCCATGTGTGTATTACCCCCCACAAGGGTCCTTGAGGTCTGAAACAAGTCTGCGTGCTTTACATTCGTTCTTTTATTCTTCCTTTTTGTCCAGAATATCTTCTCTCCCTGAATTTACCCTTTCCCTGGTGCTCACATCACCGCAGGGACTCACTGGGCTCCAACCAGCAGGCCAGCAAAAGTGGAAATTCCACCGTAAGACCTGTTTTTGGTACTAAGATGCAGAGATCCCAGAGGCCATCTCTCTGTGGCACTTTCAGAGAAGTGGCACTTTTTGTCAATTCATGTGGCTCCTGAGTGTGCCTTTTTGCAGTGGTGTAAAGACTCCTTAAATACTAGATGAAGGCAAAACGATGCCTCTTATTTTTTGTACACCTGGGTCAAAAATCTCCTTGGCTTATGGAAACAGGCAAAAATGATTGTCCCTAAACTGGCCTTTCTGCCCGTTTCTAAAGCAGGTGGTCCAAAATCTGGATCTAATTGGCTGCTGAGATGCGTCACTGTTTCAACACATTTGTGTCAGTTCTGGTTAAATTTTGGGTATGGGTTTAAGTGTTACCTCCTTCTCCATGAAAATGTATCATCTCAGCATTTTTTTCAGCAGCAGTTTTAGTAAAGAAACCATTTCTTTCTGCTTTAACCCAAGCAGACAACATTTGTCTACTGGTTTGTACTGTTCTGTGCATTTGGTGTGATTTCCGGGGTGGGGGCAGCAGGGGCATCCACTCTCAGGGCTTGCTCAGTGACCTGGAAAGGTGAGACTGTGCCCAGCCTGTATTAAGGAGGCATCAACCATGACTGTGTGTTTCAGTTCACTAAATGCTGTGAAAATCATGTGGTTTTTGTACCTGATTGTACATATTTCATTTTCAGTCTTTGTTTCAACGTATTTTTTAAAATTGTGTTTCTTGAGATGTGTATAGGTCTTGCAGGGAGAAAATGTGAAGCACAGAAAATTAGAGAAATGCTAAAATGAACACTATCGAATGAATTTCTTTAAAGCGTGATTTATCAAAAACTTCATTGTATAAAAATAAATTATGAATCCCCAAGAATGAGGACTGCAGTGCAATGCACTGTATTGCCAAACACAGTGGACAGGAAACCTCCTTCAAAGTGCAGTTCCTCAGGGGCTGGTGTTCCACAGAAGCCACTCTGAAAGTATTGTTCAAAATATTCCCCTTCTGAGTCCCTTCTGCAACACCTTCCTGAGTTCCTACAGAAATAGCACAGTCCTCATAAAATCCCCTTCCCAATCACCATAGTATCAAACCAAACGAAAGGATTTTTGAAAGTTTAATTTTACTGAAAGGTAGTGATTGATTCTAAGAATTCTAAGTGATGGACAGCAGTAATTTGGGGCACCCAGGCTTGATGAAATTTAAAGCCAGGCTGGAGGAGGGATTGAGGAGCTCACTGAATGAGCAGTTAAATTTCACCTTCAGCTTCTGTAGGATGTTCTGCATACTTGTTCTTAAATATAGGATTTTGTTGTTTTGCCCTGATAGTCTCAATTCTGGCTCTCATTGCCTTTCCTTCTCCCTCTCCTCCAGATTTCTGGCCCCATTTATCCACAGAATCCCAGAAGATGCATATAACCCAGGGCAGCACTAAATGCTGGAAGTTGATGACTTTTCCATCGTAAGTGCTCATCATGCACAATGGCCCTAACTTTTGTAATTTTCAGGGCAACAGCAAAACTTAATGAATTTCATTTTCCTTCATCAAAGATTCATTCTTAGCACAGACCTTTGCAACCTCATTATATCAGGTTTCTTTCCTTATTAAAGCAAATATTTTTACTTTTTTGTTTAAAGGAAGCATTTTATGGTTTCTCTTTGACATATCTGATTTTTGTCAGCATCACTACTCTTGTACTTTGGATTCATTCATAAGTAAATGAAGGTTCTGGAACACAAGCAGTACTGTACTCCTTGGCCAATCTGATAAGCAAGATGGCTCTTAAGTGCCTAACAGGCAGATCGTGTGCACAGAGGGGATGTGCCGGACAAAGGAATGATTCAGTTCCAAGGGGACAGAGCAGGATGGTGCCAGATTTAATCGCACTACTTAGAATAGCATACAATTTAAAACTCACAAGTTATATATTTTCTGGAATTTCCCATTTAAATTTTCAGACCACAATTTATGGCAGGTAACTGAACTATCAGAAGATGAAACCATGGATAAGGGAGGAGTACTGTACATAAAAATCATGAGCAGGGGTGAAATGAGGAGGGCAGTAGGGGAAGGTAGTCAAAGATGATGGTTTAAATTCTGATACCCATCTGTATCCCAGGCCAATATTACCAAAACCTAGGGAGTGGGACTCTCCATTCAGTCCCCATACACATAGGTATTACTATTGTAATATTGTTTTTGTGTAAATTTTCTAAGCTGTACTATTCAGTATGTTGTCAAGCACCAGTCTAGATGTTGTTGTGAAGATATTTTTTTCAGATATGACTAACTTTAAGTCAGTATACTTTGAATACAGAGAATCACTGTCTATAATGTGTGTGGCCTTAAGAGGAAGTACTGGAGTAATCAAAGGAGGGAAAAAATCTGCCTTAAGATTGTCTTCAGCATTAGACTGTCCATCAGCTCGTCTCTGCCTCTCCTGCCTGTCAGCCTACTTGATACTTTCATCTCAGCCAGTTTCTTAAATTTCTCAACATATGGATACACAAATACACACACACACGCACACACACACACACACACACACACACCATTGATCCTACTGGTTCTGTTTTTCTTGAGAACACTGAATAATGCAGTATTTAATCAACCTTACCTACTTTATCAGGACTATATCCTCTCCTCTAATCTGTTGCATCCAAATTTTTCATTATAACTCAGGAGCCAAGAAATTATTTTTTTACAAAGTAAAGTGCTGAATCCAACCAATAGAGCCTTTATATTTGAGCAATGAGAATAATACATCTTTACTTGACCAGATTAGTTCCTTAATTGCCCTTGCTCTTGTATCTAAATGTATTGTGTTGATTTTGAACATTTTTAATAAGGAGATTTGTATTACAGACCAAGTGTTAAAATTGTTTAAACTTAAAAGGCTCAATTTGCACTGAAATAAAATAGGTTCTGGTGGATGTTTCTGAGCTACCAATAAGGATTAATTGAAGCTCAAATGTTGTTTATTTTTTAAATTATCTAATTGCTATTCATCCAACCTTCTTGATTTTCTATGTTAAATAAACATGCTTGTATTTCACCCCAGCTTTTCTGTTTAATTAACCAATTAATTAAGGATGAGGCTATTCTGCATTTATTAGCATTTTAATAGGCAGATTGATTCCCTGTGGTCCAAACATCTACATGCGATCTGTTCTTGAACTCAGCTTTATTTCTTTTTAAGTGATTATAATTCTTAATTACAGATACTAGAAATTGAAAACCATGTCTTTAAACATCCAGTCCGAGCCATCTCACTAAAATTTCTCCTTGAAAATAAAGTGTAAGTGTTGCTACAAACACTACAAAGGAATAATACATGGTGGAGTCTTAAAATTATCCTCCAGAAAATAGTGTTTTCCCTACCATTCCTATCCTTGGGGTACCAAAGACCAGTAACTTTGTAGGGATACTCACTGACTTCAAGATCATACAATCCTTTTTTCCCCAAGAAACTTATAAACCAAAACCATCATCAACATTCATTGGGTTATATTGCATCAAATATTAAAAAGTAGAACTTTGTCTCTTTTCAAAGACAAAATTATGAGAAACTTGGTTTAAAAATCAAATTGTCTTTTAGTGGCAGTCTACAAATGGACGAGCATATCATCTAAAGATTTAGAAAAGGTGCTCCACTGAGCATGATAGAAGAGTTAGTTTTTGTAGGGTAAGAATAAGGAAATAGAATAATAGCTTTTGTTGTGTTTGTTTTTAAAGCCCACCAGTAAGGCTTACAGCTGGGCCAGCTTCTTTATCAGCCCAGCTCAGCTTGGCTGGCCCTCTCGTTGGTTGTTCTGAACTTTCTGTGTTTAGGCAAAGCTGGCATATTTGGAGGTTTACCTGCTCTCTTTAAGCTTCAGTCTGATTATGTGGCATTTAGCATAAGTGATTCCATTTTGGTTTTGTCTGTTAGGGCCTACGACTATCCAAAGCAGTAGTTTCCTATGAACTTTACTGAATATCTTTGTACCAAAGACTTATTGCTTATGTTTTAGAGAACCTCCAAATTTGGGCTTCAAGGCGTGGCATTGTATTTAGTCAACCCAGAACATTAAATTATTGATAACAGGGAGTTCTGTGGTTACTAAAGTCATTTTAATCAGGGGTTAGGTGGGTAGAAGAATAGTTAATTAATTAATGGTGGCGATGTATATATTAAAGCCTAACTTTTATTTGGGAAGAGGGCAGTACCAGTTATTTAACTTGTAGAGCTGGGTGCAAAAAGAAAAGAAAACCCACAATACCTGCCATGTTGTTTTTTGTTGCTGTTGTTTGTTTGTTTTGCTTGCTCAGATCAAGACATTTTCTTTAGTTCTCCTCTCTCTTTCTAAGCTAGACCCTGCCATTTTGCTGCACTTAAGTGGACCGTTTATAAAGTGTTTTCCTTAACAGAGTTTTTTTTCTCACACAGGTTATATATGAGGAGGTTAACTATTAATTATTTTGTCTAAAATTATTGTTAAGAATTGCTTAAGTTAGAATTCAAATCCACATTTTTCTGAATAAGGAGTCTAATATTTACTATATTGTACTTATTTTTCAAATTTGTAGATATTTGTATTAAACACTCACTTTATACCAATCTCTGGGCTAACACTATCACAGTTTTAATCCTCACAACGTTGCTAGTTATAATTGCTGCCATTAGACAATGAGTTCCCCAGGGCAGAGGAATATTAAGTAACTTGTACACCTAAATAATAGTAAATTTTAATTTTTGCTCTTAGGTCTGTTGCACTTGGTAAAGTTACTAGGTGAACATAATGCTCAGAAGTCACTCCTCATTTGTACTAAACATATGGACAAGGACTCACTCAAATTCTCGTCCATGGTGGCACCCCACTGCTTCCTTGTCCCTCCTGTGTGTATATTTCAGTACCCCAATTATATAGCCAGGATAGATACCAAAGACACAAGATAATTCATAAGGGAGAAATTAAGCCAAATTAAGATGTAAGAACTTTAATGCATGGGTTAAGAGGAAAATAAATTAAGAGGGATTTTTAAATGTATTTAAGGAAGTTTCAGTTCATTTTAGTGAGTTCATTTGAAAAGCATACATATTTACATAGATCAGTCATAAAGATAAGAGAAATATACCAAGATATTAAAGAAAGAAAAATAGTTTTATTTCTTTGTTTTTTATGCAAAATTCAAACCCCAAATCCTATGTCACAAGAACACTTTCATCTCACACAAAATAACTCTGCCATCTTAATAATTTGCTCAGTGATCTAATGAAATATGTTCAATCACTAAGATTTTTTTAATTTAGGAAACTTCTCAAAAATTCTGATTTATCATTCTAAACAAAGAGAATTAGCATTTTGCAACACTGGTTTAGCTTTGCAAATTTGTGTTTTTTGACTTGATTTCCTCACCATTCAACCATTCATTCAACTGTCCCAGGCACTTTTCTAGGCTTTGGGGATATAAATCAAGTGAGGCTTTTGCTCTTAAAGCTCATATTTTCTATGCTGATGACTTTCAAGTTGAGACCTAAAAGATAAGAAAAGGTCAGGACCCCAGAGAGAAACACTGCCAATAGGGAATATCACGTACTATGCGCTGAAGGAGGTAACTCTGGTATTTTCATTTTTCTGTATAGAATTTCTCACCTGAAGCCTCCATGATGTCATGAGACCAAGGGAGGCCTCTGAAGTCTTGGTAGATACAGTTAAGGGAGCTATGTCTCCACCACTATTTAGTCCTCCAAGAGGCCTAATTAAGATTAAAGATTAAAACATGACAATAAAGAAAATATGGTAATAAATATTTTTAAAAAAGAGTTGTCACAGAACTGACTTTGCTTTCTCTTTCTACAATATTTTATAAGAAAGTTTTTGAATGAACAACAGTTCATTTCCTAAATGTGTATATGAAATCAGCATAGCTGGTGAACACAAACATAAATGAAATAAGGTTTTGATTCCATGAAAAAATAATATAAAAATTAGGTGTTTCTCTTCCCCTTTCACCACATAACAATCTCACTCTTTTTCCACCTAACTCATGAATGTTTCCACAGTGCTTCTCTTTGGCAGGATCTCACTTAGAGTTCTGCTTTTAAGGGATTGAAGAATTTTTCAATCTCCAAGTTTTCTTTTTACAAAGCAGAAAGTATAGACAGAGAAAGGATAACACTGAGCTATCAGTGAAGAATCCAAACAAGGAACAGTCAGTAAATATTGGAATCATCTTGGAAAAGTCCTTTAACATCCCAAATTCTCAGTGTCCTCTGATAGCATATTAAACACTAAGGCAAAAGTATTAAATTAACCAAAATAGAGATGGATCCTAAGATCCCCACACATATTGGTCATGTAAGTAGCGATGACAGCAGAATTCAGTGGCAAGGAGCACAGGCTTGAGTGGTAGTCAAGTTTAGGTTGCAGTGTTGGCCCAGTGCATACTAATTTTGCTTCAAGACAGATGACTTCATGTCTCCAAGATCTGGGTTCCCCATCTGCAAAGAAGGGGTAATAATAGTACCAGTCACAGAGGGTTACTGTGAGGATTAAATAGGGAAAGTACCAAAGAAAAAGAGTTTAGCAGAATGATTGACACAGAATGTGTTTAGTTTATATCAACTTTTAGAAGTAACACCACTCTGTAAATTCTTTTCTGTGTTTGTGTGGGTTTTGTATTGTGTGGGTAAAGCATCAGATGTAGCTGTCACCTGCACAAACATGCTGCTAAATAACAATCCTGACTATACTAAAAGGAATCAAACAGGTTTATGCCATCTCAAATGTCATGATATGAACAAAGAGCCAGTGGGTGCCCCTTCTATAAAAGCAGTGTCTTTTATGGTCCATTGCAAGACATCAATTGCTGGGCTCAGCTGACTACATTTTTGCTCTGTGTTAGACCTGTAAAATCCTGTCATAGCTGTCTGCTATGCAAATAGAGTTCAGTCCACTGCCAAACTCCAAAATAAGATGCTCAGTAACCTCATCCCAGCTGTTCACTTCAGTTAGCGCGTGTCAATACAAGTGAGGTCTATTCCAGTTCAGTGATTTTCCATCACTTGTCAGTCAGCACAGCCTTTTCCTGGTTCCCTCTCCCTAGTGGCGCCTGGACTGCTTAAAGAATTTTTTACCACTTTGCTCAGTTTGTTTCCCTGGTGCCTTCCTTCTCGTTTTCCTTTTGAATGTTTCATGAAAAACTGGCAACAAGTCTGAACACTGGCCAGAAGATGAAAGGCACACAGACTTGGGAACAGAAAAATACACATGGTGCCCCCAAAAGACAGAGTCTCAAATCTAAAACTTTAATCCCTGAGAAACCATTGCTTATTTTCCCAGGAATAAATTAACTCATAAGTCGCCCAACTTCCCAGCAGTTTGTAGACAAAGACATATTCCAAAACAAATTCCTAGATGAGGAAAGACATTTGAAAAATAACACACAGGACCCACAGTTTGGGTGGAACCAATTATCCCCTTAAAGTCTCTGTCCTATATGTATATGACAGCCTATAGTCCGTTTCAGAATGACATGTGTGATCACCAGGAGAGGCAAGGGGCCATAGGGTGGCATCCCAAAGATTCCAGGGGGGAAGACCAAAAAAAATTCAGAGCACGTGGGAAGCAAATGTGGTCTAGAGGCTACTGAATTCCCACAAAGAGCATGGCATGAGTCTTTAGGTTTTGATTTGATATTTTTATTTGGTTCTTTAATGATCTTAGGTAGTTTAAAATTAGTTAAGCTACTTTAAGTTTGAGAGAAAACTGAATGTGGAAAAGTTATGATTTGTGCAAAGTCACATGCTAAAAATGGTAGTACCATTTCCAGTTCTTTCCTACTTTGCCAAGGAGAAAGTGACAATTCTTTTTATTTAATTAGCCTAGACAGTGGTATGATTCAATTAAAGCACTGTCCCAGAGCTTCTGTCTACCTCACTTTGCTTTTTTCGTGACTAAAGGCAGGCATCAGAATTGGAACGCATAGGAACTTGATTTCACATAGCCACTGCCCCAGCAGAACAAAAGGAGACACTGTGGATTGTGAATTTGGATTAATTCTTGGAATATCTCTAATAAAATCCTTTAGGCAGGTATCACCTTATCAGTTCCAGTTGGCCCACATAACATAAACCCATGCATTATCCCAAAGTATCCAGTATCTTTTTAGCATATACTACTGATAAATCCAAATGTAAAGAAAAAATGTCTTTTGAAAAGGAAGTATTTTAAGCTCCACCAAAAACTTCTAGAATTAATAACCAATTCAGTAGTGTAGCTAGATACAAAGTCAACACTCAAAAATCAATAGCATTCCTGTATACAAACAACAAACTTACTGAGATAGAAATTAGAAAAACCACACCCTTCACAATAGCATACAATCAAATGAAGTACTTAGGAATCAACTTTACAATGGAAATAAAAGATCTTTATATTGAAAATTACAGTACTCTGGAAAAGGAGGTAAAAGAGGATATCACAAAATGGAAAGACATTCCTTGCTCATGGATAGGAAGAACCAACATTGTGAAAATAGCCATACTCCCAAAACCTTAATATAGTTTTAATGCAATACTTATCAAAATACCATCAACATAGCTCACAGATCTAGAGAAAACATTCCTAAAATTTATTTGGGAACACAAGAGACCTAGAATAGCAAAGGCAATCCTGGGCAACAAAGGGAGGGTGAGAGGCATCACAATCCCTGACTTGAAATTATACTACAAAGCTACTGTGATAATAATCAGCATGGTACTGGAAAGAAAACAGACATGAGGATCAATGGAACAGATTAGAATACACAGGCATGACTACAAAGACATTCAATCACCTTATCTTTGACAAAGGGATCAAACATGTTCACTGGAAGACATATAGTCTCTTTAATAAATGGTGCTGGAAAAACTGGTTTTCTACACGCCAAAGACTAACACTAGACCCATGTCTATCATCATGCACTAAAGTCAAATGCATCAAAGATCTAAATATTAAAACAGAAATACTAAATCTACTGGAAGACAAAGTAGGTAGAAATCTTGAAGGCATATGGGTAGGGAGAGAGTTTATGAACAAAAAGCAAACTGCAAGGGAAGTAGTTCAAAGAATCAGCACCTGGTATCTCATCTTATTTTAAAACGTTTTTTGCACATCAAAAGAAATCAACAATAGAATGAAAAGAAAACCCACAGAGTGGGAAAAAATTTAACCAAATCTTCAGACAAAGGACTTCTATCTAGAACATATAAAGAATTGAAAAAAACATGCCCCCCAAATTTAAAGACCCAATCCAGAAATGAGCTTCTAAGATAAATACACATTTCTCAGATGAAGAAATACTAATGGCAAATAAATATATGAAAAATGTTCAGCATCATTGGTCATTTGAGAAATACAAATTAAAACAACACAGAGATTCCATCTCACTCTAGAAAAAATGGTTACCTGCAAGAAATCAACCAATAACAAATGCTAGAGGGGCTGTGGGAAAAAGGAACCGTTCTCCACTGTTGGTGAGAGTGTAGACTGGTAAAACTATTGTGGAAATCAGTATGGAAATTCCTCAAAAAACTAGGATTAGAGATCTCATTTGACCCAGCTATCCCCCTCTGAGTATTTTCCCAGAAGAATTAAAAACATCATATCACAATGACATATGTGCACCCATGTTTGTAGCAACACAATTTGTAATAGATAAATATTGGAAAAAATCCAAATGCCCATCAATTGAGGAATGAACAAAAAAGATGTGACATTTTTTATAATGGAGTACTACTTTGCTGTAAAGAAGTATAAGCTCAAGGCTTTTATAAGTAAATGGATGCAACTTAGAGACCATATTCATAAGTGAAATAAACTCACATTTGTAAATATTCTATTGTCTCCCTAGTGTAAGAAACTGAAAAAGTAAATAACATCTAAAATCTACAACAGATATTGTAAAAGGTAAAGAAACTTCTCAAAAGGAAAGAACAACTGGCCTTGGTGAAAGGAGAAAAAAGGAAGGAAAAGAATATATATATATATATATATATATATATATATATACACACACACACACATACAAAAGATAGCTAAGACAGTTCTACCACTGATTTCTTTTAGTTCATTGAAAAAAAATGATTTGTACTTACATTGTTTGATCAGTTATGCTTGTTTATATCTTATAATCTGAAAAGCTACTTTGAAGATAATAGTATATTTGCCATTGTTAATTTCCTATTATCTTGTTTTCAAATTCTGCATCATTGGTTTTTATCGGGTTTTTTTTTTCTCTTAAAAAATAAAAACAGTAATGGCCTCTACATCAGCAGGTAATGGTTGAAGCTGTCTTTCCCTCCACCCTATATTGTTGGTTGTCTTGTTTAGTGAATCCTTCCTACATGATTTTGGCCTCTTTGTGATAAAATGGTATGACACATTATTGGACACCAGCTGTACACTAGGTACTATACTAGATACTAAAATAGAATAGCAAACAGAATAGGATCTGTATTCTCATTAGAGTCATGAGGCTGGCAATAAATAAAAAATAAGTGTGCAAAATAATTTCAATTAATGGTATATGCTGTAGGAGAAATAAAAGTTTGAATGTGATGAATACGCTTTAAAGGTGGCTCAGAGATTCTTAAACTGAGACCATAGCAATGAGAAGGAACCATTATTGGATGATCTGGGAGCAAAGCATTCCAAGTAGTCAAGGTCCCTGGGCACACATGGCTTGTTTGAGGACATGGGAGTATGCCACTCTGGCAGAAGTAGAGCAATTTAAGGCAGAAATATGATGTAAGTCACCGAAGAGGAAAGGCCAGAATGTTTTACCACCCACTGGTGATGGTAAAGTGCTGAAATTTACCATTATCCCTTGAAATGCTTGGAGGACTGATTTCGTGACCCTTAAAATTATCAAAATCCACACATGCTCAAGATCCTGACATAATGTGGTGAATTATCTGCATGTGACCTATACTCACCCTCCTATAGACTTTAAATTATCTCTAGATTACTTGCAATACTTAACACATTGTAAATGCTATGCCTACAGCTACACTGTATTGTTTAAGGAATTGTGATCAAAAGTCTACATGTTCAATACAGAGACAATTTTTTATTTTCAAATATTTTCAATCTATGGTTGGTTGAATCCATAGACATTGAATCTGTGGTTATTGAAAGCCAACCATATTTGAAATGTATTTTGAAATCTATTGGAGAACTTTCAACAAAAAGGAGTCCTGGAATGATTTGTGTGTCTGAAAAAGCCAGAAGAAAGTAAAATTGGTTTCCTCAAGATGCTGATAAACTGTGTCACCAAGTATGAGGGAGGGATCAGTTTCAAGGACTGAATATAGTTGCATGTATCCCCACCAGCCTCACCATCCAGCTGGTAAGCTGTGTTCCAGTCTGTCCCATGTTTATAGTCTAATATCGGGAATTCGGCAGCATGGATAAAAGTAGCTGGCGTCTTTGAACTCAAGGGGAAATACTCATCACTTTTGTTTTCTTTTTGAAATGCAATTACTAACTTCCAGAGAGTACAATAAAATCTTTTCAGTCCCTTCAGAAAGGGCTTGTGTGGTATGAATCCTGATATCCAATCTTTCATTTATTTGATTTGTGCAAAAGAGGACACATAATCCTCCAAGCATTTTATACTCAGTCTTCTTACTTTTGTATTTCCTGATGGTGGAAGTTGCAAAGGAATATTTAAATTTTTTAAAATATAATTTAATTTAAATATAATGAAAAGTCAAGTTCTTATTGATGTATTGTCCTTCATTCAGGAAGTTGTCAGGATCTCTGGGGGGGTTTTTTGTTTGTTTGTTTTGTTTGTTGTTGTTGTTTATAGCAGGGATCAAACTCATGACCTTGCACTGCCAGGCAGACTCTTATACCACTGAGCTAAACCCTGGGCCCTTTTTTTAAATTTTTCTTTTAAAGAGAATAAAACCAAACAAAATAAAAGAATAAAACTAATCAAAATGTTATAGGCAGCTGAGTTAGTTAGAAGTACTAGAGGCAGTGAGACAGGGCTAGGTCCTCTGAAGGAGCCAAGGCAGAAGCCCAGATACCTTGCAACTACGGGAGACCCAGACACCTTCTGCTGTGGGTCAGGCCTCAAGACAAAAGATCAAACAAATGCATCCATATCCTAAGGACTGATACTCTAAATAGTTCCCTATCACCCTGAGGAAGTCAGAAGTCACCATCCCAACCAACTAAGGGGAAGAGTCACTGCTCTCTACATGACTCAATTTCCCATTTGTCCCCAATTTAATTAATTTCACCTCAACTATTAATCTTACTGGCTAAATGTAGTTCTGTCCCCCTTATGCCCATCTGCCTTGTGAGTTCCCAGTTTCCCCACCTGGAAGCTGTCTCACCCCATGATTTTACTCTATAGAAGTCCCTAGAAAAGACAGTCTTTGGCAACCCGCTCAGGACCCCTCTGTCTCTCTCTAAGGCAGAGGTTTTCTTTCTCTCAATAAATATATTCTACTCTTAACCTCCATTGTTCCTAAAATTCATTCTTCGATGTTAGAGAACATGAACTTGTACCAAACATAGTAGGTTGGGAGTATTGCAAGACGGAAGGCACAAATTTGTGTAACCAAATCATGGGCACAACATTCCATTGCTTTTGCTATACAGAAGTCATTAGGTTCAGCTCACACTCAGGAGATGGAAAAGCAGAAAGGTATGGTGATCAAGAGTCAGGGATCCTGTGTCAGAGGCTATCTCCGCTGCAATACAGATGTGTAGGCATGATCTTGAATAACCCCATTGGAATCTAAGAAGATGTGTTAATGATGGAAAAACAGCAAAGAGACAAGACCATGTAGATATCTACTAAGCTGGGTTGTCTATTTATAAACTTGTCTATGTAAGAGAGAAACACACTTCCTTTTAATTGTAGCCTGTGTGGCTTGATGTCTTACTCTTTTATGCTGACAATTCTCATGTGATGTAATAATCAAAGACAAAACAACATGTACCATGGGAGGGAGGGTTGTTTCACCTGATGTGGTATGGTTGAAATGCTACAACAAAAACCATATGGTGACAAACTAGAAAACATTTCTTTGTACCAAGATATAACTGGAACACTATGTAGAAAAAACAGTGAAGATTGAAGAAACAACTTTTTGAATACATGACACAGAACAGGAACTGTTTGACAGCCAGGTGAAAGTATAGATGTTTCTAGAATATTTTAATACATATTACTGTGAAGAATTTTTCAAAAAGTTCCTTGGCTAATTTTATATAAATAACACCAAACTTGGGATTCATTTTTGCATTATTCATAGGTAATACAAGCACGAAGTCATAATCACAAAAAGCACAAATACTCATGTGCTTGATTTTAAAATTGAAAAAAATTTTCAAAGTCAAGACTTTAAGGAATAAAGTATAACCTATATGCTACTTTGTACTAAGATGGAGGAAGACAAGGACAACATTGATTTTTTTAACAACTCAGAAACACACTAAATGAGTTGTAAAACATATATTTTTCTTTTATAAAAATCTGAAAGTATAAAATTTGCTGATCTTTTCTACAATGACAAGGACTATTAGTTTAAATTGAAGAAGTGGACATTTTTTGATATAAGCATGCTTAATCTGTCCCTTTACTGGTAAAATTGACATTTTAATAATGTGTGGAGAAGAGCATTTTACAAAACAAAGTCTTAGGACATTTAGAAAAATAGATGTGTGGAAATGTTTCCATTATCTTCTGACTCTGCAGTGCCACTTGATGATGTGCTGCCTCTAAAAAGTCTCCTATCTGAAGCATTTTAAAAATCAGAAGTAGAGTATATTAGTTTTCTAATGCTAAAGCAAATGACCAGAAATTTAACAGCTGAAAGAAACACACATTCATTATTTCACATTGTCCCTAGGTCAGAAGTGTGGGTACATTTTAGTATCTGCTGCCACGGGTCTCACATGGCTGCAATTAAGGTCTCAGCTGGACTGTAGTTTTATCTGGAGGCAACTGGAAAACAATCTGCTCCCAAGTTCTTTCAGGTTATTGGAAGAATTCATTTCCTTGTGACTACAGGAAATGAATAGAGGCTATTTTCTGGCTGGTAGCTGAAGGCTACTTACAGATCTAGAAGTTGCTACAGCTCCCAGAAATCTAAGGCAAAGGGTTCACAAAAGCAAAGTTATTGTTTTTTTCAGGAGGAAAAAAAACTATCAAGTGTTTCCTTAGGTTTTGACACACAGATTTTTCCTATCACTTTAGAAAATTCATAAAAAAGTATTCAGTACAGTTCAAATGCATTTGTTTAAAAATATAATAAAACAAAGAATCACTAACATGAAAAGTGGAAATTGCCAATTTATTTTCAAGACTCACAGAATTGGTGGACATGGATGGGAATGAAAAATGAGTATCATGATTTCAAGTGCAGCCAGTAATACAATCTAATTTAGATCTATTTATCTTCAGGAGATATCATATTTTTCAGCTTGATTGCCATTAAAACAGAGGTTTAGAATAAACAAAATTTAATGACAGACTCTGGAGTTGCTGACCTACCCATATTAAAATTACTAAGTCAAGTTTTTAAAATATGTTTATCATACTACATTTATCAATAATAGTTATGTTACTCTGTGTGTGTATGTGTGTGTGTGTGTGTGTGTGTGTGTGTGTGTGTGTGTGTGTGGTACTGGGGATCTAGTCCAGGGCACAGTACCATTAATCTATTTCCCCAGCCTTTTTAATATTTATTCTCAATTTGAGACAGAGCCTGCCTAATTTGCCCAGGCTGACTTTGAACATGTGATTCTCCTGCCCCAGGCTTTTAAGTAGCTGGGATTACATTTGTGCCCCACTATGCTTGGAAAAAATCTGAAGTAACCAATAAATGAAAATGCTAGGGATGTCTATCTCATCCTGCTTTGTATTTTTGTTTAATGTATATAATTATAACATACTTCATGCATACAATTTCTAAAGATATATAATATATATATATAAATATGTATGGAATATATATTTACATATATATATATATATATATATATATATATATATATATATATATATAACAAAACTTAGAAAATACATACACCCACTGGCCTTACTCTCCTCTGTCTCAGCCACATGTGGCTAGAGAGTATTTGAAGTGATGCTAGTGTAAAATGAGAAGTGTCATCAGTGCAAAACACACAGTAGATTTCTAAGCGTTAGTTTTAAAATGTGAAATGTATCGTTAGAAAGTTTTTTGTGTTGATAACATATTGAAGCAACAATATTTTGTAGTTGCTTCAATATGTTAATTGAGTGTCATAAAATAAATTATCAAAATTTATTTTACCTTTCTTTTTTTAATGCGGCTAATAAAAAAATAAAATAAAATTATTTGTGTGGCTGGCATTGTATCTACTGGCAGCAATGCCCTGCCTAGAGGATTTGACAGAATGTTAGAAAAAGAGGAAGTTGTATTAGTTGTACTTTCTAGAGTAAGTGACAATGAAATTAATCTAAGTGACTTGTAGGTAAAATGTGGCTTCACCTGAAATGATTCACTATTCTTCAGGCTCTTATAGTTATTTTTCCCCCTTTACTCATCAATAGTGGCAAATGTGGTACTTTTAATTGCATTAATGGTTGAATCAAATTCTAAGGAGGGCAACTCATTCCTTTTTGCACTGTATCCTCTCCTCTGTTCATTTTTACCAGATAGATTAATCGTACTTCCTCTGACAGCTGCAGTTTCCACTGGAGTTTTAGGATTAACAGGTAAGTATCCTCAGGGAAATATCCCAGTAGCAAGTATTTGTGAAACTTTATTCACACCAATGCAATTCAGTGAGTTCACCTTATCAGCAATTAAAAATGTATACCAAATATAGAACAATATAGAATGGTGCCAAGTACTTGAGTTATGCTTTTTTAAATATTTACTTTTGATGAGCACATGTTTGCAGTATATTATTGTAGCATTTATCAGGTGGGAGTTTGTGATATACATATCACAGCCTAATTATTTTTTGTTTCCTTCCTCTCCCATCCCTTTCTGCTCCCTCCAACTCTTGTTCCCTTCCCATTTGAAAAAGCTCTATTTCCATTTTGTTCTTCAATTCTCTTTTTTAATTCTTTTTCCTTCCTTTCCTCCCTCTGCCTCCACCTTTTTTCCCCTTCCAATTTGAAAAAGAAAAAGATCTGGCTAAAACTTGCCTTGTAATTAGTTTAAGCCATGATTTTGTAGAGCTCTGTCTTAGCTCTGGAAATTTCTTTGCAAGTTGATTCATTACCTACAGTTCTTCCCTGGCTTTCAGAAAGGATGGTGCCTTTAGAAGGCCTTGAATCAGCCGTGCTGTGGAATTAGCTCTTTCTTTCTTGTTGTTTCCAAAGAAGACTTGCACTTTTGAGTTTTTTCTGATCAGTCTTTTGCTTGCTGGATTTTCCCTGCTGTTGGATTTCCTGAATTGCTCTTAAATTGTAAAAGTCTGTAATCACATTCTCCCAGAAAGAATTATAATAATAAAGTCGAGTTTGTGAAAGTCTTTCTTATGTTGATCCAATATCAACTTTTCAACAATTTCTGATTATGAGCCTTAGGTTTCCTCCCTAGGGATAAGAAAACACTCCTGTGCTAGATAGTTCCTTTTTTTAAATTTATTTTTTATTTGTACATGCTTGTCATACATAATGATCATATTCACCATGGAGAATTTGTTCCACTACACAACATGTCCTAATCCTTTCTTCCCAGCCCCCCCCCATTTAGCACGTCTTCCACACCCCATTTAGAAAAACTCTGTTTCTATTTTTCCTTCAATACTCTATTTTTTAAAAAATTACTTTTCCCACCTCTCCATTCCCCCCTTATTGCCTCACATGTTCCATTTCCATTTGAGTAAGTTTTTCCCCAGATAATTCTTATACTTACCCTAAATCTTCACTGGATTACACAGGTCCTCTAAGTATTTCTCTTATTCATTGTATAGCTGTTTACTGAGTGTTCTATTATTTCACTAGAGGTTTCCCAACAAAACCAGACTGACTAGTTTAAACAGCAGAAATGTATTTTCTCACAGCTTTGGAAGCTAGAATTCTAAGAGCAAGAAGTCAGAAAGATAGGTTTGTTGTGAGGCCTCTCTCTTTGGCTTGTAGATAGTGATCTTCTCCCTGTCCTTACATGGTCTTTGCTTGGCATATCTGTATTCCTGGTGTTTCTTGCTATTTTTGTAAGATGTTATGTTTACATCTAAAATGTCTTGCAAATAATCTTGTGTGTAGATGGAATTTTGGAAAGTGACTGAATTGTAGGCTAGCTATACTCATAGTGAGCTAATGCACAGATGAACTAATACCTGAATGTGCTGGTCAGAGGTGAGTTCTGGTTGAAGAGGTAGAGGTGTGGACTGGAAAAACATGTTCTTGTCCTTTACTCCTCCCTTATCTTTTTTCTGCTCCCTGGATACAATGAGTTGAGCAGTTTTCTTTCGCTGTTTTCCTTTGTGTCATGGCATTTTTGTCTTGGAGCCAACGAACCATGTAATGAATCATCTGAAACTATGAATCAAATAAATCTCCTTCAAACTGTGTGTGCCAAGTATTTTTCTCCAGCCACAGAAACACTGACTAATATACAAGGACACCTGTATAACTGGATTAGTGCCCCACTCTTTTGATTTCATTCAACTTTATCTGTATAAAAGACCTTTTCCCTAAATAAGAGGGTTAACTTCAATGTATGAATTTGGAAGGGAATGCAACTTAGCCCATAACGAATGTATATGCAACGACAACAAAAAAATTTAAAGCAAACAAACAAAAATATAGAAATCAGTGAAGTACTAGGCAAATGACATGATTTGGAACCTTTAAAAATGTCTTTAACCATAGGGCAGCCAGAATTTAATCCAGCATTAGTAATAGGACCTAGCGAACATGGAATGAATGGGGCTGTCTTTTCTTTATGTAATTTAATACCCCTATTATCAGCCCAAGGTAACATTCACTCTTGAAGATCTATCCACGTGAAAGAGAGTCCAGCTTTATGTGCTTCTCCAAAGCCATTTCATCTTTCTCTGTATCTGTGTGACTCTTCCATTTCCATCCTAAATTGAAAGCAGGAAAGAACTGCATGTGAAGACTTCTAATTCTGTGTATCACATACTCTAACAAATACAGCATGCTGCACCCCAGGAAAAAATGTGTCGGACAATGAAGGTGGTCTGCACAGTGTGTGTGTGTGTGTGTGTGCATAATGTGCACTTTGTTGAATGCTCTGTTGTGGTCATTTTAAGATGCTTAATCATCTTTGAACAAAGAGTCAACATTTTCACTTTGTGCTGGATTTTAGAAATTATGTGATTAACTTTAAAACAGGAGACATTTATGAAGGGTTAACTTAACTAGAAGTCAGAAGACCTGAGTTCCATTTCAGGTCTGCCATTAACTAGGTAAATATGATAAATTTATCTGCCCACCAAAAAGATTCTGTCTTTCTCAGTCAGAGTGATGTAACCCTGCTTTAGACAAAAGTTTCTACAGAATACATCTATTGCTTTGACATGCTAAATGTCTACTGTCTAATTTTCACCCAGGTTCCCTTTTATCCTGTTCTATCAGTTATGAGGTTCAAAGAAGTTTCCTCACTTTACCCTCTATCCCTGTTCCAGGATAACCTTGTGGGACTGGCCAACAGGTGTATTTTATCCCTCTGGAACAGTCTGGATCTAGTCTAGTAATGGGCAAGTGGCCCAATCTAGGCCAATAGGATTTGATCACAGGGCTCTCAAGGACTATTGAAAATGGTGGTTTTCTTGTGGTGTTGACAGAGGCAGGCTCAGTGATGCCAGTAGTCACCTGGCCTCACAAGGCGAAACCTGCTCAAGAACAAAGCCAACCCAGAGGATCATCATCTACAAGATGAAGAGAGCATTTGCAAGTCTTGAGGACGTGTTGTGAGCTCCTACATATGCATCTATGCCTGCAGCCTGGTCATAACAGGTGTATCAATAGCTGAGAGCCAATGAAATCTCAGTCTACTTATGTATCTGTGCTTTGCAATAAGAGCATCCTTCACAATGGAGAGTGTTCAGCATTGGATTAATAGACAGTGCTTGCTCCATAAGCAACAAATGAAAGTACATTGTCACGGAAGTCACTCTATGTGGTGCAATGAGTTACTGAAAATAGGTAAATTATTTTCTTTGTTTATAGACATATTTAACAGTTCCACAGGCCACTAAGAACTAGGAAACGTGGCTAGAAAATCACTATGCAAATAGTCACTTTTTAAATTTTGTGTTTTCATTGATATATTTTTATTCTATATACTTTAAATTATTTTTACTAGTACATATTTGCAGTTTGAAGGCTTGCATTCATCCTGTGGAGTTTGTACATGTGCATAACACATCTTAACCCTTTTCCCTGCTTATTCCCTCCATCTCTGAAAAGGGAAGCAAATAGTCATCTTCAATTATTAAGTCTAAGACAAAATTCTAAGACACAGCTTCTGAAATCCAGTTATCATGTAAACGTGGAAATTTAACTTCAGTATGACTATGTATGCTTTCACTAAATTAAAATGTACCCTTGTGTGACAACAGGGGCCCAGTGGATACTTGGAAACTAACTGCTTGGTACCTAACTTTACGCTACCTGCTAATTACGATGCATGTGAAAAAAAGCAATGAAATAGCTTAATTATCTTTAAAGTATCTGTTCAAAGCTGGCCATGGTTACAAGCAAAGCTGGGCATGTATCTATAAGGGTGGCTGAGGCAGGAAGATCTCAGGAGTTAAAGGCCATCCTGGGCTACATAGTGAGTTCAAGGCTAGCCTCAAATACATAGTGAGTCCCTTTCTAAAAAAAAAACAAACACATTTGAATTAAGGATATGTATTCTGTGCAGGAAACACTGGAAAAAGTAATAGCTGATAATTGGATAATTCTCTAAGTCTGAAAATCTTGGGACAAGTTCAAGGAAATTCCAATATCCTGAAGTCACAGCCATATGAATGCATATTTTTGTGTGGGAATGAAAGAGCGTGACATTTCAGCAAGGATGAGTGCCTCCCAAAGCTCCAGTTGTTGACCCATGCATTGAACACCGTGACCATCTTGGCTCACCACTTCTTCCTTAGGATCTACCAGAGCTCTTGGCAAAAAGCAAACAGTAAGTACATGTTAGATGATTAAGTAAATTGAATAAACACACAAATTCATTTTGTTACTGGCAGCTGAGTTAGTTAGAAGTACTATAGGCAGTAAGACAGAGTTAGATCCTCGAAGGAGCTATGGGCCAAGCCTCAAGAAGACAAAAGATCAAACAAATACATCCATATCCTAAGGACTGATATTCTAAATAGTTCTCTATCACCCTGAGGAAGTCAGGAGTCACCATTGTAACCCCCTACAGAAGATTTACTGTTCTCTAAGAATGCCCGCTTTCTACCTGACTGGCTTCCCCATTTGTCCCCAGTTTAATCAATTTTACCTCTACTATTAATCTTATTGGATAACCATAGTTCTGTCCCCCTTATGCTCATCTGCCTTGTTGAGTTCCCAGTTTCCCCACCTTGAAGCTGTCTCACCCCATAATTTTACTCTATAAAAGTCCCTAGAAAAGACAGAGTCCCTGGCAACCCACTTGGGACCCCTTCTGTCTCTCTCTCTCAGACAGAAGCTTTCTCTTAATAAATATATTGCAACATTCTACCCATTTCTGACTTGCTTGTTTTTGACTTGCTTGTTTTTATAATGCAAGCCACTATGTTGAGAGCTGCCCATGTGCCAAGGAATTAAATATGCCAAACTGCTGAGGTGGCCAATGAGGACATGAGCTCTCCACTCAAGGACCACATGACAGTGAACTCTGCTGACAAAGGTGTAAGTGGGAACTGAAGCTTTCCCTCTTGGAGCATTGGGATAGCTGACCTTTTTTAGAGACTGAGCTACAGGATTCAGTTAATGCATATCCAGATCGCTGTCCTATAGAAACTGTGACAGGATAAATGTTGTTTAAGACACTAAAACTACAGAGTAAATTTTTATGCACAAGAGATGACAATTATATCAACCAATTGGAAGGAGAAAGGAGAAAAACAAAGTATCCTCTTCCCTTTTAGAGACATTTTAGGAATTCAAGAGTATTTGTATCCATTACTCGCTGGGTCAAATTCAATCATAAGGGCATATAGCTGCAATGGAGAGTGAGGAATAGCTTTTTATCGGTATAATGATAGTCCCTGCTAAACATTGGGGATCAGGTATTGCAAGGAAGAAAGGAAAGGGTCTAGATACTGGCATATGTAATCACCTTTGACAGAGCTATTGAGAAACCTAAAGAGGATTCTAAGCACCATTAACATTAGGGAGTTGTGGCACCGCCCCAGTCATTTTTTTTTTATTTTTTATTTTATGAAGAATTCTCACTAAGTTGCTTAATTGTCCAGTCTGGGCTTGAATTTGAAATCCTACTATATCAGCCTCCAAGAGTGCTGGGGTTACAAACATGCCACCATTCCCGGTGCAGAAACAATTTATAAATTTTTGTACTTAGCATAGTATGACTGTAAACACTGCTTTGAAATCATACAAGTTATCTTTATATTCTAGACACGTGGTTTTAAATGTCTTTTTAATTGTTAATAATGTACTACCTAAACTAATCTCTTAATGCATAGTTAAACATGTTATGGCTAAGACCATGACTAATGTTTATAATTTGTATTCCAAATTGTTTTCTTGATAATTTTGAAAGGAATTTTGTATCAGAGCTGATTGGATTATTCTATTTGTGTTCTTAGGCTGCCATAACAAAATGCCACAGACTGTGTGGTTTAAACAACAGAAATTTATTGACTCACATGGAAGATTGATCAGGGTGCCAACATGAGATGGTTCTGCTAAGGTCCCTCTTTCTGGCTTCCAAACAGCTGTCTTCTCATTTTGTCTTTACCCTGCGGAGAGAGAAAGAGTGAGAGACAACAAAGAGACAGAGACAGAGAGAAATACGGATTTCTCTCTTCCCCTAGTTATAAGGGCACAGTCCCAGTGAATGGAGCCTCATGGTTATGCCCTCATTGCCTCCAAATATCTTATCTTCTGATAAAATCACATTGTAGGACATAGGGCTACCATATGTGAATGGGGAAGGGGCTCAATTTGGACCATAGCAATGATCCTAATTTTAAGTTCATAATATTGATAAAGAGCTTAGACTAGTAGTACCAGAGGAGACAGGTAGCCATTTTCCTGTGCAATTATGTTTGCATTAAGTAATGTTTTCATATTTCCTGGAGCAATCTATTAAAGCCATTCATCTTTCTTAAAGCCAAACCCGCCCCCCCACACACAAAAAAAATCAATCTTAAATCTGCACCAGGCTCTTCTTTCTTCACTCTATGGAGTATCTTTCAAGCTTCTGTCATGATATCTTGAAGTCCATGCATGACATAAAACCATATTAATCTGTACATTAACAAAGCGTGATAGGTTTTTATTTACAGGTGCACAGCATTTTACTGTTCTCTTTGTCCATCCATGTTAAGTAGGAGCACTCCACTTCAAGGGACGTTGTTATGAGGGCTGAAGAATTTTCAGAAGGTGCACACCCTTCTAAAATTTTATACAGAATTTTGAATAGTGCCTAAAATGGTAACCAATAATATCTGTTTTGTAGGACTATTTTAACTTTTAATGAAAAAATTAGTTTGAAAAGTTTAGCCTGGTTCACCATACAAAATAATTCCTCTACAAATGTTAGCTCAAAATAAGTAAATGTTCTCTTCGGTATCACTGTCAACCAATGCTGAGTGAGGTATTTTGACAATTGGACATTTTACTGAAATCCAGTTTGAGGAAATGGTCAAGACTGCTTCTGTAATGTTCTGGGTATGAGGAAATATCAGAAGTATCCATGGCTATTAATGACAAAGTATGGGCTACAGTCCCATAAAAATCCTCCTCTTTTATTTAAAACCTATTATTAATCAGTTGTTTATTCTTGGACATTGCTACAGGCTGGTCATACAATGAGGAATAGGAAAATGAGACCCTTGTTTTCAGGGAGTTTCTTTGTCTTTATTCTCAGTAGGAAAACAAACATGGTACTGAACTAGAGGAAAGTAAATTCCTGTTTCAGCCTTGCAGGCTTCTTTGAGGAAGTAGAATTTAAACAGAGATCTGAAGGAAGAAAAATGAGCAGTGTAAAAGTTGAGGGAGAACCGTTGGCCCAACCTTATGGCTGGAAAGAGCTTACTGTTTTTGAAAGGTTATAGCAGAATAGCCATGACATGGCAAGAAGGAGAGTCCTACAAGACGAATGAAATGGAAGAAATGGCAGGGAATGGAATGGAGGGAAGAGGAAAGGTGAAACTAGATTATCCAAGGCCCTCATAGTTTATTTTCTATGTAACTGGAAACCACAGAGGGGGCTTCCTTAAAAAGATATCCTGTGATTCTTCATAGAGAATGGCTGAGAGACAGGTACAAATGGATGAAGTCATCCAAGTGAGAGGTGATAATGTCTCAGATAAGGGCTGTGCCTATGGCTATGGCAGTGGTGGACAGATGGGAGTTACTCGTGGAGATAAAACTGACAAGATTTCCTGTTGGTTTAACATGAAATGTGAAGGAAAGCAAGAATCAAAGTTGACTATCAAGATTCTTGCTTGAATAATGATATGGACAATGGTACAATTTATTAATATAAAGTTGATTGAGTTAGCAGAAATAGATATAGAATGGCCAGAAGCTTAAACAACAAAAACAGATAGGGTTGCCTATTCAATGACTTGCACCTGGTTTGGATTTTTCTTTGCAGCAATTGGCTCAAACATTTACTTATCATCTCATATAATCATATCAGTGCTTGTTTAACAATTTGGCATTGGTTTTCCCAGTCACTTCAAAATGGAACATTCACTTCTGTTACACAAGCAGTGCTTCTGAATTGCAACTTCTTTTTTGCTTACAGAAAGCATTTAACTCAAGATCACCTCAGTGTAATTCATTTTCACCTTTTCTCCTTAATGTTTAATTGGAGAACTGACAGACCAGCCACTTTACTCCTACACAGGCTCAGCCAGGGTATCTTACCTCTTTAACCCATTTACAATCTCAGTCAACAAATAAAGTGCTTGAGGGAGGATGATGAAAACACACACCTGTGACTAGCATTCAAATTAAGGCCGCCAGCACCATATGGCTTGTTTCTTAGCACAAATCATGCATAATCATGGACATACTTTGGAGGTCAAGTTTAGAACTGGTTTTACTGTATGAGGCAAATGAAAATAAGAATGATTTGCTAGGCCTGGGGATTTAGCTCAGTGGCATAAGTGCCTGCCTGGCAAGCATGAGGTCACAAGTTTGATTCCCGCTACCGACAAAACAAAAAAAAGAATGATTTGATAATCAGTTAGTTCTCAGAACTTCTGTTTTTCACAACTCCATGATCTGGACCTTATTCACAAAACTTAATGAGAAATATAAACATCACTTTGAGTCTGGTCCTCTTCAGTCACTTTTTAACTCAAAAGTTCTACTCTTGCTTGAATCACATAAAAGTCATCTGCAGACACCCGTGGTCTTCACCCTGACTTCAGCCTTTCTTTTGCTCCCTGTATATCTTTCCTTCTTCCTGTTGTCTGACATCCAGCACTACATACTTGGCTTCTCTGTTAGATTTTCCATTGCTAGGACACTTTAATGAACATCTAAAACATAAAAGAGGTTTAGTAGGGCTTGGGGTCTTAGAGGATTCAATCCATGTTCAGCTGGCTCCAGGTAGCAAAGCAAAGCTGCTTCATTCACAGTGACCAAGAAGCAGAGCAGGGAACCAGTACCAGAGAAGGAATGAGGGACCTGATACGGTACTCAAGGTTTCCCCTCCACGACCCACAGCCAGACATGCATTACACTAATCCTCCCGGTGGCTCTTAAGCCAATCAAGTCGACACAGTCAAGTGTAATAATCACAGCTTCCTAACTTTTGCTTTTCTCCTCATCTGAGTAAGGTTTTCCCTTGGTTATCTCAGATTTTGGACATCATAATAAATATTCCCCTTCTGGTTTAAAGTGGTCCATGGAAACTCAGACAGATGTTGGCATAGGACTTCTGAAGTGTCACATGTTCTGGGTTTACCTTAACCTTAAGTATGGAAAATATGTACTTTCTCAAGATTCGTAGCTGGTTATTGAAGTAACAGGCAGCAAGGTCTGCATGATTTCTGAGGATCAATCTTCTAGGCCTTGCCCATCTGCCGTGAAGAAGTCCCTAACACAGTTCCTGCCACACCAGAGCCATCCAACAAACATCTAAATTCATAGTAATAATATATAATAGAGACTGTTTACTGCACGGCAGTTGTCCTGGTGAGTAGTGTTGCGTGTTGTGTGTAGTTTAGCCTTCAAAACTCCGTAAAACAAAGAAAGATATTACTGTACCTCTTATCATTTTGCTAATATGATAGAGAGTTTTTGACTCAACCCTGGTCTTGCACCCCACTTCTGGCCAGTGAGGAGATGAGTTTTCAGACAGTTCTGAGCCTAATCAATGCAATAACGGCATTTCTTCGTTGTCCTGATCAGTGTGACAAACTGTCTTGGTCACTTTTCTCTCACTGCTGGGACAAAACACCTGACATCCAAAATGAAGGAAGGAAAGGTTTATTTAGCTCACTATTCGTGGAGGTTTCATTCCATAATCAGCTGCCTCTAAGGCAGGGTGGCATGGCACAAGAGCAACACTTCAAGATAGCAGCCAGAGCAAAAGGGGGAAAACAAAGCCTCTTCTTTCCTTGCCCTCCTGTGCACAGGATGAGGATATTTATAGAGTAAGAACCCTGGCTCCCTGCTGACTCTCTCAGTTAAACTTCTAAACTTCTTAAGTTGATACAATGCATCAACCATAACACAAACCCTAGAATCTGGGATCAGACCAGCTACTTAAGAGCAAGAGAACCAACAGTCATAGTTTATATGCATTAAGTGCTTTATATAAGTCAGGCCCCAATCAGGCCCTTAGTAGGCAGCATCTCATCAGCCTTTGCCATTTCTTCTTGGTATTGTTCTTCCATTGTTAAAATGAAACAAGTGAGCCTCCAAGAAGTGACTCATTCAAAGTTACTTAGCTAAAAAGTGGTGGAGCTAGACCCAAACTTGGGTCAGTCTGGCTCTAAAGCCATTTTTCTTAGCCATCCTGCTTTACTAAAGGTGTGAAATTTCATACTGTCAAGTTATGTAGCAGAACTACTTCATCCTGAATTTGTATAATAGCTCAGTCTCCCAAACGCCTACTTAGGTAGCTAAGTTCTACTTTCTGGTTGGATCAAAGTTGAAACATTGATTTGGAGATTCTCTTACCAGTTAACAGCTCTCAAATCTGTCAATTCTCAGGAAAGGGAAGAACAAACTTTTCTTCACACAAGGGAATCCTCTTCCACAGTGGAAATGGGGCCAGTGCTTGACCCTTTTCATTGATTTGTCTGCATTTCTCTTCTACTTGGAAAATCAGTTGTTTGGGAACTGAAATGACTGAAGAAAACTCTGAATCTTTGTTAGTAAAAGAAAGGAAAAGCTATCAAATGAGATTTTAGGCCTTAGAAATAGATTTCACTGCCACCAGAATCCTCTCTTACCAAGCTGTCCACTTCCAGTTCTTGCACGCTTTAACCAACCAACAAGCCATTCTCCACTTCTCGACTTCCACACATGTATTTGAATACAAGTATATCAATAGTCATAGTTATTGTTTATTGGATGCTTACTCTGTGCTGGGATTTTTGTTGAATGAGACAGGAAACTGGATCTCTGGCCCAGGTAGAGCTGTAAAGATTTGGGGAAAGGATGGGTACAGAAATATTTGAATATTAATTGAACTTCAGGTTTTATATTCATATATGACTTCAAAATATTTCAGGAAAACCACACTTTAGCCCAGTGCAAGTATCTCTGTCTTTCTTCCAGAGCATTAAATTTTTCAGTAGCTAAGAAAGGCTGTCCTCAATATTTTATTACTTCTCCTAGTCTAGAAAGAAACCAGTTTGACAAACAGAATTTATATGTGTGTGTATGCACACACATGTGTGTCAGAAAGAAAAGAGAACACAGTAAAAGTAGTGATGGTGGGCCGGGAATTTAGCTCAGTGGCATAAGAACATGCCTGGTAAACTCGAGGTCATGAGTTCAATCACCTGGTACCAAAAACAAAAAAAGTGATGGAATCTACAAGCATGGCATTTATCTCACTTAAAGAAAATTATTTTTCTGACAGTGTTCAGTCTTCAAATATCTTTTTTGCGGTCCTAGTAATGGTAGTAAGCAGTGTTTACCTCCATATCTTCATTCTTTTACCAAAGGGGACTATTTTAGAGTTGTTTTGTAAAATTAAGGAATTATGAAATTGCTCTAAAGAGCCAAAGTGGTTTTGGAGTTTTCAAGTTATCCTACTAGGGGCTAATATACACAAGTTATATCTAAGAATAATGCAGGAGGGTCTCTGTTGCTCTACATTTATATTTTGCAAGAAAGAATGATTTCATCACAGCTGACAGTAGCTCTCCCAGTGTATCCTTATTATAACCACTGATTATTTTACCCACCATGACTCCTTGTAAAGCAGGCTCTCAAAATAGTTAATATTTATTGAGTGTTTATTATATGGCAACCCTCTCCTAAGCCCTTTACACGTTAACTCCTCATTTCACCAATGAGAAAAGCAGAACTCAAAGAAGTTCAGTAATCTGGACTGTAAGAGGATAGAGTTGGTATTTGAATTCAAGTTTCTTTGACTCTCCATTCATTGGACTTTATCTGCATAGGGATATTTGGGAGAAAGAGGCCCTCTTTTTAAAAGGCAGACTCCTACAAGAATCCCCTGCAGGCATCAATCCACACAGTGTTCCCAGTGTGCACTCTGGAGACAGGAAACAGGATGATGAGAGCCAGATGGGCTCACAAGACAGAGTTTCATGTGCAGCCCCACAGTGGATAGAGGGGACCTGGCTCCATGGACAGCAGAGATTTGCATGAATACACAATGTTGCTCCTTACTGCCCTGCACTATGTTAAGCCTCCACTGGAAAATATTTGCCCAGAGCAGTTTCAGGTAAGGGTGAGATTAGTGTCTTTTTTTATGTTCAATCTTAGTCAAAAAGCAAGGTCCTGTGTGATCTCATGAACTCATGAACACACTTGGATATCCAAGTGGACCTGTCTCTAACAGAAAACCATTTTTTAACAAGATATGCTGTCATGTGGCACTTAATGACTGGGTTGTATTCTGGAAAATGTAATCATGTGAACACAGAAGGGCATACTTCTTTGGGATGGGTTAATCACTGCACATTGTCTCTTAGCGACATGATCCATACAAGATATATGAGGCTTATGCCAAAATAACACAGCCTAATATTTAGAGTGAATTTATTTTTATAAGTAAAATGACTACTCTGATAATAAAAAATGTACTAAATACACAAACTAACATAATAGCTTCTTGTCATTATTATGTTCTGAACCTAACTGAATGTGCTATGCTTTTATAGGAAGGGTAATGCAGTAGTTTTATTCTCACCAGCTCCACCTAAAATCTCTAAGTAATGTATTATGCTACACTGTTACAGCAGCTATGCAGTCACAGAGGTGGAAGAATTTCTCAGAGCAGTTATGATTTTGTGGAATCACTGAAGTATATGTAATCCATTGCTGCCCAAAATGGGGTATGGTGCTTGACTGTATTAGAAAATACCAGGTTGTGAGAATCTTACTGTGTTAATATGTAAGGACCTTTTATTCAACAGGTTAAATGCAAAGGTAGCATGTGGGAAGTAGCTAATGACTGACATAATAATGATGATTGACATTTGTCAGAGCTCCTACCTTAACAAACTCAGCCAGGGAATCTGCAAAAATAATCGCAGGAAGTGACTGCTAGTACACCCACTTTACAGATGAAAAAACTGAGGTTTAGGTGGCTGTAGTTCAGGGTCACACACTAGTACATGACAGAAATGCAACTGGAAGCCAAAACCACAGTGTTGACCATAAGCTGTATCGCAGAGTCTATTTCCTGAATATTGTGAGACTAATAATTCATCTTTCCTGGTGAAATCACAAGGCAGAGTAGCCACTCAGGAAATGGAAGCACAGGGCCCCAAAGAGCTGTTTATAATAAATGACACTAATTTCCTTTTCAAATAGTACCCAAATATACAGAGAAGTTCCTAAAAATTTACCCATTATTCATACATCGTGACACTTGAATTAGTCGTTTAATGAGATTGAACAAACTGTTAATTAAAGCAGACTACCGGGTCTCTGGTTTCATATGTTTATAATGTTAAGAGCTATCAGTGATCGCCAGAGCATCAGGTTCTGGTCATCATCCCTCAGAGAAAATAAAGAGCACCAGAAGTAAGCACCTTCCCAGCCCCAGCTCCACTGCCCACAGTATCTCACACTGGCATTCTTGTGGTTTATCTGCAAGAGGTGTTCATGAGAACTTTGTTAACCAAATTAGCAGAGTGTCTGGATAGATTTCTATCTCAACCAGTCATTAAAGAGTTATTTCTGTGTCCAGCACCAGGTAAGGCACTTTGACATAGCCTCCCCCATAATCCCTCCCCCAAAAAAAACCCCAATTTAATGCTTTACATACATGCATTTTCCATTTAGTATAAGTCAATCCTCAAAACAGTCTTTTGAGGCAATTACTGTGTGAAACCATTTTTCCAGAGGAAATCACTGAGATGGAGGGGAAGCTAACAAATGACTTCAGGATGACAACCTTGTAAGAGGCAAACTTGAGAAGACGTGATCAAAATATACTGTGAATTTTTAAATTAAAAAAAAATTAATTCCTCTAAGAGATATATTGTCATTAATCTCCATCCACAATACTGCCACTTCCAACACACGTCTCCCATCACTCTTCCCACCTTCTGAAGCAGCTCTGAAAGTTACCTTTCGTGAGTGTCTTTAGTTAAACTGGCCCGGCTGTTATGATATCCTGAATTCATTTACAACATTTATGACTATTTCTGTCAAGGTAGTGTGGCCCCGTCCACTTTATTCTCCAAATCTGACACCTGTGCAACTCCTGGATTTTTCCCAGTCAAAATGTCCATGAGAGGTAAACATTTTGAATTGATTCAGGGCTTTGAGTCTGCCAGAACAGCATGACTAAAGACACTTACGAAAGAAGACTTCCAGAAATACTGCAGGAAATGGCGAAAACAATGGGATAAGTGTGTAGGAAGTGAGGAGGTGGAGTATTTTAAAAGGGATTAATTGCAATGTGTCTTCTACTGTAATACTTTTTAAAATTTTTTTAAATATTGTATTTTTAAATAAACACTTCACAGAAACCTTGCTTGTGTGCCTTCACTGTCTGTACTCCTGGCACCAGTGCTCTGTGCTATGTGTATTTTATGTAACTTAATGTGGTTAGGTACCATTGCTTTATAAAAATGTGTCCCCAAGGTAAGTAAAACAAAACTTGGAGAGGTAACCCAGTAATTATGTGGGTTTGACTCTGGTTTCTTTCTCGTACTGAACGTTCCTCTCTTGGATATTTATGGACATCTTTGAACTCTGTTTAATGGGAAATTGTGCCCTTTGCTGTACCCAATATCTTAGATAAACTTTGATTTCTTCAGAAAAAGTGGAGGACACTCAGTACATGGTGGCACCTCATGAGAAGTAACTGAATACCAATAGTGTTTTTTGAAACCTAAAGCTTAAATTCAACTGTGCACCTAAGGATATATGTGTTTATTCATTCTTACTGAAGTCTAGTAAATACAAGATGGCCCATTGTGGCTTCATCTTAGCTTTGTAAATAGGGAAAACATCAAACATCAAACATCCAGATCAGCAAACAACAAAAAACAAGCATCCTTACTTGAAATTTTACAGCACAGAATCAAAACAGCACTTGGAAAACTCCAGGCTTGACAGTGCACCATCAATCTTAATCTATGTGAGGCAGAACTCATAACATTTTATTAGATGCTCCCAGACAGGAATCATGCCTAATTTCCATCATTTGTTGGATCTAGCATAGTCGTTGCAACCAGACACTATTTATTATCACCACTCCTTTGTGTTTCTGATGACATCAATACAATTATGTTCACTTCTAATGACTAGGGCTCCAACATCATCAAGAGCTAACCCTGAGGAGCCTTGACAAACATGCTGTTTGAAAGGTATTTTTCAGGAAAGTTTGTAGAAAATAATTTCCAGAACTTAATGAAAGGACCAAAAGTCCCCTAGTTTTTTGACAACAAGAACTAAATAATATGCTACAGAGATGTTGCAGAAGATAGGGGCAAAAAGTGACACTAAATGCCCTCTAATATGTTTTCCAACACCTAGAGCTTGTGTGGTTCTTCCATTGTACTTAAAATTCATCTCCCATTCACCTTTGCCCATTTTTTTGTTGAAATGTCTTGTTAGTCAACTCTATCACTGTACAAATATCAGAGGAAATCAATTTATAAACAGCAAAGGTTTGTTTAGGCCCATAGTTTTGGAGGTCTCAATCCATAATTTGGCATATCAGTTGGTTTGTGTCCTCTTGTACCATGGTGGGAGCTCTTGGCATAGCAAAACCATTTGTCTTATGGCCAGTAAGTAAAAAAGAGTGGAAAAGGAAGAGGCTGGGGCTCTGCTGTCCATTTCAAAGGTATATCTCCAATGACCCAATGATCTCCCATGATAGGTCCCACTTTTTAAAGCCACTACCACCACCCACTAGAGTCCCAAGATGGTAACCAAGGAAGATTTAACACATGGTCCTCTGAGAGACATTTAAGATCCAAACTATAAGATACCTCATGAATCAACCACATTTGAAATCTGTGTGTTAGAAATTGGGTTTTTGAATGCCAGTTGTTCATGGAAAAGGCTATAATTTTATGCAATTAGAATTAATGAGAAATTATGACTTTCTCTAACTGTATTCAGGCCAGCGACTGTGCATTCTAATTCCTAGAAAATATATTATTAGAAAATATATCAAATTCCCCAAGTCCTGTAAACCTTGTAAGTAGATTCCAAATGTTTTTTCATTAATGTTTTTAAAATATCCTTTCTTAAGTTAAAGAAATTTTCACCTTTTTTCTAACTATTATAAGCTCCCATTTCTACTAAAAGTTGAGCATATCATAGATCAATGAAAAATATTTTAAAAACAAAGTAAAAGGAAATACTACCCATTTGAAATAATCAGGGCTCATGAGTGAACCATTTACTTTTAAGGCACCACTTGTTTACTTGTCATAAGCCATTTGTTTAATATATATATATATATATATATATATATATATATATATATACCTATTGTACCATTTCATAATAAGTGTCCAAAGAGCAGGCCTTCTGTTTCACTGATCTCAGCCAGAATTTTCTGTTTTAATCATTCACATTGCTAAATTAACCCTTCATGGGCAATTAACCAGATTCTTAAATGTCCACCTATTGTCTAGGAAGAAGGAAAGAACCAAACACAGTAATAGGCATAGTGTAAACATCCAGCAAATAGGTTGCTTAATTAGCTGAAAACTGTTTTCCTTCTTTCCAACAATGAGCGTACATTAGCACAATGGACCACTGAACTTACTAATGCTGAAACTGACTTCTCCCAGGCTTTCAGGAGGGCTTTCCTGCCTTCTAGAAATGAGCTTTGGGACAATACTTTCTGACATGGTATTAAACTATAAATCCATTAGTGGTGCTAGAAACCTAACAATGTTCTGTTGTTGGGTGCTGAATAATTTAATGATCATACAATAAATGAGACATTTTATCACAAGACTTAGGATCATTTTTTTACTTGAGTCTTGCTTCAGTTGCCCCACTATATACCAACACCTGAATCAGTGTCTGGCATATTGTGCTCAATAATTGTTGAATGAATCATTTAATGAATGAACCAATAAACCAAATAATCATAGTGTTCATCATGGTGGTTCCGTAATGGAGTCTTCATTCAGAATGTGGAAGTTCTTTATTGGCTACTAACTTATATTCTGCTCTATGACCTTACTCTGATTGATGTGAATTTCTCCACACTAAAGAAGATATTTGTCATCTATGCCAAGGGGACTGTTATCCTTACTGTACCTGCAAAAGAGCAGGGAGGGTTATGACCAATGCATTTTACAAACTAAACATTAGCCAGCTGGAACTATGACAGAGGGAGGAAGGTTGAATTTATTGTTTCCCTGTAAGTACTACTTGGCATTTAAAGCTAGGCTTTTCTCTAGGGTGAAATAAAGAAGATAAATCTCTACAAGACGGTGTACGACTCTGTAGCCTTGTTTGGTAAATATCAGCATAATACTACCAAGATGTCTGGGCATGTCTCAAATTATACGAAGTACATAATCTGTGATAGTGGTGAATCTTAGTGGAAGTGTTGATTCTGGAGCTGATGAACCAGTCCCAATGTTCTGACATGGTTCACAGGAATGATACAAATCAGCCAGCTTGCCATATTTACTGTGAAGTTACAAGCATCAGAGGTATATTCCACTGGGAATATTTTTTATCTTTGTAAACAGAATTAAATACGTGTCAGAGGCAAATATTCAGAAGGAGCAGCTTGTCTTATCAGTCTTTTCAGGAAATTGATATCAAAGAGCATGGTTGTCCATGTGTAATGACTTGGCCTTTCTGGGAATCTTATTTTCAACAGGCAACATAGTGTCTTAATTGTTTTGCTGTTATTTAACTAAGGATGCAGTTTAAGTGAGATCAATGTATTCAAGATAAAAAGTAGATTTTAAAGAGGAAAATGTCTAATTAGCTTCCTCTGATTCTTAACTTCGTTTCTTCCTAGCCAATGGGGATAACAATAGGGAGAAAACCAATGTGCTCTAATTCAGAAGGAGGAAGCAAACACCCCAGTTGGGCAATTAAACGGCAGTTACAGAAGCTGAGTATTGCACAAATGGAAACAGTGACATTGATATGGGAAAGCTTGATTGAGAAGGTATTTTTTAATTTAAGGTACCTTGTGTGGGACTTGAAAATATTTCTCTCAGTAAGGGTTTCACAGAATACTCTCTCTTGAGTCTTTCAGTTGAAAGTTAGCAAAAGTCATTGACCACATTAAAAAAAAAGTAAGGTTATCAGCTATGTGTGTGTGTGTGTGTGTGTGTGTGTATTACTTGCTCATCCTGCATATTATATTGGAATTGGGGGAAAACGTCCAAAACTATATCCTGGATCTAGAAGAGCTCCAAAGGCATTCTCACCTATTTCATTTTGGTCCTCTATACAGGTCCTCTATAATTAGACCTTTCTTTTTCTGTATTTCTCATACAGTTAGAAATCTCAAGAAATTTCTAAAGCTATGAAAATAAGCACAGACCCACCTGGTCTGAATCTAAACCAGTTTGTGTGTTTGTCTTAAGGGAGAAGCATTGCTTCCAAATCAAATACTTATCTGGGCTCAAGGTCCTCACAGTGCATAAATTTGGAGAGGTGGAGCATATTGGTTGGACTTGTCCAAATAATTTACTCCCAAGGGTATGATTGCACCTGCCCTGTTTTCCTAATAAAATGTTTGGCATGCAGGACAAAGTCAAAAGGTCCTAATAAGTGGATACATATTTTTATAAATAAATTAATAAATAAAATAATATTCTGCTTCAAGGAAAAATTAAGTCTCTTATTCTTTCACAATTGAAAATGGTAGTTAAGGAACATTCGCTGAACATGTCTCATGTTTCAGGCTCTGGAATATGCTAAGGGATTTACCTACATCACCTCCCATGTGGGCACATTAAATATTTTTGACATAATTTGACAAATTTGGAACTCCTTGACAATGAGACTGCAAACTCTATAGGACAACAGGAACAAAGAACGGGAAAGAGCCCAGGGCTGGAGGGCAGGGGAGGGGTTGTGATAGAAACCGGAAGAACTCACTGATGCTGATTCCTCAGTGCTCCTGGGGACTTACTGAGCCACTGGCCACTTGCGCTGACTCTCCTCTCTCCTTTGGTCTCTCCTTGGCATTCTCAATTGCTTGCTTGACTCAAGGAAACAAAGTCATCGTAATGTTTTATTTATTCATTTAATTAATCTCTAAGATTCATTTCCTAATTTGTTTGACAAAAAATGTAGTCAGTGTTTGTCATTTATCAGACATGGTGCCGGGGATTACATTGTACGCCAGAGGACTTTTCTTCTGCTTGCTTCTAGAGCTTCCATTCTGTAGGGGAGATTTATAAACTAAACACATATGAAAATTGCCTAGTAACAGGGGAACTACAGCAGTAATCAAGAGCGTGTGACCTTGGTGAAGGGAGAGTCATACAGATGCATGGAGCAGATTGTAGAATTCAGAAAAAGGACTGTACAAATATAGAACAAATTAAAAATTAGTTTATTTTTAAAGTCAACTTTTTATTTTAGAATAACTTTATATTTATATAATAGTTGCAAAAATAATACAGACAGGTCCCATACACCTCTTATCTAGTTTTACTTAAAGTTAACATCTTATGTTGCTATGATATATTTGGCAAAACTAAAAATTAACATTGCTACAATATTCTAAATTCTAGATTTTATTTGAATCTCACTATTTTTTCTAGTAACTTCCTTTTTCTCTTCCTGGATCCTCTCTGGGATACCACATTAAAATTGGATAATTAATTTTTTAAAAAGATACAAAGGTAATCAAATGCAAAAATCCACATGATATAAGGATAATTAAGGATTTCTTAGAAATAACACCAAAAGCATAATCCATAAATGAAAGCATTGGAAAGCTGGACTTCAGCAAAATTAGAAATATTTATTTTCAAAATATACTCAAGAAAATGAAAAATTCAAAATACACAGTGGGAGAAAATATCTGCAAATGGCATATTCAAATAAGGCTATATCCAAAGAAATCTCAAAATTCAAAAGAAAGAAACCAATTATTCAAGTTTTAAGAGCTCAAACTTTCCCAGACACTCTAGCAAAGGAATGCAGGACGATAAACAGGCACATGAGAAGATATTCAACATCCTTAGTCAATAGAAAAATGCAAATTAATGCCAATGCACATCCATTAGAATGCTTTAAAGACACTGACAGCACCACGTGCTGGTAAAGATATGAAACTCAGAACTCTTAAACACATGATATATTACAGTCACTCAGAAACACAATGCAGCATCTTTTAAGGAAACTAAACCTATACAACCCATAAATTCTATTACTTGGTATTTACAACAGACAAAGATTGACAAATCATGGCCTATAGGCTGAACCCAGACCACCATCTCTTATGTAAATAAAGTTTTATTGTAACACTCCCGCACTTACCACACTTACCCCTTTCGAGACTGTCTGTGGCTGCTTTCCCTCTGCAGCCAATCTCTAACTTACTGTGGTTCAGTAAGCTTTTTCAACTTCATGATGGTTCAAAGAAATCAGTAGAAATATGCTTGGAATTGTGGGTTTAGATCTAACAATATGCCGAATGAAACTTTCTCACAATGCTGATTGTCAGGCTTAAACTAAAACTATCAGTTAATAACCAATACTCCATAGTGTGATCTTTTTTCATGCTATGATATTGTCAGCATCCAATGTGTTTATGTGGATGTGACTTCATTGCAAGTTGAGGGTATCTTTAGTTGTGGCACAGTCTGTATGTTCCACAAAGCTAAACATCTGGCCTTATACAGAAGTTCACTTTCCCCATTGTAAAGGAATGAATACATGTTCATCTAAAAACCTGCACACAAATATTTTTATAGAAGCTCTATTCATCATTGTCAAAAACTTAGACAACCTAGTGGCCTTCAGTGAATAGCTAAACAAACTGTGTTCCATCCACATGATGGATGTATTTAAAAGGAACAATATTGTAAAAGAGTAAACTATTAATGCAAGCAAAAACTTGACAACCTCAAAAACATTGTGCCAAATGAAAGAAGCTATTTTCAAAAGATTATGTGCTGACTCTTCCTATTCATATAACATTTTCAAAAATCTAGTAATAGAGGAGCTCCTGGTCACCGTGCTTATAGATGATGATTGGCTTTGATCACAAAAGGAGCGCCAGGGATAGTTCAGTGGTGTGGGGCCTGCCTAGCAAGTGTGGGGTCCTAAGTTCAATTCTCAGTTAGAAGAAGAAGAAGAAGAAGAAGAAGAAGAAGAAGAAGAAGAAGAAGAAGAAGAAGAAGAAGAAGAAGAAAAAGAAGAAGAAGAAGAGGAAGAGGAGGAGGAGGAGGAGGAGGAGGAGAAAGCATATGGGAGTTTCATGAAGTGACAGAATTGGCCTGTGTCCAACCTGCAGTAGTGGTGTCATGAATCTATACATGTGTGAAAATTCAGAAATGTACCAAAAAATCAGTTTCACTACCTGTTCATTTAAAAAAGAAAGGATAAGCTATCTGTCCAAGGTCAAAAAACTAGCCAGAAGTAGATGTGAGGTTCTAACCCAAATTTATATCTGTTGCTGCTGTAACATTTAACCTAGTATTTTAATTTTCTGTAAAAGTAAAAAGGGCTCAGAGGAGCTAAACCACTTGACTGGTGTCATCTTCTCTATAATTCACAATGGTTATGTTGAACCCTGGACAACCCTGGAGCTATTGGGCTGGGGTAATTACTAGGCATCCTAGGCAGGGCCCCTAACCTGTTCTTTAGTGACATGAGGTGTCTGGACCCCTCAAAGCTTTGTGTAGTTTTAAGCAGAGACCCGGTGCCCATGCCTGTGGGTACCCACCCGGCAGCCATGTTATCCTCAACATCAGCATCAGCACCACACCCACTGCGTTGTATGTTGCATACAGCTTTTTACACAGGCCGTGGATTTATTTGAACTTTACAACCACTCAGGTAGAGCAGAAAATGGAGGCTTAGCCAGATTAAACAGTTCCCCAAATTCTCAAGGTAATATGTGACTGAGACCAGCCTGGAAATCTATGAAGTCCCACTCTTAGAACACACTGCACTTTTCCTTTACTGCTCTTGGCCTTTGCTAAAACCTGCTCTGGTTCAAAAGTGTTTAAATGTGGGATAAATACATTCACAAGTCTGCTGTGTGAGATTTAGCTTGCAATGCAGCATCACTGACAAATGGATGCTTTTCTGAATACCATCAACCAAGCATCTCCTTGTTCTCTGAGAGCTGGCTGAGGCATCAACTGAAGCCATTTTGGAAGTTAAAAACCTGAAAATCAGCCCTCCCTTATCTCTTAGGTTCTCTCCTTCAGCAAACACAGAACACAACAAATAAACTCTTCTTGATCCACAGTTCTTGAAGATGAAAGATGAGTCATCCAGCTAACATCTGGTTTGTCTAACATTTGGATAAACAACACTTCTAAAAGAAAAATGAATGAAAATGATGATACAGAACAACACAAAATAATAGGAGATTAACAATCGTTAATATATTGTGTATTGTTATCTTCAAAGTAGTTGTTCAGATTACAAGATATAGGCATAAAATGATCAATCAAACAATAAAAGCACAAGCAGTTCTTTTTGATGAACAGAGATTAATAATATAGTTGTCTATCGTATATATCTTGTATATATATAAGCTTTTTCTTTCTTTCTTACCTCCCACCTATCCCAGTTGTTGTCTTTTCCTTTTGAGAAGTTTCTTCCCCTTTCACTTTCACAATATCTATTGTACATTTTGGATCTTATTCACTCTTTCAATTTCTTACACTTGGGAGACAATGCAACGCTTACACATATGAGTCTGATTTACTTTGCTTATGAGTATGGTCTCAAATTGCATCCATTTACCTACAAAAGCCTCAAGTTTATCCTTATTTATAGCTGAATAGTATGCTCTGTTTTATAAAAATACCACATCTTTTCTATCTATTCAGCAGTTGGTGGGCATTTGGGTTGTTTCCAAGTTTTAACTATTACAAATTGTGCTGCTATAAACATGGGTGCACCTACATTGTTGTGATACAAAGTTTGTAATTCTTCTTGGAAAATACCCAGAAGGAGAATAGCTGGATTGAATCGGACCTCCAATCCTAGTTTTTTGAGGAATCTCCACACTGATGTTCACATTCATTGCTTCGGTTTATACTTTCAACAGTGGAGAAGTATTCATTTTCCCTTACAGACCCTCTAGCAATTGTTATTGGTAGATTTCTTGATGGTAACCATTCTTTCTGGAGTGAGATGGAATCTCAATGTTGTTTTAATCTGCATTTTTGAAGTGACCCCCTATGTTGAACATTTTTTCATATATTTATTTGCTATTTGTATTTCTTCATCTGAGAAGTACGTATTCATCTCAGATGCCAATTTTTGGATTGGGTCTTCGAATTTGAGGAGCATGGTTTTTTTCAGTTCTTTGTACATTCTAGATAGAAATCCTTTGTCTGAAGGACAGTTGGCTAAAATGTTTTCCCATGCTCTGGGCCTTCCTTTCACTCTGCTATTGAATTCTTTTGAAGTGCAAAAACTTTTTAATAAGATGAGATCCCAAATGTTGATTTTTTTCAAGTACTTCCCAAGCAGTTTGCATTTTGTTCATAGACTCTCTGCCTACCCCTATGTCTTCAAGATTTCTACCTGTCTTGTCTTCCAGTAGATTTAGTGTTTCTATTTGACTGTTTAGATCTTTGATCCATTTTGACTTTAGCTTACTGCATGGTGATACACATGGGTCTAGTGCTAGTCTTTGGCATTTGGAAAGCCAGTTTTTCCTGTACCATTTATTAAAGAGACTCTCTTCCTTCTAGTGAACATGTTTGGCCCTTTTGTCAAAAATAAGGTGGCTGAATGACTTTGTAGTTGTGTCTTCATCTTCTAATTTGTTCCACTGATCCTCAGGCCTGTTTGTTTTGTTTTGCCAGTACTGTACTGATTTTATCACAGTAGCTTTGTAACATAATTTCAAGTCAGGGATTGTGATTCCTCCTGTCTTGTCTTTGTTGTCCAGGATTGCCTTTGTCTTTTCTAGTTGCAGATGAATTTTAGGAAAGTTTTCTCTAGATTTATGAGATATGCTAATATATTTTGATCAGAATTGCATGAAATCTCTATGACAGTTTTAGGACATTTTCATTATATTGGTTCTTCCTTCCCATAAGCAAGGAGTATCTTTCCATTTACTGATATCCTCTTCATTCTCTTTTTCAGAGTACTGCAATTTTCAATATATAGATCTTTTACATCTCTTGTTACATTTATTCCTAAATTTTTCATTTCTTGTGTGTGCAATTGCCAAAGTTGTTTTCCTAATTTCTGTCTTGGTGAGTTTCTTGTTTGTGTACAGGAATGCTATTTGATTTTTCAGTGTTTACTTTGTATCCAACTATACTACTGAATTTGCCTATTAACTCTAATAGTCTTTTGGTGAAATTTTTGGGATCTTCTATATAAAGTACCATGTCATCGGCAAATAATTATTTCACTTCTTCCTTTCCTATACTTACTCTTTTTATTTCTCTCTCTTGTGTAATTGCTCTAATATTTCCAGAACTATAGTGAATAGGAAAGGTGATAGTGGACTGCTTGTCTTGTTCCTGATTTTAGAGTGAAAGGTTTCAGTGTTTGTCCATTTAATATGATATTGGCTATGGGTTTGTCATAGATGGCTTTTATCACATGAGGTAGAAACCATCTATTCCAAGTTTCTGCAGGGTTTTTTTTTATCATGAATGAGTTTGGACTTTATCAAAACTTTTTTGCATGTATTGAGATGATCATGCGAATTTGTCTTTGGCTCTGTTGATGTGATGTATTCCATTTGTTGATTTGCATATACTGTACTATCTCTGCATTCCTGGGATGAATTTCACTTGGTCATAGTGTATAATTTTCTTGATTAATTGCTGCATTATGTTTGCTGGTATTTTATTGAGAATTTTTGCATCTATGTTCAATAGGAAAATTGCCCTGCAGTGCTTCTTTTCAGTTAGTTCTTTCTCTGGTTTTGGTATTAGAGTAATATTTGTTTGCAGAAATGAGTTAGGGAGAATTGCTTCCCTTTCAATTTCACTAAAGAGTTTGAGAAGTATTGGTGTGAATCTTCTCAAAACCCCTTTTTTCAAATTTTTCATTACATTCAGTCTGCATGTTAGGTTATACAATAACTAACTTTGACTTTTTGTTGTTCGTCCCCACTTCCCAAGCTTATCTTTGAAACAAGTTTTCCCAGAAAATTTGCATCTTAAACATTTGAATCCTGAATAAGAAATCATGTATTTCTCTTATATAAAATAGAAGAAATTTATGTGAAAAAAGATCAAACTTTCTCAAAGACAAAAAAAGAGTATTTGACTATTACCTATGCACACCTAAATGCTTTGCAATTTGAACAGAAAAACAGGATCTAGGAAATGAACCAGATTATATTGAATAGCTGAACAAATCTAGGAGAGTATTATTAATTCCTACTCCTTCCCTAATAAACTTACCTTGTCTCCAGTTTGTATATGCTACATAGCAAAGTGAACAGATATCAGGGGATTGGTACCTAAAGGGAACATGGTAGCATGTATATGAGAAAGCAGGCTTGGTCCAAAGACTGGCTGGCACAATCAAGTGCTATGTGCCTGGAGAGGCAGATTGCAACCATTAACTCACTGCTGTCTTTGAGAGTGTTAAATGTCTGCAGCTTCCCCTGAGCAGGTGATTCAGCACCTTGTACATCTAGAGCCAGATATGACTAAATTTCACTCTGTGTCATAATTATTGTGGCTAAGCCAAAAAGACATGTGGTGCTGTGTGAATGCATCAGTATGGTTCTGTGTGTTTCTTTACTAGGATGTTTATTTTTTCATATGTATCCACTTTTCTACTCAGTCTTATTTCTTTGGTGGAATATGCTGCAGTATTTTTGCAAGAAATTAGCTCATTATTTCTGTCCCTTGTGGCATTCATTCTTATTATTCACCCTTAAAGACCTGGTCCCACTCGTTGTTGAAGATAGAACCAGAGATGAATAACACCCACATAATGATTTTTTGTTTTAATTTTAATGGCTACCAGAGTCTTTTCCCTATTCAATTATTTTTCCTGGAAATAATTCCTAAGTGCCTAGTTTCAGTGGAAAACTATCACCAAATAAACAGACTATCAAGTTTGTGTCCATGTGATGAGATAGCATTTAATACTATCAAAGTTCTTACCAATGAATAAGAAAAAGAATTCAAACTTACTATCGTAAGTTACATGAAGGAAAAATTGTGATTTCGTGTAAATATATAAAGATTTGTCTCTGCATACATCAACACCCACAGGAGGCAAGCTATGCAGGGATCTCTATGCATGCTCATTCACTCAGCCAACCAATATAAGAGCATGGTCTGATGAAGCATGTGGCTGGACGGGGCAGGGAGAGCAGCTGCAGAGGGGACTTCATAAGGAAAAGTTACCTAATGGCACAGAATACAAAGTACTGCCCCACCCTGCCCCCAAAGCACTTTTTGAGCACTGAAACTAGAGTAGTGAGAGGAAGATCTTTGCCCTTCTGCTAATTACAGTTAGAGAATATATGTAAACAAAGAAACATGATCATGATAAGATAGTGATTACTGCCATGAAGGTAATTACTAGGGAAAGATAATAAAGGACAACAGGGTAAGAAGAAAGGCAGGGAACAGGTTTATTTATATAAGGTGGCTATTATGAGCTTCTCTAAGATGAGACTTCTCTCTTGAGAAGAAAAGGGAGGAAAGAGCCAACCATGAGGAGAGAGCAGGGAAAAGTGTTCCAGGCAAAGGGTGAATACAGAGGCAAACTGTGCCATGCTGGAGGCATGCAAGAGAGATTCAGCTGCTTGAAACATGGAGAACCAGCGAGGTATGGATATGCAGTGACACTGGAGCCACACAGGAATAAACAGACCACGGCGATGCACTAGGACCTAGCAATGGTGAACCTTTGAGAGACAAGTGCCTAAACTGCAACCTAAAGCCCATTTATTTATTGCAATGTGGTAAGACTACAATTAAACCCGAATACTGAGATTTGGGTTTGGAGAAAACAACTTATACAATAACATCTTATGTTTTGAAAGAAAAGCAAATAACTCATGCCATAGGTTTACCACCTTTGCTAGGTTATTATAAGTGCAAGGAAAAAGATTTTGAACAGGACTGGCCTGTGAAGTGCTATCAGTTCATTCCAGGAGCTGGGTAAGTGGAAAGAATCTCTAGCAGCCAACTGTAGTCATCCATGCAAGTAGCTAGTAGAAGAGGAGAGGGAGCAAATAACAGACACATGACAGAGAATACCAAAGACCCGCTTATTTGTTGGCTGTCAAGGATGAGGAATTGGAAAGTTATGGAGATGGTTCTATGAACATTGAAATTGCTTTCAACTGATGCCATAAACAACGCAGATATCTTCTTAGGGTAATTAACATTTTATGCTGAGCACCTTGACTTTCCCCTTACAGAAGAAAAGTGTTATGCAACTGGTTATCACGTAGCATTTATGAGGCCAAAGTCATAGTTTAGCTGTGTGATTTTAGGCTGAGCACAGCCCATCTTAGCGCTTCAGAACCACCTCAACTGAGCTCCAAGGTGCCTTGGAGATAATGTGATTTTTGTTGATGCAGAAATAATCATTCTCTAGCTTTAAATGGGTGCAGGAATATAGGGAAACTGAGGCAAACCAACAATTGGTGCAGTATATACATCACCAGGCTCTTGTAATCTCCAGAGTATCTTCTTATTGGTGTTCCTCCTACAGTTTATTTTTGCAATTTATGTTCACACTTCAGAAAGCTCAACGGGGGCGGGGGAGGGGGGCAAAATACCACCACCAGAGGGCAGTATGGAGCTGTGCATGCCTAGCCCAGCCTCTCTGGAGTCCCTTGGAGGTGGACTTGTTTCCCGTGAATGGCTGCATTGGGGTCTGGAGTCTCTGCTACTGAAGCAAACCAGGAACGACCATGTTCCTTTAGTTAAGGTAACAAGAAAAGCATGAGGGCGTCATTGCTTCAAACAATGATAAATACAACTGCAGATCACACAGTCGAAATAACAAATTTTATTTTGATCTTTTATATGCTAGTTTTTGCCCTTACTTTGAAGATTAAAAAAAAAAAAAAAAAAAAACTAGTTCCTGAAGATCACTGATGGGGCAGTTGTCACAATCTATGAAGATCTGTTTAACTAAAAAATCTCCCCTCAAGGCTGCAACATTGCTTATTATTTCCCCAGGGTTATGTTGGATTCTCTGAGTGTTTAAAAGAAGTGCAGTATTAAACATGCCTGATATTTAACTATAGAACTTGGCTCTTATTCCCAAAGTACATATACTTACAAAGCGAGGAAAACAAACTCAACAAATGAAGAATCAGATGAGCAATTATGTAATCCAAAGCTGAACCACTTAACAAAACTGAGTCTTCATACCACTCCAATGTCAAATTTTCCACTTGTATCACACAACTACTATAAACAAGGTCACCTTCAAATTTAAATCATAGAGTGGGGCAGCAAGGTAGCACATCCATTCATTCAATCATTCATCCTCTATGTATTTAATGAGCATCTGTGACTAATATAGGCTCAGGCTGTCACATAGGAAATTACTAGTTCTTGCCCTTTAGGAGATTCTAGTCCAATTCAGGGTGTTGAAAAATAGACAATACAAGTAAATCAACAAATAAATGTAGGATTACAATAATTATGCATACCATAAAAAGGGTCGCATGGTGAGCTATTATCCCTGGTGAACTCAGATCCTGGACCAGTGATTTCCTATCCTTGACTATTCCGAGCTCTTTCATTCCAGCTACCCAGCAGCTTTGTTTTAAACAGGCCTTTGTGATGTGTTCAAATTCCTGGTCATAGTCTGATGAATGTGTGTTTCTCACACTCCCCATTCTGCCTTCTCTTGCCTATTCCAGATGGCTTGGTAGAGGCCTCACCCACAGCAGGAGGCCCGCAGCTGCCAGGTGTCTGCACGGCTCCATTGAGGACCTAGCCCGGTCTCACTGCCTATAATCTTTCTAACTAACTCAGCTTCCTGCAACAAGATCAGAAGGGACCAGAGTAGGAATGGGAAATACATAAAATAAACACACACACACACACACACACAAGCTTGTGTCATAAACCAGTGAAAGGTGATGGTTTCCTGTGTATAAAAGTTCTGGTAACTGAGCACTGAGTCTCCTTCAGCCTCAGCAGCCCCTGGACCGTGACTGATTCCTCAGAAGGGCCCCAAGGCTCTGGCCTCACTCTCCTATCCTGATTTCCTGATTTGTTTCATGTGCAGGGCCAGCACTTTTTGCCATATGCTGTGCCCTGGATGAAATGGACCGTTTTATTCTCACAATGCCCTGGTGCATTCCCCTCTAGGCCTTTGCTCATACTGCTCCCATCTCTCCATCTGTCCCCACGTTCAGTTCTTCTGATCACCACATTTAGAGTGGGTCTTCACACAATTCTATGCATATAACTTTATTATCATATTACTGTATGGCTTATGTTTTAATTTGCTCATTCCTGCTGCTCCCTCAGTTGTGAGTCGTAGGAGAGAAGGAATATATTTTATTGGTATTTTTGTTCTCTTGTTTAAACCCATACCACCTTATAAAGTAGGATATCTTAGTGGGTGTTAAATGCTTATTGTATCAAATCACAAAGAATCCAATTTAGTCTAATCCAATCCCATTGACTTCATTCCCATGCAATCCAATTTGGCTCAGTACTTTGTGTTTTTTTGTTATTTCCTTTATGAATTTTTAACCCCTTGAAGGTTAGGCACTTATTTGGAGCATTTCTGCTCATAGAGTATGTGTTTGATAAATGTTCATTGATTGGTTTACTTAAAATTAATGATACCCCCTTGGTGGTAGAAGTGTAAATTAACCCTGCTTTCCTATTCTTTCTATTTTATAGATACCAGTACTTGCTTTTTGTGTCAAACATGATATATCTGAAGCTTTAAAATTATAATTACCATTATATGGTCAGATAATATAATGCAGACTTTGAAAGAATTCCAGTGTGTACAGGTCTAATAAGATAAATGGGCTTAGATAGGTGTATATAAAGTCATCAGCATGTTCCATTACTCTTGACAGGCTGCTGTATGAGGGAAAGACAGAGTCATCACTGAAGGGTAAGCTGTAACAACTGTGATATGATTTAAGGGACTGCAAAGAACCTTCCTCCAAATCTGTGCAGTGCCAAAGGGAAGCCTCCCAAAAGGCTTGCAGCTAAAAGTGACCTTTGTCCTATCCTAACTCCTCCAAGTTCACTCTGTAATGCTAGGGGTCCTCTTGCATATTCATTTCGACTGCATTCAGGTGCTTTATAGTCTGGGTCAGTCTCCTTCACCAAATTGAGCTTTCACCTGTGCACTGCCTACCTCTTACTTAATAGAGAGGTCTTTGTACAGGACATGTTTTTCTCGGAATGAAAAATCACATGTCTTTTCATTGTGAGAAAAGATACATGACATAGAATTTACCATTTTACCCATGTTTAATGTACAGTTCAGTGACATTGAGTGTATTCACATTGTTATAGAACCATGACTACCATCCATCTGCAGAGTTTATTCTTCATTCCAAACTAAAATTCTGTTCCCAACAGGGCCTTTTAAAAAATTTTAAAGTGACATCTACTAATGTCAGGAAATTCAAAAACATTAAAGGGTATGAAGTAAAATGTATAAATTCTTCTTTCACAGTCCATTGTATATTCATTTTTTACTGTTACTAGTTTGTCATGTATCTTTTGGTCTTTTTTGCATGCACAAAACACACAGAGACTTGTTCATAGAAATATATTATTTTCTTTTAAAAATCGAGTCTCTCTATATATACATATATACACACATATTTGAATATATATACCTACACACATATACATGCATATGTACATATTATATAATATATTATTGATTTTTTTCATTTGGCCAAGTATTGTGGACATTCTCCCATGTTCTGAGATGCTTGTTCTCCATTCCTTTTACTGTCCACTAGAATTATACAAATGCACCATAATTTATTGCCCTAATGATAGACATATAGCTTTAAGATTTTCTTTTAGAGACAGTGTCACAAGACAGTGTACAATCAAGCAAGCCTTCCCATAGGACACATTTCTTAAGGTCAAATTCCTAAATGTAAATGTTTGCATATTTTTTAAGTTGATGCATGCTATCACATTACTCTACAATCATGCTAACTGCTGGTTTCCCACTGTATTGGAAAAAATGGCTCTGTGCTTGGCAGCCAATTTTAACTCAAATGCTCATGTAGATTTGCTGCAAGCTACTTGCCTCTTCATGAGGACTCTGGATATGCAGCACAGAGGAGGAGCTAACAACAAAGATGCCACTAATGAAGCTGCTAAATGATAAATCATGGTCTCTTGATTCTGTTTGGGAAAGTGAGAGAAGTATGAGCTCAACTGTGGGCTTCTCACTTCACTATGCAGAGCAGAGGCAAAGAGTATGCTCTCCACATGCTTGCTTGGTCTTCTTCATAAGCAGCTCTTTTCCCCACTGCTCCATACCAAACCCCTGGGCTTCCAAGAAGACCCCAAAAGCGGTGTCAGTACTCATTGGGGTGGGGGTTGCGTCTCGGATACACATCACCTTAAACTTCTGTCAGTTCAGACTTGTCCAGACTTTTCCAGACATGCAGAGCAGCTAAAGCAAAAAGAGTGGCCTAACTAGGGATTGAGCTTGAAATGTCTCAACATTTTCTGCTGAACACTAGAAAAACACCCAAACTGATCTGCCATCATCTGGGGTAGAAAAGACTGTTTTGTGTTTTATTTTACTAGTAATAAATTGTTAATATTTGTACTAAGGTATGACTTGGTATTTGCACAGCCTAAATGAGAAGTATGCAATTCATTTAATTCCCATCAAAATCAGTGGTTTAATTAAGGAGAAAATTAAGAAAATCTTTAACTTGGAGAGACAATTGGTTTGTCAGCAAAGGACCATGCTAAGTCCTACAAAACAATCTAATTTTCTACAATTAACTCATGTTATTCACTAATTTGAAAGGCAATCGTGGATATGAGTAGAAAACCATACTGCTGACCTGGAGAGCTTCTAATAACTCGACTCTGAGGATAACTGCTGAAAAGCAGAAAAACATTAGGCCAATATTTTTCCTGATGTGTTTCATGGTAGGTCTCTGTCACACCATGAAATGAGCCTCTTAGATTAGAGCCAAGCCTATTGGAAATGAGATGGTTCTTTTAACAGTTTTTCCAGAAGCCCAGATTTTAAAGGAAAGAGTATCTGATGTTACTCTCCTTGTGACTAGGACAAAGAAAGAGACTTGAGAAAATTTGATCTGGGGCCTGGATCTGGCTTTAAAAAATCATCAAGGACCTTCAGAACTGGAAAAATTCTAAATGTTCAGGGTATAAACTCTGAGACACTGATATTGCCACTGTGATTCTTTCAAAGTAATAGATTAAGCTGTTTCAAATATAGACAAGAATTCCTCTCAGATATCAGTGGAGACTTTGCCAGCATGTTGTAGATGTTTAGGGGTCTTGGTCTAATTCATAATGACCCCATTCACCGCGCTTTTCAGTTCAAGTGATGGGTCCCTGGCAGACATATTTTATATTATGTAACTTGTCTGCCTCTGCCTACTGCCGGCCAACCTGCAGAGAAAAAGCAGAGGAGGGTGGGAGAGAGACAAGCAGGGAAGAACAATGGAAAAGAAAGTTCTTCGGCTCTTATGCTTCCTGGTTCTGGCAATTTCTGAAGCTTGGTTAAATTGCTGGCTTTGGGGTTCTCATAATTCCCCTGTATTCTTATAGCAGACCTTCTCCTGCTTATGGTAACCTGAGTAGAACTGTACTCCTTATGGCAAAAGTTCTAACTCATGTACATGTTAGAGGACATATTTAAGGAGACTTGGTGAATGTAGAGATCAGAGAAGAAGTTAGGGAAAAGGGGAACAAACGATCACATATCTTCTTCGTGTCAGGCAATTTGTTAAAACACTTGAAAAATTATCTTCTCAAAGTGTCTGTAAAAGTGGTGAATTTCTTCCCATGTTCTTAGGCAAGATATCAGCATTTCAGAGTTTTCAACTGGAGTTACACAGTTGGAGGAACAGCTGAAATTTGTATTCAGCTTTGGCTACCTAGAGCTGGGCTCAGACTTGACTACAATAAATAAGTCATTTTGACACTTACCTGCCCTTAGTCATCTCACCTTCTGGCCTTTAAAGTCCCATCTAGATCTAAGTATATATGATGACTTGGATGCTGTGTTTGGAGCAGTGTTTCTCTATCCAGATGGTTGGGACAGAGGGAGTGAGTTATATCCATGCTCCTGATACTTGGATAAATACTTGGAAAAGTTGGAGACTTTTTTCAGCCACACCCACACTTCACCCGTACCCTGTGCTTCCTCAGAAGATTCAGGTAAAGTCTGGTATGGGTGGGAAGGTTGTAGGAAGCAGATCTTGGATTTGAACCCAAACCTGTCTATCACTGAGTCATAGTGCTGCCTCCTCTCTTACTGTATCTATTGGAGCATAGTAAAAGTTTAATTATTTCTCTCAACTGAATGGCATTAATATTGACTACAAATGACTCATATGTCTTATTTTGAATGTTTTGCAAATTTTGTCAATTTCTAATAAAAATTCTGTTTTAAATTGAAATGTATTGACTCCATAGATAAGCTCGAAGACATTGATACCTAAACAACTGAATTTTCTAATTCATGAACATATTTCTTCACTTTTTCCTAAATCTCTAATTTTTTCTAAGAACTGTTCTGTGGTTTGGAGTGTAGAAGTTTTGCATATAATTTATTAAATTGTTGCAAGATATTTAACATTCCTAGATGCTATTGCAATTGATATTAAGTTTACTCTTAAACTGTGCATTCTAGTGTATAGAAATACAATTTATTTTCACATATTAACTTTATTTCCTATGGCCTTCTTGTATTATTAATTATAATGTAAGAGACCTTATATTATTAATTCATTAATCAAAGATTAGTGGATTGTGCTATTAATATATTATTAATATTATGTTATTAATGAATCATAGTTTAATTATACTATTAATTTATTAATTAATAATATAAGAGGCTTTGGACATGAAAAGCCCTGCTTTGAGGTCCAAGTGACAAAATGTACTTCATAAGCATCATAACACCATTACCAACCCCAGGGTCCATATTTAAAGCCTCACAGCCTTGAATATATTAGGTAGGTGGCAAAGGAGAAGTAAGATTGCAGATGGAATTCAAGCTTCTAATCATGTTATCTTGAAGGTATTATTTTAGAGCACCTGAGGGGGTTAATGTAATCCTTTAAAAGGGAAGAGGGAGAGGGAGGAGAGTTAGAAGCTTGCTAAGTATGGAAGAAAGATTAGACGGTTCCAACATTGTTAGTTTTAAAGATTGAGAATGAGGCCAGGAGTAAAGGGAAGTGAGTGGTGTCTAAAAGGTAGGAAAGGTAAGGAAAAGATTGTTCACCTGAACTTTCACGTTAAACCATAGCCACCTTGATTTTAGTCCAGTGAGGACTCTGATGGACTTCTGACCTCTACGACCACCATAAAATAATGAATTATGTTGGTTTAAGCCACTAAGACTGTGGTAATTTGTCATAACAGGATTATGGACTCAACACAGAGAGAACTTCTGAATTGGGGGAAAGCAATATTCTCTCTGACTCTTCTTCCTCTGTTCATGAAGCTCACTCCGTGAAGGCATCATATACATTTGCTTGGCACCATTAATGGTGTGAAGCTGCGGGACCTTCAGGAAAGTTTGAATGCAAATAGACACCAACAAATGAGAACTAGGCAAGGAGAAGAAAACTTGGTAAATGCCATATGCTATCGGTAGTAGGCAGAGGGATTTGCAGGCACAGATGAAATATCACTTTGGAAGATGACTTTTAGTGAAGGAGAATTTCATTGTGAGGAAGTAGGAGACTGAAAGGTGTGATCTACCTATCCAAACGTGAGACCAACTTACTTTATACTAATAACAGTTTATACCAATAACAGTTGGAAAATCATTGATTTCTTAAGTTTATGAGTGAAGTACTTTAAATATAATTAGAGAATATTGAAGATTTCCATAGTAAAGTACTATGCTTACCTTTTTATTGTTCAATTTCTGGATGAAAAGAACAGAACAGAACTTGAGAGGACGTGCTGCATGTCACACACAGCCCTCAGACTGACCTCCCTGCCAGCTAGGTCCAAAGGGAGCCCCGCTGTGGATTTATCATTGACAAGTATAATGGTTATGCTTTAGTGTCATGTGTCTGAGTTGAGATTTCAGTATACTTATTGCCAATTCTTTTTTTAAATTTTCCTCATGAATGTAGTTTTAACAAAAAGTAAGACAAAGATGAAGAAAATACAGTATGTCTTTATCTTCAATGCATGTCAGTAAGTGATGCTTTGAAGTTTCAATTAATAATGAAATTGGAGCTATGAATGCCAAATCATAAATAAAAGTGAATTTGTAAAAATGCTAATCATGAAAATGTAAAAATATGTCAGCATCATGTGCCGTATAATATTTGCCTCTAAAACTAGTTATATCCGTATCTACTTTTCAGTACCACAGCTGACCATCTCATTTCTGTTGCTTGTGGAGCCAATGTCTAAAATAAAAGCGGTTAAAATAACAATAAATACCCATGTATTTACATTTTTTTCTTGCAGAGTGACAATTTGGAGATAACAAAAGGTCAATTTTATGACTCACATCCTTATAAAATATTTTGATTAGTTACTCTTCCAAAAGAAATTATAATCTATTTAATCTCTCATCCATAGAAAAAACCATGAATACGTTCATGGGAACAATGTCCTTTATTATTAGAATTTCTGATTTAAGGAAACATGGTTAGTGTCAGCTGCCTCATACTGACTGCCACGAATGCCCTTTCAGTTTCTCGTTTTTCAGTTAAGTTAACACAGAGTGCTTCCACAGTGCCAGGACTGTGCTAGGTGCCAAGGACACACAAATGGCTAAAACACAGCTCTTCTCCTCAAGAAATTCCTGCTAGGATGGGGGAGGCAACTGAGTGCTTCAGATCAAAATGTATAACCATGAGGGCACTAGGAGGGAAGAATTTATTTTGCCTGGAAAGAAAGAAAAATCTTTCACAGAATATGCACCATTTGAAAGAGACCTTGAAGGAAAAGGTGAAGGTCAGTAATTGTGTGCTTTAAACAATGCGGCAGCTCGAAAATCCTAAAGTACCCCTTGTGTCCTGCAAGCAGTTTATACGACTGAAACTGAGCATTCTGGGGGGTGAGGATGCTAAGGGATAAAAGCTCTCCCCAGTCTCCCGTCCCAAGTCTGTAGGAGGAGAAAAAACACAGGTGTCTTCAGCACATGTCATCATGGCCTCTTAAAAAGGTTGGTGGCAAGGACCCCTTGTTTTCTTTTTAAGAGGAGGGAAGAAAGATTAAAAGATGATAGCAGAGCCTTCTTGCAAGTTCCTGGCTCTAAAATCATGTGAAGAAGTTAATCTGGGGAAAACTGATCTACAGGAAGTAATACTTCCCTCTGGGGTTTTTGCGAGGACAGCAGAGAGAAATGCGGTGGTAGCGTGCTTGGGATGACAGCGATGGTGATGATAAGGGACACGTCTGGTCTCTGGGTGCCTGAGGAAGAGGGAGCATCCCAAGAGGTGGCCAAGAACTTCATTTTGGCTAACACGGCTCTGCCCCAAGCGACTTCCTGCACATCTGCACTTCCCTTGCCGTTGTTCCTGTGGCTCAGGTGGCCCTGGCAGCTGTTCAACTGCTGCTGCGGGTGACCTGACTGCTGCGGTGAGCCAGGCAATGGTCTATTAAACCCAAGCTCAACTGGAAATAACAGCTCTAAATAATTCCAGAAGCAAGGTCCTTCTTCTTCCTCTTTTCTGGCCGTTGCCTGCTCCATCCTGGTTCACCTGTTGTCATCTTCTGACTCCACTTTTGATTTCCTGTCATTTTCTTGCACCATTCACTGCCCCTTTCCCTCTGTTTTTTTCCATCCCCCTACTTCTTGTCTGTTTCTCCTGCTTACTCCTCCTCCAATTCTGGTTTTTCCACCATGGTCGTGCAATGAGAGACGTAAGGTCAGAAGGCACAGCGATTGCCCTGCTCCCAGGGAGATGGCTGGACAGCTTCGCCCTCCAGAGATGTACTTTCCTCATCACAGAATCTAACGGGCTGAACCAGGATGATCTCCTGGTGTTCTTTCCACCTTAAACTCCCATCCGGTTACTTGTTATGTTTGCCTTTGTGCCTGCTTTTCCTGTTCCAGCTGACTCATCTGTCCACCTGCCTTTCTCATCAGCATCCCCCTGCTGGGTCCAAGCCACCATTATTTCTCACAAGGTCCATCGTTGTGGCCTCCTGCTGCTCTAGGTCTCCCAGCCTCTGTTCCTTTCCTTGTCCAGTGTGTCACCCACACCAAAGGCAAAGTGACCTTTTGAAAATATAGATGAACTGGCTCATGCCTTGATTTAGATTCCTCCACACTCTTTCCCAGTTATCGTGTATCTTCTTGCTGTTTATTTTCTTTGGAGCAACGATTATTGCCTGATCTTACATTTATTTACTCAATAGTTGTTTGATGTGGATATATTTGTGTATTAATGCTCTTCTCCCATTAGAATATAGGCTCCATAAGGGAAGGCTTGTCCTCTTATTCTCTCTGCACCCTGGGTAAGTGGCCCGTACCTTGCGTTCAGTAAATGCTGAATAAAGAAACCTCTTTTCACCATAGGATCCATCTCTCCCCTACTTGAGACAGTTCCTTCCTAACTGTACAATTTCTTCAGGAATATCTCTGCCTACCAGAAGTCCTTTTTAAATTTTTTTTTAAATTTTGTTTTAAAAAGACAAAAAACCCACAAAATTTCAAAGCATGATAATAGGAGAGTCACAATGGTTAATACATTGTGTATTGTTATCTTTAAATTAGTTACTCAGAGCACAAGATACAGGCATTTATTTGTCCAAACAGTAGCACAAACCTTTCTTCTCAACGAACTCTGCCAGAAATTCTAACCCTCCTTATCCATCAGTTCTGAGTCAAGCTCCTTTACAGATGATAAAGCTGGGGTGGAGGGTAGAAAGGCCATAGTAGTTGGGTGAAGTTCATAGAGATGGCTCAACAATGAGCCAAGATTTGAGTGGAAGGAGTACAGTGCCAAACCAAGCACCTTATCACAGTGTTTTTACCCTTCATTCTAGAAATTAATGATTCTATTTTATTTGTATCACAGCACTCACCAATATATGATATTGCTGATTCTGTATTTCTTATTTTTTCTGTCATTGTTTCCTTCTGTTGTGACATAAACATGTCTGTCCTGCTCACTGAACTTTGCTCACTGTTTGCAAAATGCCTTGTATCCAGTGACCACTCAACAATATTTGTGAAATGAATAATTTGCATAGTAGGAAAGGAAACATAATACAAAACCTGATAATTCTGAGCATAAAACTCAATTTTCATTGATGGAATTTTCTCTAAAATATCACTAGCAATGGCAAAGATCTTTTGAGAGCAGGTTTGATTTTTGCACTTAGCCAAAAATGTGACACTGCTTTTTTGGTCAAAAATAACATATGATCACAAAGCATTACCACAGTTTTCCTTGCCTGGAAGTTAGACTTATTTTCCAGAGCTACCTTTTGTACATTGGGAGCCTTTGGAACTCTGGAAAGCTCTTGGATTCCATCTCAGATTAAGCCCATAAAAGAAAAACTGGATTGTAAAGGAACTAATTACATTGAATATTATTATCAAAATATAGAAATTATAGTACAGTAATATACTTGTTTATATAGTACCTACTTAACAAATAATATACGTGTTATTAACTAACAAGATTTTTAAAAAATCTAATGTCTAAAACACAAAAATTGAAGTATGATATGAAAATAATGAAATATGAAAAGATTCAGAATTTCTATTGATAAAAAATCATAGGTGTTCTAATGCTTTCATAATTAAAACATTAAATTTAATAAATTTATCAACTGAGATTAATAAAAATAGATACAACTTTTCTGTGTTTAGGTCTACAGGTTCTATGAATTTTATCTACAAACTCCATGGAGCTCAAACGTTAAAACTCTGCATGGAGGAATCCAAAATAGGTTCAGTAATAACAGCTACTTTCAAAAGTGACCACAAAACAGTTTATTCTTTACTTTGTTTTTAAAAAAATTCTGACATACCAGTTGTTTTTAAGTTTACCCTCACAATTTTCATCCCCATAGTAATTTCATAACTATGAGTAATGACCAGAGTTATCATTGTAATATGTTCTCTCAGTATCATTCTATACATGAAGTGATATCCTGCAAACTTAATCCTTGACTATCATGACTTCATAATTTTTATAGATTGATTTTCAAATATAAGTGTAAAGTAGTTAATCCATTTGTACAATTAAAAAATGTTAAAAGTTTAAAAGAATAGAATATCCACTTTGCCTCTTCCCACTATCACCTGGGTCTCTCTTTTTTTTCTTGGAAATATTAGTTTCTTATATATGCTTGCAAAAATATTTGATACAGTAAGCAAATACGGTTATGTATTATTTTACTTTATAGCATATTAGTCACATAATTTGCCACTTAATAATATGTCTAGATATAAACCTAAATTGGCCATTAAAAGTTTTCATTTTTTTGTGGCTGCACAGTCTATTATAAAGATGTATCATCATTATTTAAACATTCCCTTATTGATGGGTGTTTAAGTTTCTTCTAAATGATTTTTTAAAAGTGTTTTTAAAAAGACTTAAAGTTTTTTTAAAAAAGTTGTTTAAAAAAGGTTTAAAAAAACAGTTTTTTAAAAAGGTTTTTAAAAAAAGCAACAAAAGTATCATTTAAGACAGGCATTTTTCACAAACATTTGCCTATGTGGGGCTTGGAATCATACAACCCAAATATAAACTGGCAACAAAGAGGTTAATATGCTAAGAATCACAATGTAATGGACAGTTCACCACAATTAAGAGGAAGGTCAGAGATGTCATCAGCTCTATCCTATGATCTGGAAGAACGTTAGTGCTTTTTAAGACTCTAATTAGGGATGCCTAAGTTTAAGCAGTACCCAGAGATTCTGTGTCATCTACTCCAGGAGGCACTCTTCACCTGTGGTCTATAATGAAATATTAAAAAGCAAACATAAAGTGATTTCTCTTAGAAGTAAAGCTGTTGGAAGAAGGAATTCCCCAGCAGCACTGAGGTTCCCGTACACAGCTTTAAAAATATACCCTGCATACAACAGAAGGACTTTCCAAAGTGGGAGGGAGAGTTGGGCAAGTAGAGAGAAAAGAAGTGCCAGAGGGACACAGACCAGTGCAGACACAAGCAGGGAGCTGAAAACCCATGTGCTAACAATGGACCTGGTTGCAGAAAAATCACTTTTGGCCCCTAGAGATGAAACTTCACCCATTAAAGAAGAATAATTGTTTCCTGTCCAATTTCTGAGTCTTGTGCATTCTTCTATTTCCAATTGATTTTCACTAGGCTGTAGCTAATTGAAATGTCTATGCAACAAATAGAAATGTCAAATAAATACATAAATAATCGTGGAAAATGATCTCACAAATTGCAGGCAAATAGTTTACGTTTCCAAATTTTACTATGCATGTCTTATCACAAACCTAATGTCATGTAGTTTTTAAAATTTCCCTTCTTCGTAAATGAGCCTAATGGTCAGACTTTCATTCCTCTGGGATTTTACTGCTGTTAAAGATCCACTTCAAAGCTTCATATGGTGCTATGAAATCATGCTAAGACCATAGCCTAAGAAGAACAAGAAAAAAGAAAAACTTGGTGGAAAGGAAAGAAAGGAAAATATTTCTTTTGTCAAACCTATAAAAAATGGTTCATAAGAGCTGGCATTTTCTTGACCAGCCAAAGCAATGATTACCCTGTAAGAGCAAAGAGTAGAAAGGAAGTAAAAGGTCACAGAGAATAGTTTTTGTTTTTGTTTTCCTTGAATACTTTTTCATGCAAGAGGAAATTCAAATCCTCCCACTCCCTAACCTATCTGCTAGGTCCTCTCTTACAACTTCCCTCAAAAAAGAACATTTCCAATTAAACATGCCTCCCAGCCTTTCCACAAAACTGACAGAAGATGTATCTCCAACCTTCAGAAACACAAACAAGGTAGCTTGAAGTATATGATTTCTAAATAAAAAATACATATGAAAACATATTTCTTCTTAAATAAATTGCTTCTGTTCCACAACATGAAACGCTTGCAGGACCCTGAGATTCATACTGGAGTGAAATTCTGCCTCCGACCATGGCATGTGAGGCTGTCTCTCTGACCCTTGGTTTCCTTATTATTAAAACTCAGGTAATTATAGAAAATCCTTCATACTGTTATTAAAGGTTATATGGCATATACCTAATATTGACTAAAATTTAAAACTATAATACCGAGTGCTGAAGATTTACAGCAACCAAAGCTATCATACATTGCTGGTGGCAATGCAAAATAGAACACCCACTCTAGAAAATAGTTTGGTATATTCTTATTTGTGTATTTGTGACCCTACAGTCATACTATTTCATATTTACTCAAATGAAATTAATGTCTACCTCCATTCAGCAATAGCATAAAAATGTTTATAGCAGTTTTAATATATAATCACCAAAAAGTAGACATACCTCAAAAGAATGTCAGAAGGAATCCATCCAATCTATGGTAAATCCATCATGGAATGTGACTCAGTAGTAGAAAAGAACAAAGTATTTATACCCTGTAACTTGGTTGAATTTCAAGAAATTTTTGCTGGGTAAAGAAAACCAAAGATTACATGTTGTATGATTCCACTTATGTGATATTCTTAAAAAGACAAACTGTAGTGGCAGAGGACAGAGCCCACATTGCCATTGTCTGATCAGGATTGGGGGAGAGAGTGACCACAAGACGGCAGGCAGGTTAGTAGGGTCACGCACCTTAGGGAGAAAAGGTACAAGAAGCTGACCACACCTTGTTCTAACTGCCTTCAGCATTTGAAATGTTGACCAGTTTATCATTTTATGATTTTATCTGCATATTTAATTGATCAATTCACTAAACAATCATCGTTGATCTCCTATGACATACTGAGCTTCATTTAGGTAGAGACAGAGTTGAATGACTTTAAGAAGCTTGATATATTATGTGGTCTATAATTTGCTTTGAAATACTTCATCACAGACAATTTATTATAGATACACAACATGTTAATCTATACCTAATCAGAAATATATACTGCAGCCTGGTCAGCTGGCACTTAATTACTAGCCATACCCCAAAAGTGCTGTGATAAGGTTTTCAGCTCTTCATTCCCATAAAGGATGATAGAGAGGTATTTTTATTAATGAAATTAAGGCATTTAAAATAGGGATTGGTTAAAAATAGTATAGGGACACATTTCAGCCTGCCACAGTAGGATATGAGAATCTTTTAACTTCGCTGGTCTTTGCATTTGGTTGAATGAAGACACTGTGTAAAGAAATTTATGAAGGCTCTAGATAAAGTCATGTTCTACCAAAATATTCACTCATCTCCTCTGAGAAGGAGACAGACTGGGGCTAAAGAACACCTTCCCTATGCCTGTGCCTGGGTAGGTGGACTTCTAATTTGCTCCTGTTTGCAGAATAAGGCTGTCCTTCAGAGTGAAAGCCCGAAGTATTTCCCTGGTCCCTGGCCCCTGATAGACCCTTGACTTCTCAGTGATTAACAAAGTACAGAAAATTCCCCTCAGGTTTTCAGAGGTTTTGCATTTTTACTCTCCAACCCTACGTAGCTTCAGAATTCTGCAAGTATCTTGAGGGGAAACTAAGAGACCCAGAGGTCTCTAATTTTGTCCCTCTACACTCACATGAATGCCAAAAGTCTTGCTTTCCTACCCCCCAGCAGTGACCATTTGTTGGGCTAAGTAGGATACCCAGCACTGGCCACATTCAGAATTGGTAAATCCTACCACAGTAAAGGCGACCACAGAGTGGTCAGCTCACCACTGCCACAGAGTCCCTGCTAACTCAGAGTGCCTTTCCAAAAGGTTAAAGTCTTTGCAGACCCATGAATTTAAGGAAAATACTGTTCTGCTTTTCAGATATTTGAAAACTTAGTTTCTAGGTCTCTTTCCCTGCCCAGCATCAGAATTTAGCAAGTATCTTCAAGAAGAAAACAGCTGTGTGCTGAAGCCATGCAAATCACCAGTATGGGTCCCATCAGGGCTGCATAACTGCACAGTCAATGCTCTTTTCTCCTTTCACTGGCAGAGCCCTTTCCAGGAGCCAAGTCAGGTTTCACAGCCTCTTGGCCACACCCAGAACTGGCAACCACCCCTGGGAAAAAGCTGCAGAAACTCCCAGCTCACCAGGCTGCGGTCTTCTTAGCTGAAACTTTAGCCCATCTGGTCTTTGTTGCTTTTACAGCACTCTGATGCCTTAAAACATAATTTAAAAAAATAAAAATTTGGTTCAGTTTTTTCAGTCGTGCTCAAGAAAGAGTATTAACCTGCCATAAACAAGTCCACTCTAATTGAAAGTCCCTATCTGCACCTTTCCAAATGGCAGCCAAAGCTGGGCCCTGGGTGCTAATTTAGATGACTGTGTTTGCATGATGCCAGCTACAGAGTTAATGATACGCTGACCTAGAATGTTACCAGTTTGCATCCAGCGAGGTTCTCATGCATAGTATCATACAACAGAATTGGAATTCAAGGAAATTGTAGGTTCTAGAAGGGGAGGAGATCCTGAACTGTAACTAGCTTTACATCTGTAAAGGCTACCAGTTCTAGTAGAACCAAATTGGTACAGGTCCAGTCTCAAGATGTTCTACATTTACCAAATTATATCTTTTCTATATCACTCCTTAAGTAGTAAATGCTATAAATTAAAAAATCAGAGCATTGTTATTTCCCAGGTTTTTTTTTTACTCTAAAAATAACTGTTTATTCCTTGAGCAACTTAATATACATGGTTGTAGCCAATCCCAAGTTTATAAATATATTTGTCTGTTACTTGTAAGTTCCCTTGATTATATGTAAGAATATCAGTACTAGGTCTTCTCACTATTAGTGTTCTAATTTTGTTGGTGTTTTGTTTTGTTATTGTTGTTTGGCTTGTTTTGAGTGGTTATTTTCATATCTATATATCTATATATCCCTGGCTCTATATCATTTTAATTGATCTTTTAAGATTTATCTTCTCTCTGTACTCCTTTGTTTGCTCAGGCAAGAAAGATTTGCTTGGTTGCATCTGGAGCTACATACCACATAGAGCTACATTCTGCTCTTGTAGCTGAGGAAGTTCACAACACTATTTGGTTCCGCATATCTGAAGATAATTGGTATCTCATTATACTATCATTCTCTGAAACCAAGCAGAGCTTATACCTTCTGTTCACTCTATACATTGTTTATCATTTTATATAATCGCATAAACATAAATAGGAATTTAATAAATATTGCATTAATATATTAATCAATGAAAACATATTAAAGTAATTCAGAAAGTGAGTAAAAGAGCACCATTTGTAACCTCTCCTATGTTCTTCTGAATGTTCTAAAGTAAAATCCCAGACGATAGAGGAAGAGGTCTGTTTAGTTCTTCTGATCAGAGGAAGCAAGTCTCAGGAAAACTTTAAAAGTCTGCCATTGCTTTTGAAACAACAGAAAGGTAAGGATGGAAGGTTCCTCAGAAGAGAAAGGCTCACAAAAACTATGGAAAGGATAAAGAGAACAAGCCCCCCAAAAGGTTTCTATGTAAACTAAGAATGGTGTGGGAAGGTAAGAAATAGGATGTTTAAAAAGTCCATTTAGATTAAACAAGACAGTAAGCTGAATTTACTTTCTAGGTAGAAATTTCAAATAAAAGCTATAAAGGACCCTGGAACAAAACAGAGGAAGCTTTTTTAACAGACACTAAGGTGTCACCTACTTTAGAAATCTGTGAATGATGAGATAGAAAGAGTTTGTGTGTATTTTGTTGCTTACAAAGATCCTTTGGAGGTCATCATATACTGAGACAACCATTTATATTACTTAAGATTTTTTTTTTTTTTTTTTTTTTTTACTTTTCTCCTAAAGAGGAAGAAAAGGGAAAAGTGGTTTCTGGAAACTTTTTCTCTCATCAAAGCACTTGTTTTTGATGGCATCTTTGCTTGCTGTCCCTGGGGAGGACATTTGGCTGAATTGACATAATGATCAAGCATGCAAGAAGCACATTTACCAGTATGGTGGTGTAAACAACACACCTGACACATTGCCCTGGGGGGAGATGTGACACTGGTAAATTCAAGGATAGTTCCAAATTCATTTGCAGATAGATGTAGAGAATTAACCTGATATCAAACACAGAGTAAATATTTGAGAAATACAGTCAAATGAATAAATCAATAAACAAGGAAAAAAAAAACAAGTTGAACTATATGTAGGTAGGAAAAACACTATAGAAAGAGTCACACAATCTCCTTGCCACATCATAGATTTATTACATCAGCAAATGAAACAGTAAACTTGCTTTGTGCATCTGGAAAAAACCTCACTTACAGACAAAGTTGTCTCAAATTTAAAGAGAGAAAGGGAATCTTTAAACCTTATGTGTGGAGCCCCCGATTTAAAAGCAAGTTCACAAAGTAAAACAAAAACCCTGCTCAATCTAACTGGAACATAGAGTGAAAACCAAATGGATGTTAGGCCCAGGTTTGGATTCCTGGTTTAACTTTGCTCTTCACTCTTTCCAAGCCCTCCCCCCCGCCCCCCCATAAAGATTATCATACTGACTTGGAAATGTGAGTGTTAACCTTGAAGAGAGACCAAGTTTTTATTTAATGATTTTCTAAGCAGAATCTTCTTGCCACTGACTACAAAGTAATGTGCTCATATTGTTTTTCAAGAGAAGCAGAAAGTTATTAGGTTCTTGATCAGAAAAGCACGCGCTAAGATAACGGTGAGTGCACAGGTCCCATGAAAAGGTTTTATCTTATCTGATAGTCACTGTTCTTCCTTCCTTTGGACATTTTCATCTTCATAGCTACTTTATATTCGCCGTAGAGCCGCATGAAACAGACCTCTGGAGCACAGATAGAGGAAGAGGCTCAGCAAAGTTTAGGGTTTTAAATTAGGACATTTTTGTGCCCTATTACACCAGCAGCCTGGCCTTTCCCTTTGGTCCACACTGCATGATCCCTGTCCCTATGCTTTGCTAATCAATTCATGAACATCACAATCAGGCTAGGAGGAGGGCTCAGACAGCCATGTCCATCACCCTTTCTTTCTTTTGGGACAGGGAGCTTTGAATAGCTTTAAAATAAGAGCTAGATATCATATGTCCATTGAGAATAGGGACAGTTTCCTTTCAGCTAGAACAGTAGTTCCTAAGCCTCAGTAACTTTAATATTATGGCCATGCTTTTTGTTACATTGCCACACCAACTCTTACTCTCTTCGTGTATTTTAACATAGTTGCTTAACAATTACTCAATCTTCTTTTAAATTGCCTTCCCTTTTTACCCAAAACTACTTAAGAAGAAATTTTATATTATTATTGGAATTGCAAAAACACTGTAAAAACAAATATAGAAGAATAATGTTTACCTAGGCAGTTATCTGCCAGGCTTGTCACTTGCTTTTTGATTATAATGGACATTGTAAAGCATAAAAGATTAATAAATTCAATCTCAGACTTTGTGTTTGATGAAGTCAGAACTGAGAAACAATTTTAGAAAGAATCACTTCCTCACTCTGTGGGTCCCGGCGGTTTAATGCTTTATTTGAGAACTCTGTATACAGTATAGGTGGAACAGTATAGGTGGAAGGGTAAGGGTAAACCTGTTTCTGTGAGACCTCCATGTTCCTCTGAGCCCAGTGGCCAGTACACGGGTGTCATGGCCAACAGGAAGGTGAATATTCTAGTGTACAGTAGACTTTTCATAAATACTGGTTCCCTGGGCGCTCCTTCTATCTTTCATCAAATCCTTGTAAACCTCACCTCAAGTTCCACCTTAAAATAATTGAAACAACTCTTACTGAGAGCTCTCTGTATGTCAGTCCATTCCAGTATTGCTCAGTCTTCACAATACTTTGTATTTTATAATCAAGAAAATGATTGATAATTAAAGCAATTTGACCCAAATTACCCAGAGAGGGATATCTTATGATTTGGAAGTTCTATCTCCAACATATAATTAGAAATAAAGATATCATTCAGCTAATTAAGTTAAAGAGACACACCATATTTACCTCAATTATCTGAATTTTGACTTCACTATTATTAGTTTGGCTCAGAAATTTATGCTTTTCTATTTTCTAGGAGCAGTTTTTTTGTTTTTGGCTTGGGCTGTCTCAGTTATTGCCTGTGTTTACTCGTCAGTGGCTACCACAGTAGCTCATTTACTGAGGCAATTCATAAACATAAATTGAGGAAGAAAGTAGGGGGAGAGGAAGAAAGGGAGAGAAAGAGAATGAGAAAGAAAGGAGTCCAGGGAGGGAGAGACAAAGGAGCCTCTGTGTAAGTAACCTACTGGAAATATACACCTAATAGTTGAGACCTGAGCCACAGGATATAATAAGACTCACAAGTTCCTAAACCTTCACCCACTGTAGGCTGCTGATCTCCCTAACCCTTCAGTCCTGAACCAGAGTTCACAGCATTATCCCAGACCTCCTAGAAGAACTGTGTGACAGTCTAGTGAGAACGAATTCCTGGAAGTTCTCTATTTATAAGTATATCACTTTAGATGGGGTTTGTTCATTCCTGGAAACCCAGCCAGAGGCTCTGCCCTTGTGCAGTAAGAAATCATAGCTTTGGGGATTCCTCAGAACTATGGTCACATCCAGCTAGACTTGAAAAAAGAGTAAATAAGGAACACTTGATCTTATCTAAATTCTCCCACTTTGTATCTGGAATGTGGAAATTCCAGAAACACCACTCTCTGATTCCAAGGTCTATTAATAATACTGTTTTAGCCCCCAACACAATTCAGTCACAGAGCACACATAATTTAAAATAGCATCGATTCATTCTGCAAATTCAAGCATTGTCCCTGAACAAAACATATGACGTGTTTCCAAGAAACGAAGATGTGTTTTATTGCAAATATTTGATTTAACAATTTGAGTGATTAGGTAACACAGAAACAAACAGAAAACAAAGGTAGATGAATGTCTCAGTTGTTCTGTAAGTATCCATAATATAGTTATATAAATACACAATTATGGAGATTCTTCTTTGATTTTTTAAAATCCAGCTCCTGCTGGAATTCTGTAGTGTTTGCAAACAAGAATGTTTGGCCCCAAGCATTTGCCATCTAGTTTAAAAGTCTCATGAGTAGTTTAATGAATGTCAGGTGTGTTTTCCTTGCAGATATTTATGGACACATTATCGCCATAAAAGCTTCACTTTCTAGTGATAAGATCTTTTAAAATTGCCCTTTGAACTTTCACTCTGAGCTTATAAGCTTTATGACAGTGGTTTGTTTTGTTTCATGTTTTGTTTTATCAGCAAATGGAAGCACTGAATGAATAAAGTCCTGCACTTGCTGAATTTAGGTTTTCTGAATGCCTATTGGCAATGTCAAATCACTTTCAAGTTTGTCAAAATGCTTAGTCCTATACCCTAGAAGTTGATTATATAGGTCCCAAAGACTTCAATGTCCCAGAAATCCATGATGTTAAGCAACAATACCCCCAGTCTTACCCACCAGTAGGACTTATAACTGAAGAATGAAAAGTTCCTCAGGTACTTGTTGACTTTACCCAAAGCAATTGAGAATGGAGATAAATTTAAAGATTGTATTTTATTATATAAATTCACATGAATTTCACATCAATAAACTGGCATTTAACACATGAGTACCTGTGTATATCCTTGAGTTCATCCATTTGTCTCCACCCCCAGGGCTGTCACCCAAGTCCAAACCCTCCCAGGAGCACAGTAATAGTTTCCCAACTGGTCTCTGCACACGGCCTCTGCCCTCCTACATTTCAGTGCCCATGCAACAGCCAAAGGAGACTTAGAAAACAGATCTAATCATATCACTTCCCTAGCTTAAAGAAAAGAGTGATTTCTCAAAAACTCTTAGCAGTAAGGCCAAAGACTTCATCATTACTCCTCTCCATCTCTCTGGTTTCATCACACATTCTCTCCTCTGCTTTTATGTATTAGCCTCAAATCCCTATGCCTGCTGTAGAAAGCTCCCTTCTCTCTTCACCTTCATAGGTGCTAAGAAATACTGCATAGGGCTGTATTGACATTTCAATGAATCACTACCTGAAATGCTTAAAAGTCTAGCATGTAGAACACACTTAGTAAGTGACAGCTGCTAGTGGAGATCTGGTAGCCTACAGCTCTTGGTTCAAAGAGCATTTTCCTGGCAGGCTTCTGCACTCCTCCAGGCAAAGTTAGGGCCACCTCTTGGTGAACTCATAGCTGCCTACCTTTCTTTATGGTATTTGTCACACTTTGCAACTATGTATGTGGGGCAACTATTTGATTAATTTCTGTCTCCCCTACTATGATAAACAGTAAGCCAAATTAGATTAGGAACCATTCATTCCAAGAACTGTCAGTCAACTGGGTAGTCAGAATATATTTATCAAGTTATGTTGAAGAAATGGAAGGATGGGTGGATGGATGGATGGACGGATGGGCAGGCAGATAGACAGACAAATATTAAACTAAGATAAAGCAACAAAAAGAATATTAGTTTCTAAATACAACCTGGATACTGTGAAAATAGAGACAAATGTCAGGTGGTAACACATGGCCAATTATTTAGAAGAAGGATGTTATCTAAGATTCATTTAACAAATATTTACTTCCTGTGGGAGCCATCACTCAGGGTGAACTTTCCAGGGTAAGCAAGGTTACAGGAGGTAAATAGTGTCTGAGCGATGGCTCACGGCACAATAATGAAGACCATACATAGAGCACAGACTCCAACATGTTAGTCCTGATTTGAATTCCAGCTCTAACAGTGCCTGTCAACAGAAAGCATGCTAATTCACATCCCTAAACTCAATTTTTTCTCTGTAAAATGAGGTAATAATGATGCCCCTCACGAGGCTATTAGAAAGCTTAAGTAAATTTCAAAAGACAATTCACTCAATGACTGGAACACAGTAATAAAAAACTGCTCTACTAGGCCCCATCTTAAAATATTTTATGGTGCAACACAATTTGTATTACTGTGTTATAAGGGACAGGGGAATTGCAAGAGAATCACAAAAAATATGCTTCTGCTCCTGCAAAATATAGGGACACATTCCCGACCTATCTTGAATTTCTATTGTCCCTCCTTGCATCCTCTACTATGACCCTGGATCCTCAGGGTTTCAGCTGGTATTTTCATCAGCTGAAAGCTAGTATATGAAACTAACTTTCTAATACTTAAATTATTATAACTTGCATTTTTTCAAGTATATATTATTCTATAAAGACTGATTTTCTTTTAATAAAATAAAGTCCCCAAATAATCTAGTTGTGCTCTTTTACCATAGGCCCTGCCAGAAAGAATGGGGACTACGTAATTCTTCAATCATTTCATGTCTCCTTGATTTCCTCATTCACCAGCAGAAAATTTAATAATGGATCCAGCACAATTAACAGGGAGGGAAGAAAATCTCCCACACCAGTCCTCCAGGGAAGAGATGAGAGGTTGACTGAAGAGCGAACCTGTAATAACTGCCTGACTTTCTAAAGAAAAGGAGGTTGGAGCCATTTGCTGAGTTCTGTATATACAAAGTGGCTGATTGTGTTATCTCTGCTGAGAATGAGACATTGACCATGTTGTCACTCTTGGGCTCAACATTTGGGAGATGCAAAAACCAGCAAATGACAGAAGACACAGAACCATCTGAATCCGGACTGGGAGAAAGTCTGTTTATGCTTGGTGTGCTACAGATGGGGCCATTATGGCTGGCAGACTCAGTTTTACACTTGGTGGCTGGACCTCCATAATATAAACAGTTTTTAAATTTCACTGGAAATTATCCTCAATTCTCTGCAGAAATGGCTGCTGTGAATATACAATTTCTTCCATTAAATTCAGATCATTTCACAATCCTAAAGGACCATAAAACCATCCAGAAATTTGGTTTTGGATGATGGGCAGGAGGTGAGACTCTCTTCCTAGCTAGATAGACAGTGTGAATGCACACAGAGGGAAGAAAGTCAAACAAACTTAACTGACATTTTTCCCTTGTCTGGCATGATGGGCGTCCCCTTTCCATCATGTGATCTTACTCTAGAGCCCATGTACATAACCCCTGCACAGAAATTCTACAAGGGAAGTTTGGCTCTATGCCTACTTAAAGACAAAACTCAGGAAGGTCAACAAGGAAACTTGCTTTACAATGAGCAGGGTCTCTAAGGACCTGTTCTTCAAACAAGAAAATGAGTTTAAATGTTGCCTCCTGGTAGCAGTCCTCACCAAGCTTACATATCAAAATCACTCAGAGTTTCTGAAGGAATCACCACTCCGAGTCTGTGTTATCAGGACCCACTGCTTGTGAGACTGGAATCTGAATTTAGAAGGTGACTTTGATGACAAAACAATGTGGAGAACACATGCATTAAAGAGCGTACAGTAGCTTCATTCCTCAGACAATCCTCTAATTATGTAGAATAATTCATTTATATCATTTAATCTTGCTATGAGCCTTAGAGAAATGACTCAAATTTCTATTTTACTGGTGAGGGAAAAGGTGAAAAGAAGCCTAGAAAGTTGCCGTGTGTTACATAGTTAGGGCACAGAGGGGACAGAATTCAAACCTTGATTTTGATGCAGAGATTTTTCTGCTATGGGATTGTCTCTCTAATAGTCAAAATACTTTAGAAAAGCTTCACACTAAGGCCCAGAAGTTCTTACTGTTTTCCCAAAATCTACTAAAAGGGATTATATTGATTGAATATAATCAATACCTGATTTTTCACAGCACTTTTTAGTTTATGCTGTTTAATGCTTCACAAAAAAATGGGATAAATGATTATTTTTCTTATTTTAGGAATAGTAACCTGAGGCTAGGAGAATTAGAGAAACTGTCCCAGATCCTACACGATTAAGTGATCAGACCCAGACTCTGACCCTGCTCTTTCCTCTGTGCAGTGCCCCTTGCCCTGGTCTTGCCATCAGAGCCCAGACCTCAGAGGAACAATGTCCCTGTCTTGACTCTGCCTCCTCTGTCTTGCCAGAAGCCTCTGAGTTTCTTCATGTTTTCTGATGAAGGATGCAAGAATAAACAGACAAGAGCTTGGTGTACATGCTTGCAATTCTGGCAAATCTAATGCATTCATCTTTCTGACAAAATCCTCAAGGAATAAATTGTAGGAAAGAGAGAGAAAGAGAGAACTGCTGGGCTTTTGTTTTGTGTTAAACAATAATAGATGTTCAAGTTGCTGTCTCTGAATGAGATTTCTAATCAACCAAAACTGTCTCCTCTATAATATATGCTGACCTTCTAAGATGATCAACCTGCATAATTACTGACTTCTGTAGAAGTTGCGTATAAGTATTATGTTGGGGACATGGTTCTCCCAGTATCGGGAACAGCAAGTATGATACATCATTACCAACAGGCTGGCTGTGAGAACGGTGCTTTCAATTGTACCAGACAAATGGCAAACAGATGAGTTTATATCAAGGCTAGAAGTAAATTTAGGCTTCCTGAACATACTCAGCTTCCAGATCAAACCAGAACAGCAATTTTTGTTCCAATCAATTAGAGGAGATAGACTCTCAGGGGTCATAGTGAGTTTGTCTTGTCCATGACTGTAATTGTGCCAACAAAAATGAATGTACAACACCTAATTAAATGAGAATGCTATCTTTGTTTTACCTGATGAGACCTGTTATCAAACTAAAAAGTTAAAAATCAATCAACTATTTCTTTGTATAGGTCATGGCAAACCAAATAGCTCTCCCATTTTTTTTTATGAATTAGTTAGCCTATATATTGACTGACTACTACTTTGTATTTGATTTTTTTTTTGCAAAAAATACAATGCAATTTATTTATAGCATTCAGTGGGAATTATTTTACTGGTAAGAAAACAGAGGAACATTTGGCTAATTTATATTGCTTCATAAAAGCACACTTTTTAAAATTTTATTTAAAGAGGAAAAAAGCAAAACAGAAAAAGGGGTATAAATAATACAGAATTTCAGAAAAAAACAGTAAGAAATCACTAGTTGATAAATTACATATTGTCTTCTTAGACATAGTTGTTCAAGTTATGTATTTGATTTTTAATTCAGTCATTTGAAACTATTTATTTTACCTACAGTACCTACAGTATGTAAAGTATTACAGTATCCCTGAGCCTACAGTTAACAAGAACATAGGCAATGGTCTTGCACATATGGGGTTTACATTCTAGACAGCGATGAGAATTAAATTAATGACATGAAATATGCCCTTGAATATTCAGAAAGCAATTAATCCTGTGCTGAATGGTGCAAACAGGCTAGTTATTAATATTCTGAGGAAGAGCATGCTAAAGCCCAAAACAGGACTATACCCATCTGTGATATCTATCTACCCTTCTGCGCTATCCAAGCAGGTGTATCTTCATCCACTTCCTGCACTTTCTCCTAAGTCTTGGGAGACAAGAGTTCCTTCTTCCTTGAGCCTTCTTAAAGAGGGCCAGTGTTCTGTAGGTTAGCTACAGGCAGTACTGTATCTTCAGAATACCAGGAATCCTGGATATTGGAAGAAAACTTGACTCGATCAGTTTTTTCTCTCTTAGGGAAAATGCCTCTGGCAGTGTTTTTCCCCCTACGAAACCTGATAGCCATCAGGCCCCTTGGTGTTGTGGCACTGGTAAGAACAGAAATGACACAGCTGTAAATATGCATGTTTGGCTTGATGATGTAGTGATGGTCACCCTTCCAACATCAGAACATTTACAAATAGGTGGTGTTGGATTTGCAAATACTGAATTGTGTAGAATCTCTATAATTGAATAAACTGGCTTAGAACCAAAGAATCCTGGTGAAACATTTTCTCTGATTCCCTCACTGATCTGTTGGCCTACTGCTATTCATCTTTCTCTTCTCAGCTCTAAACAACAGTCACACATCAAGGAAATACTACTTTATAATAAAGACTGATTGGTTTCACTATGTATTCTTCTCTGATGCTATGTTTATTTTGAAAACACTTATCCCAGCAGTAAATACAGTCATATGCGAGTTTCTTTATTGTATTATTCTCATTAACTAGAGAAAGCAAGGCCTATGTCTGTCTGTACTTACTTTTTCTTTTTTTTTTTGGGGGGGGGGTGGTACCAGGGATCAAACTCACAACCTCGCACTTGCCAGGCAGGCGCTTATACTGCTGAGCTAAATCCCCAGCCCCTTGTCTGTACTTAGATACACAATCAACAGATATGTATTAGACATTCACCATGTGCCAGGCAATGTTTGCAGCGGGGTACAGGGATTCCTCTGCAGCTCATGATGTGAGGCCCAGTTGGCCCTTGGTGTATGTTCCTTTGTCATTTTTCTTTCTTCTTTCTTTCCTTCCTTTCCTCCATGAATATTCAAGCAGCACTAGCTCTGCCTCAGGCCTTTAATTAGCCGCTAGGGATGCAGGGACTAGCAAAACAGCCTCCTGCTTAACATATCATGCCATTGTCTGAAAGGGAGAAAAGGAAGTAGAAATTAAAACTTACGTTGTATAACTTATAGTTGAAAATTAGGCTTTACGTGTAACCATTTATTACCCTCAGAAATAGGGTTTAGATATAGTCTTACTTGAAGTGAAGGAAGAATTTTATGAGTATGAAGATGTACTCTGGACTGTTAATAGGTGGAGGGATTTCATTAACCTTATATAGACAAAGAGACAGAGTGGTTGATCTCTCCTATTTCTCTCCACTTCTTATCAAGACTTACAGAGAATAAATAACAAAGAAACTTTTTCTCAGTGCAGCATTTTACATCTTCTGCCGAGTATCATACAACCCTTCCCAGAACAAACACTGTAACCTCCTACACTATGAGAGGGTGCTAGTATAAATAAACACCATTTTCAAAGGCAGGATATATTAGCTAGCCACTGTAAAAATCTCTTTTATCCTGGTAAGCTCCATGAAATCTGAAATCGAAAACCAAGAAATTGTTCGATCTTCAAAACTACCCAGAAGAAATAGATTTGAATTTGATAATTGTTATGGGTGAAGAATCTGCAGCCAACTCTTAAGGAATAAATTACAATATCCAGAATTATCTAAAGTTCAGATGTTTCTCCAAATTTCCATGAGTTTCTTATCACTTTTATTACTTGTCATGTCTACCTTCATTATTATCTATTAAATTTTTGCTTAAAATTGTTTCACATTTCAATTTTAAAAAAATAAAAATTATATTCCCTATTAAAATAGAAAATCAGTATCAATTAACAGAATATAAGGCGATGATAAAAATAACTATTAAATAGAATACTTATGTTAAAATTCTGACTGTATGGGCTAGGGATATAGCTCAGAGGTAAAGCACTTTTCTTGGCCTACATTTGATTTCCCAGTACCATACAAAAAAATTATAGCTACATTTCTGCTTCCAGGAAAAACAGAGTTATGTCTACCATCCCACTCAATATCCAAAGCATGGATCCTAGATATCAGATAGCAAGAGACACGATCTCTGAGAGGGGAAACAACTGGTGAGCTGCAATTGCTCCAAGTTACTACTGAGCATCCCTACACAGCAATGTAGAAAGAAGAGTCACACAAAACGATTAGGAGAAATAATATTTGAGTCTCACACAGGGATAAGCATGGCACCATTCCTACCACCCAGAATGAAGTAAACCTCATGATTCCCAAGTTACTGGGTAAATTTAGCTTTGAAAAATCTTGTTCACAAATAGTAGATAATTATCCCAACATTGATTGCCACTCTGGTGTTACCTAACAAATCTTAGAAGCAAAGCCCCAAAGTACCAAAGTGTTTACACAACATTGACTGTGACTCAGAACAAAATTCAGTGAATTTTTAGAAATTCAAAAATATAAGGTAATACAGGCAAAAACCAACCTAGAATTGACCAAGGTACTCTAATAATTAGACAAGGAATTAAAATTATTATAATATGCTACCATATATTTCCTATTTTTGAAATACTAACTGGAGATGAAAATATAAAAAGGGCCAAAATTGCATGCAAAGAGCTGAAAAATACAATATGTAAAGTGAGGAATGCACTAACGAGGTGAATGACAAGTTGTACACTGCATATGAAAACAACTGAACTTAAAAGAATAGCAGAATGATGCAAAATTAAACAGTACAGAGAACATTTTTAAAAGTGAAAATGTATCTGTCATCTATAGAACGACTTCAAAAAGCCTTATAGCATGTGAATTTGGAGTCCGTAAAAGAGATGAAAAAGAAGAAAGGACATAAAATATTTTTAAGAAATAATGGCCAAAACTTTTTCCCAAATTTGATGGAAACTATAAAGTGAAAAACAGAAGAAACCAAATTAATACTACAGTGAGATACATTATAATCTAGTTGATTTTTTAAAAACCAGTGAATAAAGGAAATCTTAAAAGCCATGGTATACAGGAAGTAACAAGGGTAAGGATGTCAGCAGCACTTAAATGGAAACGAAGCAAGCAGGAAAATAGTAGAAGCCTCATCTCTCTAGTACAGGAAGTTGGGTAACATAAAAATCTAAGCCAAGGAGAAATGACTTGCAAAGTTTTATGTCAAGGGGCATAAAGGTGTTTCCAGACATAGAAAAGCTGAAAGGATTCATCACCACAAACCTGCTGTGAATAAAACATTACAGGCAGTCCTTCAGGAAGAAGAAAAATACTAAGTAAAAATGTAGATGGAAAGAAGAGCATCGGGAGTGGTGAATACATTGAAAATATGTAATATTTCTCTTTTTACTTAACTGTTTAGAAAGGATAACTGTATAGCAAAATATATAGGCAATTTAATAGAAGGGAAGAAAAAGTGCAAGTACAATATTACAGCTTCAAATCATTTTGTGCAGTAAAATGATGTCACTCAAAGGTGAACTGTGACAAATTAAAGATTTAATTATAAATCATAAAGCAAATACTGAAGTAACAACATTGATAATATAGCTAATAAATAAACCAGATAAAATGATGAAAAAAATATTTCACCTAAAAGAAGGCAGAAAAAGGAAAACGAAAACAGACTAGATATGAAAAATAGAACATGAACAGTGAGAGGATAGACTTAATAAGCTCAGCTATATAAATAGTTAAACGTAAGTGATCAACTATACATTTTCAAGAAAAGGATTTCAGTAATAAAGACACAAATAGGTTTAAGTAAAATAATGTAAAAATCACACAATGTTAAACGTAGTCAAGATATAGCTGATAAGCTATATTAAGATCAAAGTAGATTTCAGAGTAAAACAAAAAGAAATTACCTATGACAAGACAGGTCAAAATGTAAAAAGATCGATTTATAAAAAATAAGTAATAATCCTGTGTTCATTCACCTAACTAAAAAGGCTCAAAGGAAACAAAAATATAGATATACCCACAATTACTGTTCAGAGATTTCAAAACCGCCCCGCAGAAATTCACAGAAAAAGTAAACAGAAACTCAATAAGGATACGGATTTGAACAAAGCTATCAACAATTTGACCTAATTGACATTTATAGAGCATTTCACCCAACAAAAGCAGAATTCATTTTCTAATCAAGTGCACATGGAACATTTATCAAGATGAACCATAAACTTCAATCACAAGTTTCAACAAATTTTAAAGAGCTGAAGTTCTATAAAGTAATTCTTTGACCTCAATGAAACTAAAGTAGAAATCAGTAACAGAGAGATATCTGAAAAATTCTCCAAATAATTGAAAATTAACATATTGCTTAAGATCCATGGGTCAAAAAGCAAATCAAATAAAATTTAAAAATTATGTTAGCTGAATGTACTCCAAAATACAACATACCAAATGTTACTTAGGGTGAAATTTTAGTAATTTATATTTACATTAGAAAAGAAGTAAGGTCTAATATCAATGACTTTGGCTTCATTTTAAAACACTAGGCAAAGGCAAATTAAATTAAAATAAGCAGGGAGGAAAAAAATAAAGCAAATTAAACTAAAATAAGCAGGGAGGAAAAAAAGGAAAAATAAATATCTGAGCAGAAAGTGAAGTAAGAACAGAAAAAAAATCAAGAGAAATTCCTTGAACTAAAAGGTGGTTCTTTGAGGATGTCAATATAATTATTAAACTTCTAGAGAAAAAGAGAAAGGAGCAGGAGAGAGAAAATAAACTATCAATACCAAAAGTCACCTGGAACTAATAAGTTTAAAAGTTTACAGGTCTCCAGATCAGTATCTAAAATCATTTGTATTTGCATGCACTAGTAACAATCAGAACTAAAATTTTAGATTTTTAGCATCAAAATACAGATAAATTTACAATGCATATACTGAAAACTACAAAAATTTATTGAAATGGATTAAAGATGACCTAAATAAATTGAGAGAAAAATGCTGCTCTTGGGCAGGAAGAATTTAATATTGTTAAGAAGTAATTCCTCTGAATTAATTTATGGGTTCCATGCAATTCAAACAAAATTGCAAAAGCATGGCTTTTGTGATGAAATTTACAGACAGATACTAAGATTTGGAGGAAAGTACAAGGAACACTTCTTAATAGATAATTGAAAAGGAATAGCCAAACTTATTTTGAAAAAGAACAAAGTTGGAGGCTAACACTTATGATAATCGAGACAGTGTAGTATTGGCTTATAGACAGACATAAATCACTGGAATAACAATCCGGAAATAGTCCTGCACATACTATGCATGCTGGATTTTTAACAAACATAGAAAGGTAGTTCAGTGGGAAATCTTTACAATACATTGTGCTGGGTCAATGATATAAATATTAATAAAGTATTCTACATCACACTATAAACAAAAATTAACTCAAAACATAGACATAAATATAAATTTTAACAGTATATAGCTTATACAAATACACCTAAGAGAAAATCTGTGTGACCCTGAGTTAGACAAAGATTTATTAGATGAGACCCCAAAACCACAAAATATAAGAGACATCCTTGATAAATTCCACTTTATCTAAATTAAAATTTACTCCTCTAAAAAACATTATTGAAAGATAAGCTACAGAGTGGGAGAAAATATTTGAAAATGGTATATCTGATAAAGTACTGAAACTCAAAACTCAAAAATAAGACAACCTACTTTTGAAAATTGACAAAATAATTTTTAAAAGTTTCACTACAAAAGATAAACATTTGGCAAATAATATAATAAAAGACATTTAATATGCTTAACATATTGGTCACTAACGAAAGGCAGTTACAAACTATAGTAAACTAAGGCTATATATTTACTAAAATTATGTAAAAGATAAGAATTTCAAATAAGATGAGCTGATGATGTGAAAGGCTGACCCTCTCATACTCTTCTGGTGTGAACATAAATTGCAGTACCCACCCTGAAAAAACAGTTTGGTACTTCAAGGTGACTGTGCACTACTGTATAAATTCTTGAATTAAACATCTATCATACGATTCAGCTGTTTCTCTCCTAGCTATTCACTCCCCAAAATGAAAACATATGTTCTTATAAAGACTTGAACATGAGTATTCATAGTTCTTTATTTGCAATAATTAAAAGCTGGGGGGGAGGAATGTCCATCTGCAAATGAATGGTTAAAGAAAAGGAAGTAAATGCATACAATGGAATGTTACCCAGATAGACTCAGCACTATGGCTGAATCTCAAAATAAATATGTTAAGTAAAAGTATGCAGACACCTTCACCAAAAAGCAGACATTATATTATCCCACTTCTACAAACCTCTCAAAAATGTACACTAATTTATTGTGACAAAAAGGAGGTCAGTTGTTGCCCTGGGAAGAGGTGGAAACCAGTATGGAGGAGGAAAAAAAGACCATAATAGGTCTAAGGAAATTTGGGGAGGTGATGGGCATAATCCATTATCTTGATGATGGTGATAGTTTTACAGGTAGTCACATATGTCAAAACTTTTCAAATTGCACACTTTTAATAAATGCAGATTGTTTTATGTCAATTATGGCTAAAGCTGTTTAAACTTTTTCATTCCCTGACTGAAGCCTGCCTTTCCGCAATGGAAGTCAGATTATGTCAAGCTTAAATGAGTCCAAAGTACATCAGCATAAAGGGTTTAACCTTGAGGCACAAAGATGGTTGAATTCAAAAAAGAATATTTCACCTTCCAAAATGCAATGTTATCAGACGTATCCATGAAGCATTTTAAACTATTTTATCTACCAGCATAGTATGCATTTCATACCATGTGAAACAATGAACAAGAAGAATCACTGTTAGCTACAGAACACATTTATTGAATCTTGGAATGGTAGGCTGGACCACAGTTGCTTAAGTAGGAAAACTAAGACAAATCACCCACCAGATTTCTACTGAGTAACCCTAAGTGATTATGGCTTCTTAGAGTCATTCATACCCTAGAATTCTACAGATGATAACGGCCCTTTGGATGCTCTGGCCTCTTTCCCCAGGCCACAGCAGATGCATGGTTGATTTCAAGGTTCTGAAAACTATCTCCATTGTTTTGTTTCTTCACCTCTAAAGTTGAGCTAATATATCTCATGGGATTGTTGTGAGGATTAAATGACTTTGTATCTCATTTAAGGCAATTAGAAAAATGAATTCTCAATAGTGAATACCCAAGAAATGGTTATTTATTTTAAATATATTAGGAGCATTTCACTTTTGCTTCTTTAATTCTTTTCTTTATTGCTCTTCTGTCATTCTCTCCTTAGGCATCTCTATCCTCCATGAGTTTAAAGTTTATAGGCAGGAACTATGTTGTTGGGGTTCTGCAAGCCAAGGGAAAATAAAAGGTTGCACACACTAAGGGTCAGCAAAATGGCTGCCGCCCGGCCAGCCTAAGCAAGTAGCTTTTATTGAGAAAAAGAACAAAGAAACTCAAATTGTGCATGCTCAGATTCTATAACTTGTTTGCTTCTTGACCTTACAGGTCCTCATGTTTTTACCTAGGGGTTGGGGGTAATATTTTAAGGCCTGCACTTTTTCCCATAACATTGTTGACCAGATGTATCTGGGACAAAATGGAGTCAGAGTGGTCTCTCTACATCTCCCCCTTCTTTTTTTAGTTTAGGCTTTCTTACCATGTTAGAAGCTGGCATTTTAGGTATGAACAGTTTGTATAGGGATGGGATGCATTGAACAGGGCTTCCCATACCAATTAAGCAGATAAGAACAGTAACACCATAAAGAAACATTTGCTTTGGCCAATTGATATCTGGTAATCATCCTGTAAGGAAATTCCATAATCCAGTATTGAGCCCTTGAGACACATGTATCTGTTTGGTAAGTTCTTGTAAATCATGAAGTTTCCCATTGATGGATTTACTTTCATCAGACAAATTAAAGCAGCACATTTGAGCAATTTCATTACATCCATAATGGTGCCATAGAAGTAGATAATCAGTTGCAGCACGATTATCTAAAATTGCTTGCCAGTGCTCACTTTGTTCTTTGTTTAATAATGCCAAAGCTGTGTAAGCAAAATTAATTTGTTTTGCCATGAGACAAGCTAGTACATTAACATTGAGATTGACCCTGGCTACCAGGGCAGGCAAACCAAGCAAAGAAATACCTAAAGAATAAATTTCTGTTTTGGTTAACAGGCTAGCAGAAAAGTCCCCACATAGGTTAGTGAGGCTAGTTGTAGACAGTTTGGTGCCAGACAGTGTGAATTCAGGAGAAGGCAACAAGATAGTAAGGCGACTAAGGCAGCATTTTGTGTTATGAGATAAGTTTGCAGGGATATAACTGAAGGTCTACTCTTCACATGAGAAAAACCATCCAGCAGGGAGAGGAACATGTCCATGTCCACACAATATTGGCTCATAACTAGAACAATTCCAAGTACTGTTAGAAAGGCAAAGACATTGAGTAGTACAATTTTCAATACGAGCACATGATGCATTTGAAGTTGCTACATATGGAGTGAACATTTTAACAGCATTCTCAGGTTTGTTAAGGGTGGGAGTGCCCCAATTTGGATAGTCAGCATATGTTACAATTTTGTTTGGAATAGTGGAGAAAATGGTGTAATTACTTAGAGAGGCACGGTCCTTGCATACCGGAATCAGACACGACCCAAGAAGTTATTTTATTTCTTTCTTTTGAGCAAGACAGAGATGAAAGACATTATCTATTTTTGCCAACTGAACCCAAGTATTGTATTCCAATCTTTCTTGGAGGTTGTGAGACTCTAAAGTCCCCATGGTGGGTTGCAAAACACATAGCAATAGAATACAAACAAGCATTAAAGAGTTCGTTGTCAATTTGGTAAATACCCCTGCAAGAAGCTTTTCAGCAGTGGGTAGAGCAAGTCTTGTGCAGACTGGATCAGCACCTTTACATCACCCCAGGCCACTGGCCAAACAGTCCTCGTCCTGGGTTGATTCCGAGGTGGTCGGGCTTGATTCAGGGAGAGGTGAAACTGTGGAATTGGGTTGTGCAGCCTGTGGTGCCAATTCATTCCATGCAGGGCAAATGCAATGAGCAGGAATCCACACAGGGCCTGATGGGGATAACACAGAAGCATCCCCTCCTCCCCCAGTCAACAGGGGCACCGCCTCCCGCCAGCCTGGGTCTAGGGCATTTTGAAAGAAATGGAATCAGTATAGTCAGCCAGAGCAACTTGAAGAGAAATAGTAAAGGACAACAGGAAGGAGAAGTCAGTTTTGTAAGTGATAAAACGACATCAGTGAGATCAATTCCAAGGAGTGTAAGTGCAGGTGTATGTCCTCGAGAGATAAGAAATAGCACTGATAATGGGAAACATAGTACTACCAGGCAACTGGGGTAAATGTAACCATCCAACAATAAATACCTTGCTGCTCTGGATGGCAACAAGAGCCCCAGTGGGCAAAGGGACTGAATGAAAAATGAGTAAGGAGAGAGGGCCGTGCTTTGGGACTGCGGTGAGTGTGTGGGCAATGCTCTGAAGGGCCTGCTGCAGAGAAGGAGAGGCAGAGATCGGGTCAGCAGAATCCGTGTGACCCCATAAAGCATCCAACAGAGGAGCCAACTGTTGAGCGGTCAAAGGAAAACAAGGTCTTACCCAGTTAAGGTAGAGACAGCAGAAGCAGCACAGCCGGCAGCAGCCGGAAGTCAGCCACGCAGTGTCCGTTCGCTGGCCAGAGGTTACAGCAGCGCGTGACAGAGATGCCAGGTGTGCGGCACGGAGAGAGGGGCTCGAGGCTCCGCATGCAGCGGTTGGCCTGTCTCTTCCCAGTCCTCCAGAATGAGCTTTCCTCCCTCAGGACACCAAGGACAATAATCACGAGTTTCTCGCATGGGCTCAGGGAGCCGATGGTCCGCCTTCTTAAGGAGAAAAAGCAGTTCTGCCTTATGTTTCTGCAGTGCCTGGAACAGGGAATTTCCCACGACTTACCCGGGGATTTTCTGAAGAAAATGAAGTTGATGCGTCGGGGACGGACGGTGTCCCACGCCAGGAACACAGCGAAGGCAAGTCACCCTCCACAGCAGACGTTTCCACTGTCAAGTCCCCTGTTCAGGCACCAGATGTTGAGGTTCTTCAAGCAAAGGGAAAATAAAGGGTCGCAAAATGGCTGCCGCCCGGCCAGCCTAAGCAAGTAGCTTTTATTGAGATAAAGAACAAAGAAACTCAAATTGCGCATGCTCAGATTCTGTAACTTGTTTACTTCTTGACCTTACAGGACCTCAGGTTTTTTACCTTGTTTCAAGGCCTACACTTTTTCCCATAACATTGTCCACCAGATGTGTCTGGGACAAAATGGAGTCAGTATGGCCTCTCTACACTCTGTCATGTTTTCACCCCTAGCATTATGATGGGTCCCCAAAACCCAGGCACTCAGTGAATGCTGAATGAATAGTTTTTTACTTAGTGAAAAATATAAGATGGACTACAACTGATGGTAAGTAATGGTTTTATCAAAAGACTAAGTACTTTTTTTTTTGCTATAGAATAAAAGAAGATGAGGGAAAATATATATACGAGAGTTAAGAATGCTTATCCAGGCCAGGAGTCACACACACCTATAATCCCACCTCGGCAGGCTGAGGCAGGAGGATCATTGTGAGTTTGAGACCAGCCTGAACTGCATAGTGAAAGTCTATCTCAAAAAGAGGAAGACAAATATAAAGGAGGAGAAGGAGGAGGAGGAAGAAGAGGAAGAGGAGCACTTACCCTCAACAGGTGAGACAAGTTGTATCATTTATTTTCTTCTTTCAACTTTTCTGTTTTTCTTGTAATGAGAGGATGCAAAAGGCAGTGGTGAGCAAAGCCTTCCATGCCTCCAGAGGATTAAGACCTGCTGTACCCAGAGAAATGCTGGGTGTATGTTAGTGGAGATGAGATTTACTCCACTAACAGGTGAAACTGAAAATTTGGGAGTCTGTTTTTGATAGAAATTTATTTCTTGCTCATAGGCTTAGAGGTGTGTGTATGTTTGCATACATTTCAAGCAGACATTTTGGGTTCCAGACCCATCAAGAATCTGCCATCTGCACCTGGTTTATGGGTTATCCTGGCTTGGCTTCTGGCTAGTGGACCAAGGAATAGAAAGAATGCAATGCTGTTATGGAAACCAGCACATGGTGAGCCTCACTTTTGCCCACGTTCCCCTGGTCTGAGGTCAGTGACATGAACACATCCTGTAAGGAAGGGCTAGCAAGTAGCCCAGGTTTCTGTCCTAGTGGAAAGGGAGTAGACTTGGTAAACAGGCAGTTGGTGGGTTCCCTTATCCCCCTGTGTCCTGTCCACCACAACTGTGTGGATCCAACAGTTACCTCTTGCTGGGCTTCCTTCTCAAGTCTCTTCCTATCTCCACCTGCCTCACACGGCTGCCAGAGTGACTGTTAAAAGATAAACATTTGGCATGTCTTTGCCTTGCTTAGCTTCTAACAACTTACTGAAAACAATTCTCTCAAAGATAAAACTCCAGTCCAGGAACTGAAGTGCACAAATAATTTTCCATGACTAAATTGAATTTAAATTTGGGCTCCCAGCCTGCCAGGCTGTAGAAATGTAACCTTAAATCAGAGCTTCCTCTCCCTAGTCTGACATGAAGTCTGAGTTCTTTAGAGAATCACATGGCACCAAAGCTTCCAAAGGACATATGATGTTCAGTGGCAGTCTTGCCACTAAACTAAAGAAAATTAAAAGTATTTCTTGCTTTTAGAACACATGTTGAGAATATCATTCAAATAATAAAGTGGGCACCGAAACCAGCAGACAAATATAAAAATTTTTCAAAAAAACAAGAAAGTGTCATCGTGGGTACAGGGGGTGGGGGCATTAAAAAACAGTTCATAGTAGAAAATGAAATCTTTTATAGATATATATTTTATAAAGATAGAAGAGAACCAATATGGATAAAAATGTAGTGTGGTAGCCTACTAACAAGTATATATTGCAAAAAACAAGCAATGGCTTATGCTCTAATGTTTCCTGTTGGTATAATAAAGTTCTAATTTATAGTTAACTGTCGTATTTACATATCTGTGGAAGTCTGTTCAACCAAAATACAACTTGTACCTTAACTTTTAGGCAGCAAAATAATACCCATAAGATACAGTACATGAAGGTACATCTGCTTTACTTACTCATAGTCAAACATGAAGAAAAGGGATATGAAAAGATGATCACAACCAGGAGCTTTCATTTTACATATAGGAAGTTGGGGCTGCAGAAGCAAGGGCCCACCTCTGACCATGCATTTATTAATATCTTTGTTGCTGTTGTTGTTTTGCATCTATTAAGTAACCAGCTATGGCCAGCAGCTAGACCTCCCCACCCACTCTCAGCTGAAACAATGTGGATGTTCAAGGAACTTGGCACATTTTACCTAGAGCTTCTGAAGGTTGCAACCTTGAGGATTTCTGAAAACAATAGGTGGCCTGAAGCATAACGCAATATCAACAGCTGAAAGTTTCCTTGTATTGTAAACACCCTTTGCCACCTTCTAGCCAGAATCATTACTCACTTCTTAGGCTCTTAACCCATAGCTAATGCTGTATTCTGCACGTATACTTATTGTGGTGATTATATTACACGTCAACTTCACTGGGTTAAGGGATTCCCAGAAGAGAGTCACAAATGAACCAGTAAAGAGAATCTACCCTCCCCAATGGGAATGGGCATCATGCTATCCATTGGGAGTCTAAGTAGAGCACAAAGGCAGACAAGGTAAATTTGCTCTGTTACAGCTAGAGTGTACATTATCCCTGCCCTTGAACTTAGATTTTCTAGTTCTCTGGCCTTTGTTTGTAGTAAAACTATACCTCTCTAGCTTTCCTAGACTCTACCTTGCAGACAGAAAATACTGGATCTTCTCAGCATCTGTAATCGTATGAGCCAACTCCTCAGAATAAATCACTTTCTCTATATCTCTACATGTCTTCTTGGACTAAAACACTTACAAGCTTAGGTGTACTATGCATAGTTCCCTCCCTCTAGTACTAGTTTCTAAGTTGCCTTTGGAGAATGATCCATCCTCAGTTTATGCTGTCTTGAAGAACTTCTCTATCTTGTCTGATTTTGTCTTGCTTTAGGATAGTACATGTGAGCCACAGACCAATCAAAGCCTCTCTCCTGGAGAGTCTGGTCTTGATCAGAGTGATGCAAAGATGAAATAACAGCTGGAGCCAATTCATCCAGTGATGACACCCTGAAGAGATTATCCATTAGTGCTTGCTCCTGTCATAATCAGTGTTGACCAGTTTCCGTTTTTCTGAGAACTACTTGTTTGGCTTTCTCTTCAACTTGGTGTGTCATCTCAGAGCCTTCCAATAAACTGTTTTCTTTGCCTAAATTTATTAGGGTTGTTTTGTTTACCTGCAATCAATCTGAACTGAGAAAACATTCATTTAGCAGTTTAATTTATCAACCTCCATTTAATGGGCTATTTATTTATCTTCTTAGTAGTGCTGAGGACTGAACCCAGGCCTCATGCACGAGAGATAAGCACTTTGCCTCTCAGCTACTTCCCCAGTCCTAACTGACTCTTTATTAACCAAGTACTAATGAGGGCCTCGGCATGCTGATCACTAGTACTTAGTATCCCAGAATCCAGTACCTTCCCCTTCATTTGAGCTCTATGCTTACCAAGCATTACTGTCTTTGTTTGCGTTGTTTGCACACATTTTAACAGTTATGTACTGTAATTAAATATTAACTAAACCAGTGAAATACGAAGGCAAAAAACAGTATTGTGAAAACTGAGTTGAATCTTGATAAAGGAAAGCAAGTAACAAATGTTATAAACTAGCTGTGAATGAGACAATTGTCAGATGACACATAATAAGATTTTAAGAGGATTTTTAAAGTCAGACTATTTCTCAATGGCTAATTCTTGCTCCCCACTAAGTCAGTCCAAGAAGTCACAAAATTTCTAATGGATAACTAATTAACAGGCCCCAAATCAAAGGAAAGCCCATAGATGGAAACATTAGAAAATAAATGTATGGTAATTTAAAATGTTTAAGGTATGTGTTATTTCTCATGATTTCCTAGTTTAAGTCTGCTTTCTCAAACAAAAATAAAAGTGATCAGATAGAATAAGGAAGTCTTTGTATAAAGAAACCCACAGGGAAACTACTATGTTTTTATCTATTTATGTGTTCATATCCAGAGGTTCTGCTTGTCTTGAATTTAAGAACATCTCCCAATTCTTTACTTCTCAGAATACAAAAATCTCAAACAGTTTGAAAGATCATTTATTTCCCATCTCTCCTTTACAAAGCAAAAAGGAAGGCTCAGAGAGGTGATATGACTACGCTGAGTTAACACAGTGGTTTACAGCAGAGCTGAGACTGTGACTCAGGTTTCCTTTAGTTGAAAGGATTTTATTTATTATGTCCTTGTAGGCATAGTTTTACTACAAAGGAATTCTTACAAATAAAATAATGCAAAATAAATTTTAAGGCCAATTTAGAAATAGCGTATAGTGCAGAACCTATGAACTCATTATTCAGAAGTGAAGGTAACAGGAATGAATTACTCTGGCAGCCCTGAATAAACTAATTCATGTCCACAATCTGAATACTGATGATGGGCTGTGCTATACTTGGTCTTCTCTCTCTTGTATCATCATGTTTTCACATCCACAACTCATTTTATCTGCACAGTTTTATAAATGTAATGAGAAAACTACATTTTATGCAATTTAAGCAAGATTTTTTTTCCTGTATATATATTTTCCAGAAATAAAGATGTGCTTTTTACCAAAGTAGATGTAAGTATGACGGTTAATGATTAAGTAGTTCAAGAAAACAGGACTGGCTTGATGTACATTTCACTGGCTGATTTTGTTTCAGCTTAATTGATAAATTAAATGACAGTTTGGTTTTGGGTAGTCAAGGGCAAAGAGAGTTCATTACCCACCTGTTCTAAGAAAGATACTTGGAGGCATAGAGTGCAGCCAGTGTTCCTCTCCTGCTTTTGTCCCATCTTTTCTTCCCTTGAAGATTTTCAGCAAATTTTATTTCTCTCGCTTTTCAAAGGACAGACGGTACTACTCCAAACCAAAGAACTGACTAAGTCAAACTACCGAACTTGTGGTGGAAAGTCTTTGCTTCTTTGGTTGATTATGTTTCCTAGTCATCTCCAGGAATCCAGATCAGACAGAAGTTGCAAAGCCCAACAGCAGAGGGTCAGGCAAATAAGGTACATGAAGAGGTAGCTAGAGGTAGCTGGAGGCAAGGGGTGGGGGGTTGCTCTGTGCAAAGTGGGGAATCTATATCTCATCTTAAGGGGCAAACAGTGTAGTGCCAGCCTCCAGAAAAGACATGAGCTAAGCTAGATACATCTCTAACTTTTAAAGAGAGCTAGAAATACAAGTATGTCCTGTAGAAATCTCTTGATTCTAAAATTAGTTAAGAGTCAAAGAGCACTAAAGTCAAACAAAATGTGACTATAGATCAGCCACAATTCATGGACTACAAATGAGCAACTCTGACTTTCCCAGGCCACCTTGCCTGGAATGTTCGCTCCTGATTAGCCAACCTCTCATGGAAATGTTAAAATTTGGGACTGGGGCCTTAAAATTTGGAGAAAAAGACAAAGAAAATATTATCCTATTTTCATTTTAGACATCTTGAACCTGTCCGGTCTCAGCAAGAGTCATGCCAATGATCTAGCCTAACTAACCAAGCTCAGCATTAGAACATGGGATCAAAACTTCAGCATCATAGAGTATTCTTTATTCAGGCAAATTTTCTGGTTGTGTTTTGAAGAATTTTCTGTGTAATCCCCTTGGAAAGTGATATAGCAGAAATCAGTGGTTCAGGATCTCATGTCCTGACCATCTTTCCTTTTTTAAAGTTATTTGCAGGCAGCCCTCAAGCTTCTTTTGTACATCAGAGGGAAGTGGGCAGAAGGTGATGTTCAACATGTCTGGTAGTCTGCCCGGTTCTAATTAACTGTATTGTTCACTTCACTGACTCTATATCGACACAACTGAAATTTTAGAAGATTTCACTGTAGTTCACTCCTAAAGCTGCAGTAATTTTACTTAATGAAAATATTCTATATAGTGTAGTTGCCACTTGTAATATCTTTGGAATCCCATAATTCCTGTAAATAATTAGAATTTTATAGAACTAATTTTAAAGGGAGCTCAAAATTTTTTGCATCACCTTTGATTCCAAACATTTCTTCACGTTTAAAGAATGCCACATGTTGGCATTTAGTATTTCTTATAGTCTCTGGATGCAGTTAACAAGCTTTTAATTGAAAATCATCTCACTGAGTGAAACTGTAATGTGCTAACTGAACCAATCAAAATTCTGATATCCATTTTCAACAGTGTGTGAAACCAGAGGTTTTATTTTGCAATTTATTGAGCAGTTTTGTGCCATTCTATGTACAAGTAAGAGTAAGATATTAATTGACTGCTTTTCTTTTTCTGGAAAGTATTGAACAAATGCACCAGCAGAAAAAATCTTTGGGAAGATGTTATGATCTGAAAGTGCACTCATACCTCTGTTCTTTGGTATCATGCTTTCTGTTCCCTTACCGTAGACTTAGAAGGTCATTCAGAATCCTCCCTAATGGATCTTTCATAGCCTTGACTTAGTGAAGAGTGTTGGGTGGATCTGAGCCCTTGCTCTATCACTCATTTCCTGAATGGCCTTGGACAAGTCTCCCAAGTATGAATTTTCTCATTTGTTAAATGAAAACAATTATCAATTTCATCATGAGTGTAAGGATTAAATAGGATAACACATGTCATTGGAACAGTAATTATCAGATAGTAAATAGCACCACTCCCACTGAAATGTTTACTAGTAAAATCCCGGTACTGATGTGAATACAGTCTCTTAAAAGGAAGTCTTACAGATGGAGAAAGAACCCTGGCCACTGGTCCCAGTCTGCAGTTAACTAAAACTAATCCTGAGCAAGTAAATGGGCAGCTTGGACTAGGAATGTTGATACTCAACAACTGTTAATTTGTAACTTCCCAGAGGTGATGTCTGAGTGCTCCTGACAGTTCCAAAATACATATTTCTATCTATGTTGACTAATCTCAGCCCAAAGATGTGGGTTAAAATAAATAGAACTTTCATATGGTCCAGGACCATAATACACATAATATAGTCCTTTCCATGTTTCTATACAGGAAAACAGTACTACAAGCAGGAAAAGTATAGCAGGAAGAAATATTTGAGTCTGTCTCTTCCTGCTATCTTTATTTTTCCTCACTCTCCTCTTCTTCCTCCTTCTCCCTGCTGAGTAGTTGAGTGAACTGGGGAGAAGGGGCGAGGTGATAGGGATCCTCATTCTCATTGTAGGAGTCCCCGAGCACATCCTGAGCCCCTTGACTTCTGAGACAGCTGTAGCTCTCTCCTCTGGCGTGGTAGGTGGGCTTCATTCAGAGAAAGAACTGGTAATTGCAGATCCAGTTTGTTCTAACTCAACTGCACCAGTAAACCTGGCATTTTGATCTTATGCTACCTCATTTCCAGTGATATATTTCTCAATGAGTTCTAAATCCAGAGGGGCAAGTGAGCTTTTATAAATGTGACCCTCCCACCCACAAAGTCCCCATAACTATCTTAGGGTCTATTTGAATTGTTTAGAGGAAAAATGCTCAATTCCCTTATGGCTTATTTACACTATGGTGCAATCTCCTAGCCATGCCAGACCACAAGGATCCAAAATTCCCAAGGACCTATAAAGAGATATTCCCCATTAAAAGGTGTAAGTCTTCAGACTCCAGTTGCCCAGCCACTGCTTTCTGAGCCAAACCTCCATGGTAGAGGACTTTTTCATTGGAATGTGACTGCCTCCACCATTCCTCCTGCCTCAGCAAAAGGTTCTCTGTTCCAGCTCCGAAATCCTGAGGAACTATCCATCTTGTTTTTATTTAAACATTCTAACCCCAAAATAACTTGTAGGATGAAAGAGGGTCTTATTTCAGCTCCACTTGGGCTGTTTCACATGGCTACAAGCATTTTCAATGTGCTTTTTCTCAGCACTCCCTACAGAGCACTAATCAGAAAAATGTTCTCCTTCCTGACTCCACATTAGCTGTTTAAACATCTCAAAGTATCTCAGGAGCTGAGGTGATTGCACACATCATTGCCACAGTAATTATATTTTATGTCCTCTACTCTTTCTGCTAGTCCTTGCAAGTGGGTTAAGATAGATTTGAAATTTTCTCATAAGGAACATATTAAGTTGTCTAGATAATAAAAGTAAGGCAAGCATTTGTTTCTCTGTAAAATAAAGTAGAACCAAGCTTTCCCTTGCATTTAATAACGGTGTACAAACCAGGGTGGTGCCTTTACTCTGATGGTGCTCTGGCTTATAGAACTTAGGTTCTTTGTAGCCACCCAAAGGATACAGGTAACTGATAGTAATGAAAATATATAACTTTGAGTGACAGTTGATGGATTCTGCCAGGTATTCATTGATTTCACAAGTGGTTTTTTTCCAGATTGCAAAAAGAACTGATAAGTCATTTCCTCTAATCACCAGAGCACTTACCGTTGGAGCTGAGACTTCTTTGTTATCGATCTACCCTCTTCACTCCTAGCCCTCACTCTAGCCTAGGCACATAGAAATTTCCTTTAAAACACTTCAAAATTTTCCAAATAATTGTAGTGATGGCCAAAGAAGTACAACGCTTTCCTTGGATTTTATTTTTTATAACACCAAGACTCATGCATTAGCTATTGAAAAGGAAGATTATTAGACTGTAAATGTCAGAGGAAAAGATGTCTACCTCTCATGTCATGTTTTAAAACAGAGAGAACACAATCGACTTTTATAAAGAATTCTATTCTCTTGAGAATATCAGCTAACATTACAGATGAAGCAAACAATAATAATAATGTCTGAGTATAAAAATCCATCATTTGCATCATTTTTATTTAGGTAGCATTCTAATATTTATCTTAAAATATTAGAAGCAAGACTCACTGCAGATGAATTGCAGTTGTAAAATTGTTTCTCCCTAGAAAGTGGATTAATACTACTTTTTGGAGATATTTAACATTTGTGCAGCTGAGCAAAACACTGTAGAAAAACCATGTCTAGACAAACTCAAGAGCTAGAAAACAGTCTTCCAGGCTCAGAAAGGACAGGCATGTGCTCCAGCATGTTGCCAATGCTCCGGCATCAATAGCACCAGCAGAGAACTTAGTGACAGGGGATTATATACTGTTTTAAATAAAAAGTCTAAATTTAAAAGTAAATACAACAAATACTGTGATGTACCTACCATTCTAAATGAAGCATATTTTGCAATATTTATTTCAAGTGCTCTTTTATTTAAGGAAATATGCACACACATTGCAGAGAAAATTGTCATCTCTTTTTCCGTCCTCCAGTATATTTATATCACTCCAATCCCAAAAGGAAACCTATTCTAAAATAAAATATGTTTAATTCACACAGATAAGCATACAGTGTGTATATATTTACATATATCCATTAAATGTTGTATTTTCATTGTTTGCCATTTTAAATGTAAATAAACGTATCAAAACATAATCCTTTTGTCTTGTTCAACATGCTTTTAAGACCTGTGCATGTTGACATATAAGAATGTTCATTTACTTTGGTATTGCACAACATTCCATCTTCACCAGCATACCACAATTTATTCTCTTACTAATGGACATCTGAGTCATTTCCAATTTTTTGTTATTAAAAATAATGCCTCAGAAAACATTCTTTGGCATGTCTGCTTGATACACATGTACAAAGATTTCACTAGGATAGAAACCCAGAAGTAAAATGGAAGGCCATAGGATATATGTATTGTCAACTCTGCTTACGATCACAAAATCACTATCCAAAACTATTGTACCAATCAGCACTCCCACCATCAGTGATTAGGAGTTCCTTTTCCCCCACCAACACTTCATTTAGCGTATTTCCTAAATTCTGCCAATTTTCCTGTTACGCAATTTCACTTGGATGTTTTAACTTATATTTCTCTGAGTATTTCTATTTGTCACCTAAATTTGTTTTACTATCTGCTTCTTATTTGGTATAGTTTTTATCATCTTACTGACTTGTAAATTCCTTAGATAAGCTGTTTTCTAATCTTTTTCATTTTTTCAAACATATATTGTATGTAGGAACTTCATTATGCCTTAAAAGTTAATTAAGAGCTGTAGAGATCCATATACTTAGGCCCTTTGGGGGCCATAAAAGGTTAATCTAAAGAATTTGTGGGACAGTAATACTAAAATACCCTTCTGTTCTGGGCATGAAGGTACTCAGGAAGAACAAAAAACAGTGGGGAAAGGACAGAATCTAGAGGTTTGATGAAAAATCTCAGGGATGCTGTCCTGTCAAGCTCTCAGGAGTATGAAGTCATGACCTGATTAGAATAGGTTGTGTCAGAAAATGATTAGAATTTTAACTCTGCCACTTCTACAAGCACTGGGAATTGCTCAATCTTTGCCAATGGACATGAGCAACATTTATGTTAGTAGTTCTCCTTAAAAAGTGGGAAAGCCACTGTTACTGACCTGTGATAGCAGGCAGCTGCCTTTAAGGACATTCCACCTGAAATTTCCTACAGAACAAGAACACTGAACCTCCCTAGGCAATGTCATTATTGAAAGTGTTAGACTGGTTATCAGAAGTGTTACTTTACAAAAACTGTATTTCTAGAAGTTTTTAATAGCCTTTTTTATTATTGTTGGTAGATAGAGGTCATTCTACTTAAAACTTTGGAAGACAATGCTAATTATTAAATTTAAGAAATATTTATTCAAAAAATAGGTCAGACATACTCCCACTGCCTAAAGGGAGGGAAAAGAATTGCATTTATATTTCTTTTCCTTTCAAATGGTAGCTAGCAGGAGAAACAAAGATTAGGAAACATTTCACCACCATGGTTGACAAGCAGCTCTTTGAAGAATGTTGAAACTAAGTGTGGCCTCTTAAAGGAGAATTTCAGGGTGACTGGCTTCTGTTAGTACTGAGGGGCTCCTCTGAAACTTGACCAGTAGTAAAGAGAGCAGACATGGACATAGAGAAGGGAAAATAGCTGACACAACTGTTACAGTAGATACAGAAAGTTCCCTCCTGGTGCCTCTGTCTCACCAAACTCAGGGAGTAATGGTCCAGAGACAAAGCGACTCTTTTGAACAGTCCCAAAACCCTACATCTTTCTCCATTCCCAACTGACTGGTAAGAGTCTGTCCTAGTGGGATTAGAGATATTAGGAATTGAAGACCCATAGGGAATCTGACCACCTGTTTTAGATTTACTGCCATGCCTAAGTCAACCTCTTCATGTTCAAAGATGGACAAACAGTATAGAATGTATGACAACATTCTGCAAAACAGAGGATGATAACCCTATAATCAAGAAACAGAGAAAGCGCATATACCTGAAAAAATTATATATCAAAACAGAAATCAAGTTCCAATAGCACCTGCTTTGTGCTCATAATAAACTTCAATGAAAGAACCTCTGAGAAAAGGAGAAAGATTAGATCATTGTCATACACATAAAAATGGAGGGGACTAGGTAATCAGCGAAATATAAGGAGAAACTAATATTGCTGTAATTAAAATTTTAAATTGTTTGTAACCAGTAACAAGTAGAATCATTACTGGGGAAACTGAATTAGCAGTGTAAAGTAGAAGATGCAATCATTCTCCCAGATCAAAGACAAATGAAAATGTGAAAGAAGTGCATGAAATCAAAACAAAATTTAAGCAAAATCAAAAAAATTCTTCCCTGAGCTAAAGATCTGAAATTGCAGATTAAAGGTGTCTGTCATGTAACCAGCAAAATTGTGAAAATGAGATCGACACTTAGTCATATCCTGGTTAAATATTTGAAGTTCAAAAGGAAAGTTAATTTCCTATAATGAGTCAGGCAGAAGGATTTGGATTTTGTGGAGTGGAAAGTATTAATTATAAAGGGAAAAGCTCAGCTTGTCCTTGGAGGTCTTCTCCATAGCATTAAAGTAAAACAAAAAGAAAAAATAAAGCAAAATTAACAAAATACCATGGTTAGGGTATGGTAAGTAGTAATAAAACAAGCCCCACAGATTCCTAAAGGCTAACAATCCTTAACTCGAAAAGAAAACTCAAATCAAACAATTTGAAATGAGCACATTATTTAACAAAAGACTAATAAGGAAGACTAATGTCATTTTTAAATTTTATTTTTAATTTTTTTATTTTAAGCAGAAAAAACAATAAAAACACTGATACAGAATTTTAAAACAAGACAATAGAATACTAACAATGGTGAATGCATTGTGTATTGTTATCTTCAAAGCTATTGCTCAGATTACAAAACATAGGCATGAAAAACTGATCAAACAATATAAAAACCAAACATTCTTTTCAGTGAACTAATAAAAATTAGTAGTATAATTACTGTAGTTAATATATATATTATGTTTTTCTTTTCTCATCCTTGTCTCCTTTCCCCATCCCAGTTGTTCCTTCCTTTTGAGTTTCACAGTATTTATCGTACAGTTTGGATTATATTTACTTTTAGTTTCTCACATTAGGGAAACAATATGATATATATATATGACTGGTTTATTTCACTTAAGGGTGTGCCCTCGAGTTGCATTCATTCACTTATAAAAGCTTCGAGTTTATCCTTCTTTATAGCTGAGTTGTACTCCACTGTAAAAAGAAAACCCACATCTTTTATATCCATTCCTTGGTTGACGGGCATTTGTATTATTTCCAAGATTTATCTATTATAAATTGTGTTGTGTTGCTATAAATGTGGGCTTATACATATATTTCTGTGGTATGATGTTTTAAATTCTTTTGGGAATGTATGGTGTTTTTAATTCTTCTAGAATAGCTGGGTCAAATGAGATCTCCAATTCTAGATTTTTAAGGAATCATCACACTGATTTCCACAGCAGTTTTACTAGTCTACACTCCCAGCAAGTGGAGGAGGGTTTCTTTTCCCCCCACAACCTCACCACCATTTGTTATTGGTTGAAATATTGATGTTAGCCACTTTTTCTGGGGAGAGAAGCAATCTTTTGTTCTTTTAATTTGAAATTTTCAAATGACCAATAATGTTGAACATTTTCGCATATATTTACTTGCTATTTGTATTTCTTCATCTAAGAAGTATGCATTCATATCAGATGCCAAATATTGGATTAGGTTTTTGAATTTGGGGGGCCTGGTTTTTTTTCAATTCTTTGTATGGTCTAAATAGAAATCTGTTGTCTGAGAGACAGTTGACTAACATTTTTTCCCCATTCTGAGGGTTGTCTTTTCACTCTGCTGTTTATCAGGAACCCAGCCAAGAGTCCCAATTGTCTGTCTCAAGAATGCAGCTAGAAAAATAAAAAACAGAGACAAGTATCATATTCCAACAATGGCTGGGAAGTCAATGTCTGTGTCCAACCTCTTCACTCCCGAAGCAGCCACCATTTATTAGCTATATACAGTGATAAGTGCGGCTAGCAAAGGATTACAATTCATCCAAAGACTTGACTCCAGAGGGCATAGATAATCTTATGTTTGAAGTATTTTGATTCGAGTATAATCCTGTGATGATTTAAGAAGGGGTAGATGATCTTATACTTAGACGTATCTTATCCTTGAGTATAATCCTCATATTTGACTTAAGAAGGCATAGATGATCTTATGCTTAGAAGAGTCAATGGGAAATCTCAGATGGGTGGTACCAGTAATCCCAATTCTTCCTTTTATCCCATAGGGAAATTGGTAAAACCAGTTACTACAAATTTGTGATCCCCAACAGCTGTTGATTTCTTTTGATGTGCAAAAATTTTTTTAATAAAATGAGACCCCAGTTGTTGATTCTTTGAAGCACTTCCCATGTAGTTGTTTTTTTTTTTTTTATGAACTCTCTGCTTACCCATGTGTCTTCAAAATTTCTACCCGCTTTCTCATCTGAAAGATTTGGTGTTTCTGTTTTAATATTTAGAATTTTAATTCATTTTGACTGTAGTTTAGTGCATGGTGATAGACATGGGTCTAGTTTTAGTCTTTGGCATGTGGAAAGTCAATTTTTCCAGCTGCATTTATTAAAGAGGCTATCTTTTTTCTAGTGAACATGTTTGATCCCTTTGTCAAACATAAGGTGGAAAGTTGTTGTAGTTGTATCTGCGTTTTCTAACCTGTTCTACTGATCCTCAGATCTTGGTTTTTGTTGTTGTTGTTGTTGTTGTTTCTTTTTAAAATTTTTTTAAAAAGTTTTTCCAGTATCATGTTGATTTTATTTCAGTATCTTTGTAGTATAATTTCAAATCAGGGATTGTGATGCCTCCTACCTCGCCTTTATTATCCAGGACTGCCTTTGCTGTTCTAAATCACTTTGCACTTCTAAGTTACTCCAAATGAATTTTAAGAATGTGCTTTCTAGATCTGTGAGGTATGCTACAGGTGTTTTGATCAGGATTGCTTTAAATCTGTATAATAGTTTCTGGAGTATGGCCATTTTCACTATATTGGTTCTTCCTATCCACGAGCAAAGGATATCTTTCCATTTTTTGATGTCCTCTTCAATCTCCTTTTCAGAGTACTGTACTTTTCAATACATAGATCTTTTACTTCCTTTGTTAGACTGATTCCTATGTATTTCATTTTTTTATGTGCTATAGTAAAGGGTGTGGTTTCCCTAATACCTCTCTCCATGAATTTGTTGTTTGTATACAGAAATGCTATTGATTTTTGAGTGTTGACTTTGTATCTAACTATGCTACCAAATTTGCTTATTAAATATAGAAGTTTTTTGGTGAAGTTTTTGAGGTCTTCTATGTAGAATATCATGTCATCTTAAAATAATGATAATTTAACTTCTTCCTTTCCTATCCTTATTCCTTTTATTTCTCTCCCTTGTATAATTGCTCTGGCTAATGTTTCCAAAATTATATTGAATAAATGTGATGATAGTGGACATCCTGATCTTGTATCTGATTTTAGAGTGAGAGCTTTCAGTTTTCATCCCTTTAGTATGATGTTGGCTGTTGATTTGTCATAGATGGATTTTATCAGATTGAGGTAAAGACCATCTATCTTAATTTTCTCTAGCATTTTTATCATGAATGAATGTTGCACTTTTTCAATAACTTTTTCTGCATCTATTGAGATCATGTGATTGTCTTTGGCTCTGTTGATACAGTATATTACACTTATTGATTTGCATGTTGGATCATCCCTGTATTACTGGGATGAATCCCACTTGGTCATAGTATATAATACTATGTTTGCTGCATTCTATGTTGGTATTATTTTATTGAGGATTTCTATATCTATTTTCATTAGGGAGATTGGCCTATAGTTCTTTTTGGTTGGTTGTTTCTCTGATTTTGGTATCAGAGCAGTACTCACTTCCAGGAATCAGTTTTTCTTTCTTATGGAAGTATCTTACTTCTCCATTTATTTTGAAGGATAGTGGTGCAGGGTACATTGATCTGTGTTGTAAGTTGTTTTCTTTCAGGGCTTGAAATAGTTCACTTCAAGCTCTTCTTGACTTGAAGGTTTGTGTTGAGAAGAAGGCCGTGATTCTGATAGGATTTCCTCTATAGGTGATCTGTTTCGTTGCTGTAACCACTTTTAATAATCTGGTTTTGTGCTAAATTTCTGGGATCTTGATTATTTTATGTCTGGGTACAGATTGATTTTGGTCATGGCAATGTGTCATGCTATATACTTTACTTATCTGTATGTCAGATTCTGTTCTGTGCTTGGGAAATTTTCTACAATTGTGTTGACTCCTGCTTTTTCCATTGACATCTATAAATCTTATGTTGCTTTTCTTTGAATCATCTTACAGCTGTGAATTGCTATTTCTTGGTCCCTTGTTATTTTTTAGAAGTCTTTCCTTTCATGATTGCTACCCATGATCCTTTCTTCAAGGTATGAAAATGTAACTTCAGTTTCATTCAAGTTGTTTTGCCAACATTCAATAGGATTTTTAATTTCCTAGATATCTCTCTGAATGTATTTTATTCATTCTATTTATTTCCTATATTGTTCATTCAAGGTTTCCATCATTGTCTTATGCTCATCTATTTTTTTTAATCTATGTCTTCTCTAGATATGCTGAGCAAGTCCTTCATTATGGTTGTCAATTCTTTTTTTACCTGAGAGATTATTTCTGCTCTGACTTCCTCTATAATCTCATGGATTTATTTGTTTAATTCACTATCGTTTAAGAAATTTCAGGTGTGTCTTCCAGTTTCCTCTATGTCAATATCTCCTGAAGTTGTTCTGGGTGGATTAGAGGTCTGAGATTGCATTTTGCTTCTGCATCCTGTCATTTTCTATTTCAAACAACTTTCCATTTTGTTTTCTGTGTTACTTCTTGTGTGTTTTTGTAGTAGGTACCTATATCACTAGTAACAAGGCCTCTCTAGGAATAGTCTATTCTCCAGGGATGTCTTCTGTGTGTAGGAGGTTGTTGGAGTATGTCTGTTCTGAGATCCTACCTTCCCAATCTAATTAAGAGTGGGATGTTGGTATCTGTTTAACTCAGTCCCCAGTCTTTTTGGTGTTGGGCTGTGATGAGGTTATTACTACAAACTTCCCAGTATTGTTACAAAAAGCAGAACAACTGTTTACAACAGGTATGACTTTCTGGCTAAAGTAGTATAATTAGCAATAGCAATAGCATCATGTGCAGTTTGGAAACTGAAAAACTGTGGTAACTATTGATTTTGTACTTAGACCAGAGGAGCAAAGCCTAATCATAAATCAGGAGTTTGTGCACAAAGTGGTTCCTCTTGGTAGAGTGGTTTTACCCTGTGGTGGAGAAATTTAGAGAGGATGGTATATAAAACAAAGATAACTGGAAAGGAAGTAAAAGCAAGGCTGGAGAACAAAGGATTATTACACAAGGTTTGGAAAACTGGAAGAGAAGGTAGAACAAGAAAGAATGAAGGAGTAATCAAGGGATTATCTGAACTTGGTCACTGGGTTTGGGAGATGGGACTAGTTTTCTGTGGCTGGAGTTCTCTCTAGCCATTTAGAAAAGAAAAAAGGTGGGGGGAGAAAAGAAAAAGGTTAAGAAAAAAGGAAAAGAAAGTAAGATAAAAACAAAAATAAAGCAATATAAAATAAAATTAAAATTTTAAAAAAGGTAGAGGCAGTCCCGCCTATCTGCTTCTATTCTCTGTGTGTCATTGTCCCTAAGCACAGTACTGGTTCACCTAACTTAACACTTGCTGGCTTGTTTTTCAGACTTTTCTATTCCACTAGTCTCACTTGTTGATCCTGTGTATCCTCATCAGAGTACTACTGTATGGCTGGCAGTTGCCTGGTCATCTGGTTGTACTGATGTAGGGTGAGGGATTAGTCATCTAAATTCCTCTAACAACCAGTAACTGAGTCCCAGATTCTTCCTAGGCTGGTTCCTGTGTCCCGCAGTGCTGGGGGAGGGCCCATTCACCTAGATTCCTCCAATGGGGCTGAGTCCCATTAATGTTATTTTAATATAGAATCATTTGTATAATTATTTTACATCAACATAAAACAAGGTGAAAATAATTCTTGAAAAAGAAATGTATAATGCTAAAAAATAATAATTTACAATAATAAAGTGAGTCTAAGGTCTTCTTATATAAGGAATAGAAGCACATTAGGGTGATTACAGGAGTCCATAGACTTCTGAATTTGTATGAGAGAGTAAAACACATAAGGCTTAATTGATAATGTTGATAATCACAGTTTATAAAATTTAAGGATATTAGGAAGTTTTAAATCATGATACATAACATTTATATTATTAGAATGAAAAATGGTAAGATTAATGTTGCTTCCTCTCCACTATCTTATGCTGACAGTCCAGAGTCTATTAATTAGGAGGACTAACTCATACATTGTAGTAATTTATAATTAATAATGGCACCATTAGAGAATAAACAAACTAAAAGCTAATATCTATGCTATCATTAATCTTCATGCTAGCTAGTTTCCACAGGAAGTACTAGAAAGCTATAATTTGGGTTAAGAAAAATCCTTTAATTTTGATAAGTAAACATGATACAAATAGCAAAATATCTCTAGCACTGTTTTCTGAATTGACATGAATATAAAGCTTGAAAATTTACTTGGCTTCCACTAACAGTTCGATGAATTTATATTTCCCCAGTAATGAAGTTTTCAGATTTTTGACTTTGAATTTCATTTATCCAGAATTTACTTATTAACAAAACTACCCCATCAGTGTCATGTTCTGAAATCTCATTGAGGTCCTAAGGCATAATAATTCTAGAAGGAGCAGTAAATGAATTTTTGAGGTAATTAATTTTAACTAATAGATTCACCATTAACATCTTTGATTCTATGTGCACAGATACTATACTCCTTTGTTTTGCTACATGAAAAGGCTCTGTACCATGTGTTTGTGTGTGTATGTGTGTGTGTGTGTGTGTGTGTGTGTGCGTGTGTCTATGTGTGTTTCAGTGAGTGAATCTCAGACTACTTCCTACTAAGCAAGATGAGATGAAAGTTGGTCATTCAGAAGCCAAAATATTTAACAGATATTAGTGTGTTTTTCTAAAATAGATGTAACTGTTGTACAAAGAGAAAATAATTTAATTAATAAAGAAAATTTTAAATTGCAAGGGATGGGTACATGGAAGGGTAGCTATTGTGCCATTGCAGAATCTATAATCTAGACTGGCAGTCCTCAAATAAGATAAACAGTGATATTCTATAGAGGCAGAAGTAAACCTGAGAAATTTCAAAACAGTATGCATTTCTTGTTTGGGGGAGTATGATGACTCAAATTAGTGTTCAGACCCAGTGTGGAGGACCATGATGTTGAGACAAATAATCTACCTTTGACATTTAACAACATAATCTTTTTCTCTATTTAAGGGGCACAAAATATGTCAGAAAAGTTTAAAAGAAATCAGAAACTGAACATACCAACCTATGTTTTTACATTTTGGTCAATTTGTTCCTGTCACAAATAGGAAAGAAAGCAAACTTAATGAAGCTAAAAGTTGCAACAATTTTACAAAAACTATACAACAAAGAATGGATTATAGTTATGTTTTCTGTTTCAGTGATGAGCATATCTTTGACCTGAGAATTCCTGGACTATAATAGTTCCTATTGCCTCCCTGAATAAGCCTTCTACATGTGGCCTTTTGTTTCTTACAGTTTACAATTTTATACAATAGCAGCCATCAGTAGATGTGGATCCTTACTCAAGCTAACAATCATTATTTACACTAGAACTATAATCTTGATAATCATTAATATATTTGGTATTTTTTATCATGGACATTAAAACAGTTTGATAAGGATCTTAGAGGTCAGAATAGAGGTATTTTGCTTCTCTCCTATGACAGATGATGAATTTGGGGAGGAAAAAAATAAACAATTAGAATCAAGGTCAGTTCCTGGCACACACTGAAGATAGTGAACATTAGCAGAATTTCTGGAATTAGCATTTATTGAGTGTCTACTATGTGATAGGCAACAACAAATATTTTACATCATAATCACATCTAATTCCCTGACCCCTGTAATGTCACTATTACTATTCTCTTTTTTCCACAAAGGGACAAATAGTTTAAAGAAATTAACATACATACCTATAACTTGGTTGCATTGCTAAAATTTTAATCCAGATTCATTCAACTATAAATCTCAGCTTTCTTACAACACTGGTACCAAATATATGGATCACTGAAAACTATCCACAAACAGTGTGAGAGGTGTTTAAAAAGTTCTAGAAACATCAATTCAACAGTGAGCAATAATATAATGAGTTATACTTCAACAGTTTCTTGAAAGTATTACATTGATGTTAGCATCAAGATCATTTCAAGAAAGTCTTAGAATCATAGAAATTGAAGATCCAAAGAGACTTCAAACTCTATCTAGTCTAATTTATAGTGGGAAATGTGTATCTGTTTCCTTGATCAAGATGCCAAACACTTTTAATACTTCAAGTTTAATACTTCAAAGAGCACCCAATTCTCTGGGTGATCTTTGCTGAAGGAGAAATCACTGGAAGAGTGAGTTGCCAGGGAATCAAGGGCAAGTGTGGGAGACTAACTGAATGAGAATCTGAGAAATAAATTCAAATGTTTTATTTTCCATCTCCGAGCCTTAAGACCATAGAAATAAGTACTCAAGTGATTCCAGACTAGTGGAAATGTGGAGTTTCTTTACCATGAAGTTTTGTAATCATGTTGGAGACCTTAGGATGTTAAAGAAGAAGAAGAGGAAGAGGTGGAGGAGGAAGAAGAGGAGGAGGAGGAAAAAGAACAACATATCACCTTCTGAAGATAAGGGGGTCAGAGAGAAATGTTTAGAAGTTTACATGAATTATGTGTATTCAGGTTGGAGGTCAGGTATTTGGGAGCACATAGAGAATAATTGAATCCAATTGAATTGGTGAGGGGGGAGTTAACAAGTCTATGTCATAATCCCAAGAACCTGTGAGTGGCAAAATATCTTTGCATGTGTAATTGAGTTAAAGATCTTAAAATGAGAAGAGCAGCCTAGATTACCCACTTGGGCACAATTAGCCTGTGGGTCTAACACAGCTGTCCTTATACTGGGATTCCCAGGAAACAACTCCAAGGTAGCTCATCAAGTTGACCTCTGCAAGTGAGGGTTTAAGAGGGATAGAAATACAAGGGCAGCTAGAAACTCCTCAGAGGCACTTTTATATCATATGGGCTCAGGAACTAACCTACACAAATACCAGAAATTATTTGCTTCCAGATTTATATAAATTGTACAGTTTTTAATCTTATACAATTTAGGCTTCTAATAACAGTACTTCCATCCAAATCCAATTAATGGCTTTTTTCCTGCCCTCCATCTTTTTCTAAATGCTTAAACAATGCTTGTCATGCAGTACAATGCAACAGGGCACAGAAGGAAAAGGAATTAGTTGCAAACACTTTGTCACCAGCTAGGGTGGGTCTTAGCTTTCATGATTATAGAAATTAGAACTATGGCAACAATATTAATGCATAACAAAAGCTTTAATTAGAAAGTAGAGAAAATAAAGGGAAGCACAGCTCTGCCAAAGATGAAGCCAGTCCCCTAACAAAGGAAAAATAAAAGGCAGGAAAGAGATCAAAAGAAATGGATCAGACAGACCCTTTCACGAAAGAATGGAGACCTGTTTTATGGAGTGCTGTAGTGGGCTGGTGTCCTGGTGAAATCCTCATGGTCTGAGGGGAAGTTTGATTTCCAAGAGATGATTGTTCTTGCTTGGGAGGTTGATTTCATCACAGAGTGTCTGTCTGTGAGGTTTGGGAGAATGCTGGAAACCTTTATGTTCCTGCAGGGAAAGGATCTAGCACTGGATATTGTTAAAGCTGATGCTCCCATGAATCCTGAGAATTACTTTGGCAACTCTTCCCTTAGTGTCCTCAGCCTTGAAGAAGAAAGAGATAGGCTAGGTAAATTCAGAGCAAATAAACTTTGTTTTACCAACTTTTGCTAAATAACTATATCCAAGTTTTTAAGGTAATAAAGGATATAAAATGGAGGTCAGGCTTTGATTTGCTTGCAGTTCCCTATTGAGCATCTGTAGGCCTAAGGGGAGATTCATAGGTTTTAGCAAAAAACTGCTCATAAGTCCCTAATTGTCGTAGAAGAAAACACAAATTATACTTTTAATAAATAATGATTCAATGAGCCAGTAGTTTGTTTGCCCCATGGTAATCACTGACCATATCACTTTAGCTATAGAAATGAATTAAGATGTATTTTAGAGGGCTCTATGCAGGTGAAATTAAGCTTCAGAGTAGCCTAGATTTGTGGCTGAGTCAACACCACACAAATAATGTGATGATAGACTATGTGTTTCCTAACACACAATGAAATTGCCTGTCAAGTACTCCCAATGGATAGTTAGATGTGTGATTGTAGCTACCACATTAAAACACACACAAAAAAATAGACAAGGGTAAAAAATTTATTCTAGCATGTCTTGATGTTGTACAGACCAAGTGTATAATTTTAGTAAACTTAATCCTTTTTTAAGTCCCATCTTTCAATCACCCTACTCTACAATTTGGACAATTCTTTATCAAAAAGCCTTAAGATATCAAAGAAGAATAAAAGCTCAGCTAATACTTTGTGCTTCTGATTTACTGAGTTTCTTTCCTCACCCATCCTGGTTGCTAGTTTTTCTTCACATTGCCTCTTTTAGCGCTAAGTAGTTGTTTGTGTTGTACAGCAAATACAACCATATATGTGATCTAAAATAGTTGTTCATGATGGAATGAGGAAACATCATTTTCCACTCAAAACAATTTCCAGATGAACATGCATGACTTGCACTACTGCAGCATATACCGCAGGCCTTTCCAAGCATTTTTGGCACCAGAGCTGACAGTAATGATGCTGAGAATGCTAGATGCCTGGAACTGTTGGCTGAAATTAACCATGCTACCAAATTTGACACGCAAAATGAACATATTTTCTGACTAGCAGTTAGCTCGCTCACTTCAGAACAGTTGAAAAATTCTCTTTTAGAAATGAGAGATTTTCTTTGACCAGCCCTGTAAGTACGAGACGGCACTAAATCTTGTCAAGAGTCATTCTTTCCAAATTGCTTTGGCCGTTCTGCTCAAAACCTTCATGTGTACAGCCATGCTCCAAACACAGAAGCGGTAAGAATCATTCCAGAATTATAAAGCTGTATCAAGGAATTCCAGTAAAGTACACAGACAGTATCTGGGGTCATGTCTGAATTTATGTAAGCAAAAGATTAATCCATGTTCCCTAAACTAAGTGCAATGTTTAATGTGGATTTAAAAAATACTGTATAAGGTCATGTGGAGATTGGTTATGCATAAGCCAAAGGCTGAGGATCATAGGTTTAAACCCAGTCCAGGCAACTTGGTGACTTAGTGAGACTACATCTCAATATTTAAAAAAAGAGAAAAGAGTTCAGGATGCATCTCAGTGCAAAGATCCAGCATTCAATAGCCAGCGTAGAACTCATCCTTCTGGCAAGATATTCATTTGATTTTCTGACTCACAAAATTGGTATCAGTTAAGATTTTTTTCTTCCCTAAGAAATAAAGATTCCACATAGCATAAATAATACTAGGAACATATTTTAAGAACATAGGGTTGACTTGAGTCTTAGGTCAAAATGCAGTCAGGTGTTGGAAGAAGCTAGGAAGCCCTTTCCTTCCCACCTGTTCCTGTGAGTGTCATCCCTCAGTGTCTTCACCTGGTGAGGGCGGCTGTCTCAGAGCAGATGGAATTCAATGCGCAGTTTTCCCAGCATATGTATGCAGAATGTGTAGAACCAGCTTTACTGCACTCTTCTCGGTACGTGGGCCCAAGCACAGACCAATCAATGCTTCTGCTTGGAAGTCTAAGACCCACTCAAAAGGGTCTCGCCTCTGGGCACACAGAGGACCTAACAGGTCCCTTTCCTGAGAAGACTGAGTTTTAGCTCCAAGGATCCTCTTCCAAGTTTCTAAGATGTAGTAGTTCCAGACTATTCTTTTTCATCCTTGAACCCTAAGAGTAACAGCTACTTTCTACAGTTGCTTTTTAAGCTTTGCTGGTTTTGGTTACGTATCTGACAGCTTTATGCCTATTTAACAGTCCTTATGCTAAACTATTTTTGTTTAACTGGTAGGGATTTTTTGTCTCATTGGAATTCAGAGTGATAGTGTTGTTATTTTTGAGCTACATGATTTCTGCAGTCTCATCAGCTTTAAAAATTTTCCAATACTTAAATAAATGTACTTTGGTAAGTCACAAGTATATATGAATGTAGAGTACTTCAGTATTAATAACAAATGTCCATACATTCACCATCATGATAAGATATTTATTTTATTTCATTTGGTCTCCCCAATAATGCTCTGAGGCATGTGGTATGGTTATCCTAGTTTTACAGACAAGGTAGCTGAGGTTCTGAGAAGTGGCCTAGTCTAAGAAAGGCAGAAAGTTAGCAAGTACTGGAGCCCAATTTTTGAGTCTATCTATCTCCTGGTTCTTGTCTTCATTCCTTTCCATCAGCTATCCTAGCACTTAGAAATGGTTTAGTAGTCATTCAGTTTCACAGCAGTTTACCTCATACTGTGAGAATAGAAACCTGGATTTTATATGTTCAATATAGTCAGTATGATAAGAGACCTACAGTAAATGTTTCTCAAGTTGAGTCCTGAAGAAAATGATTCAGAGGATTTGAAGAGATGAATGACTCATGAAGAGAAGTTAAGTCCTCATGCTATTTGGGGCAGCCAATTGAAGTAGCTTCCAAAGCAGATGCAGGACTTGGCACCTAAACAGTATGACTGTGTGCCCAGGGAGGGAGAACTAAGTGCAAGATATTCTGTATGCAGAACCCAAGTTCTCAGAAACTGGTGTCGACTCAGGAAGGATAGACCTAAATCCAAAAAGAAAAATCACTCTTTTGTGACCACGGAGGTAGAAGAGATCTCCAGTTTGAACTATAAAATGGACCTCATATTAAACGGAGGGCACATAACTTAGCTAATCCAAATGTAATTTTTACCCTAAAATGTTTTCATAGTTTAAAACAATTATTCTCCTTTTATATATCCCCATGTGGCACCCCCTGCATTGCTCTTTAGAGAAATAAACTCTAATTCATGGAAAATAATAGCAGACAGTTGTTAAAACATACTGATTTTGATAAGAATCTGTCCAACGAGGGATTCCAAGGCTTTACCCACTTATGGCACAGTGTTTCTTCTTGAGAGTAAAACAATAATCTTCCTATACATTTGATGACTTGACCATTACAAAACCTTACAACATTCTACACACTTGGAAGTCTAAACATCAAATTTAAAGCATCAATGAAACCTATAAAGAATCAATCAATTTGCTCTGCTTCTCGGTGAAAATTTCTGGTGATTTCAGGTCCATCCAAATATTTACTGACAATCAGAAAGGAATAATAGTTTTAAAATTTTAGAACCTTTTATATTGAAGTGCTTGGGAAAGTGTTCTGTTTTCTTGCCTAATGTACCCATTTGTCTGGTATTAGTAAATGTTTGGGCATTTGGTTGCCCACATATTTTTTGCAGCTGTTTCCTAAGAGGTCCTGAGATGTTTCAAAGTTCAAATTGCTGTCAAGCCATTGGAAGTTTCCAAATTCGACTTCTAGGCATACAGGGCCAGAGTCTTCTTGTTGTTTCTGATGAAATTTTAAGCAAGAAATCCACTTTTATTATTTGTTTTGCACCACTAGTATGTCATGCTTCATTGTCCATTAGGCTATGAATGTCCAAGACCTGAATGGCCTTGAAAGTATGAATTCTTCCATTTCATCACAATGAAAATTTTTCCTTATGGAAATATGTGATTCCATAAACTTAGAAAAATTTAAGATACAGTAGAATATCCAAAATTTGTCCAAACTCAAGCAAACTGAAAATCTTAACCAGTATTTCTCAATCATGTAGGCCTCAGTTTCTCCTATCGACATGGGGCAGGAAACATGAAATAATAAAATAGATTATAATTTTGATGGTTTTATTACCAGACCAAAGATTGATAATTTGACTACAAGAATTTATAAACATCTGAGATCCACCCAGCTGGCAAAATTGACTTTATCTTACACTGTGCATTTTTAACTAATAAAAAGAAATGAGGATTTGGTTAAATGTTATGATAGAAAATCCCAAGAACTTTAGCTAATATTTAGAGTTTATGAGCTATTAAAGCACTCCTTTTTCAGATGCTCCAAACAACATCTGTGAGCCATATCCCTGAAGCACACAGAAACATAAAATCCACGCTTTACTTGGTTTTATAACTGAATATTTTGATATGTAATTCTATCAAAATAATGAGCCTAATTATTAAAATCATCTTAAACAGTTTTCCCAGAAAAAAAGAATGCACTGTGTGCTGGCACTTTTTCCTGCCAACCACTATAAACACTAGCCTGATATAAATTAGTGTAGGCCTTCTCTGATGGCTGCACAGAGTTATCTGCAAACTTCCATAAAATGCTTACTTTATAGTAACTATTAAGGATGTTCAGTGATTTTCAAAGGTATGCTTTGAAAGAATTATTTGCCAATTTTAATCAATTAAACAAGAATGTTATTAAATTGCTATAGGTAAAAAAAAAACCTTTTTTCTCTTTTTATCCTTATCTATAGAAACAAAGGAACATAGTTAGATGTTAAAATCTGTATCCCTAAAATTACTGAACTTATTCAAGTGATCTTCTTTAAGGTGTAATAAAGCACAGTAGAATAATGTATGAGAATGTGTTTATTTACAAAGTGACAATACTGATATTAATAGGGGCTGGAAGAAATGATCACTGGTAACTGTTAGGTCTAATATTCTTGGATTATCCAAAAACATGGAATTGTTAACCAAGTTATCAGTTTTCTTCTGAAATTGTCAACTAGACACAAATTAAGTAAGCAAATTATTTCCCGCTAAGATGCTGACTCTCTAAACCTACACATTATTAAGAAAAAATAGCAAATTTCCAATTTCATAATTTGGTAATCAGTGAGTTTTCATTTACAAAAGTACTACTGGACTTTACAGTCAATGAAGTTGCTACATGAAATGTATCTTCTTCTGTGCTCTGACTTGTCACTGCCCGCACATTCTGGTCCCACCCTCCATGCTGGTGAATTGCCCTTAATTGATACTGTTAAGACAATTTGAACCTGCTGCTATTTAAACAAAATGATTTGAGTTTGCTTGTCATTCATGGTTTGTTTACAGCACAGAGTGGACATCCAGACTCCAGCCCCTTCTGGCATTTGGACTGGCAAACAAGAAAAGCCAATCCCCTCTACCCGGAAAGCGACCAGCTGATCCAGAGAAACACAGGCTGCGATGATAGCTATTGAGGTAAAATGCAGTTTGATGCTTGTGGTGTTTGGTGTTTCACTGACCTTTCAGGTGTAGCACCAATGGTCTGATCATCTCTTCAGAGGATGGCAGTATGCAGTGTCGCATCTATGGGGAATCTCCTTCTGAAGGTACTAGCCATTGTTAATCCCCTGTTGTCTTGTTTTCAGTCCTGTATCATTTTCATTGTTTTGTTGGGTTGGGTTTTATTCTGTTTTGTTTTGTTTGATTTTGTTATGTCCAATGACAAGAGCAGCTGTTTCAGAGATAGCAAGATACATTACAGTGGCCATTTCGGATTTACTATTGTCTTGTTTTGAAGTCCTTCACTGCATTCATTGTTTTGTTTTTGTTGGTCCTATTCTGTTCTGTTCTGTTTGATTTTCAGTATGTCTGAGGGTATCTGCAGCTATTTTGGGGACAGTAAGAGGCATTATGGCAACTATTGTTGATTTCATATTATTTTAAAGTCCTGTGTCACTTACACTGGTTTATTTTCATTGGTTTTATTGTTTTATTTTCCTTGGTTTTATCTTCTTTAAAATAAAAAGGTAAAATAAAATACAATTAACAAAGAGCAACCTTGAGAGGAAGTTTGCAGTAAAAATTCCCCACCCCCAGATGCTGATACACCCAATTCTCTGAAATAAGAGCACAGAGGTACATGCTCAGTTCATCTTCCTTTGCCTTCAAGCTCCATACTCAAAGCTGCCCACCTGAAAATCTAATGTGTGCTTCGCATAGAAGAAGAAGCTTAACATGTGCTGGGATCCACCACAAGCCAGTTACTAGGCTCTCATGTAATGAGCCTGCCAATCATCCTTTGAGATTTTAGCAATAAGAAACTGAAACTCAAAGAAACTAAATATATCCTTGCTTTTGATTAAAAGTTGCCTATGTCTGCACTCAGGGAAATGTGGGTCTGCTTCAGGAAAACTGAATCTTATTCCTGGGAATAAGCAATCTTTTGAGATACTTGGTATTCAAATGGCTAAGCATATAATCAAGAATTATTTCAGAGAGCATATCTTTAATATTTTCCTTTCTGTTTTCTGTAAGCCCCATGAGGAAGATGTCATTTGTGTTCTTCATTGTTGCATTTCCAATGCCTGGCACATGGTAGGAGTGCAGTAAACATGTTTTGACTATCACATGTGCACTCTGCCTCTTCCACTGGCTTCCTCAGAGACTTCTCTCTGGCAGGTTGGCTCAGGTCAGGATGATCCTGGATTTGTCCATCAAAAGACTTTAATCCTGCACTTAACCAACAGTCATTATCCTTTGGCAGCCAACTGTACCCAACATTTTTTTTTAGTATGAAAAAAGTAAAACAAAATTTTATAACAGAATAATAGGAAAATAATAATAGTCAATACATTGCATATTGTTATCTCCGAAGTAATTATTGAGTATATGAGTTGGGGATAAAAAATTCTCCAAACAATATTAGCACAAACATTTCTTTTCGATGAACTCAGAGAAACTTTTCTTACAACTATCTTGGATTTTTTTTTTGTTTTCCTTTCTTTCCTTTCCCTGTTTCCCTATCCTAGCCCTTTTTTCCTTTTGAACACTTTCTTCCCATTTCACAGTATCTATTTGTACATTTGGGACTTTATTTACTCTTTCAGTTTCTCACACCAGGAACATAATACTATGTTTACACATTTGAGTCTGATTTATTTCACTTAGGAGTGTGCTCTCAAATTGCATCTATTCACCTATAAAAGCTTCGAGTTTATCCTTCTTTATGGTTGAGTAGTACTCCATTGGATAAAAAAAACACATCTTTTTATCCATTCCTCAGTTGATGGGCATTTGGGTTGTTTCCAAGATTTATCTATTACAAATTGTGTTTCTATAAACATGGGTCTCCATGTATAACTATGGTATGATGTTTTTAATTCTTCCAAGCAGATACCCAGAAGTAGAATAGCTGAGTCAAATGGGACCTCTAATACTAGTTTTTTGTTTGTTTGTTTGTTTGTTTGTTTTTAGGAATCTTCATACCAATTGCCATATGGGTTTTTTTAGATGCCAACTGTACCCAACTTTTATCTAATTGCTTCCAAATCTATTACGAAAGTTTGTAAGTAAAATAATGTACTGTGTATAAATGAGGAGATAAAATGCAAAATGAAAGTCAGAACAGCAACACTGGGGAAGATGGACAGCCCAGGAACCTAAAGAGTTGAGGTTCCCAGGCTTCTCACTGAAGCACTGTGTTCTCTTCTCATTTGTTACTGCTGTTCCAGGTCATTCTTGGTGTGCACCCCAGGTGCCCACCTGTGAGTCCTTCACTCCATTCTGCTTGTCACTACCACAGCCACGACATGCTGCCTCAACTCTTCCTCTGTGAAGTGGCTCCTCTTCTCACAGAGCAATATCTGGGAGAAGCTAAAGCCTTCCCAAGACACTCAAGGCATGGCCAAATTGAACCACATTCCCACTGTTTCCAAGCCTTGCACTGGGATACACTTATGTGGATAAAACGGTCTATCAAGGACTTAGCCTCCACCATTTTTGTGAGAAAAGCACCAAATTTCCTACCCTTCACATGGGATCTATAAATACCCAGGAGTCTGCCCATAAAACTTTCAAACTCTTTTTCCCCATGAAATAGAGGTTTGGTGACAGATACTCTGAGATACTTGAGATTATTGGTTTTGGCTCCTCTAGGCCTTGTGACATCCTGATCTACCACTAACAAAAGTCACTTTGACTTGAAAAACAAAATCCAGCCATCATGGTTCAGGTATTTATCACCACATTATAAACTTCCCCCAAATGTAACAGCTTGCCATAATGACTTCATTGCTGTCCATAATTCTTGGCTTGACTGGCGGTCAGCTTTATGCCTCCTTCTCTGTTACTTGGGCTTTGCTTCTCTCAGACAGGCATCTATGATCAGATAGGAGCTCGCTGGGCTGGAACACCTAGAATGGTTTCAGGCACTCCCTGCTCGCTTTGTATCAACTTCCCATGTGTCCTTCAAATCTCTGCAGAAGTGTCACTTCCTGCCGGAGAATATCCCTCACTCCCAACTGGGTCTCTTCCCTTATGTGCTGAACTTTATTTTTATAACCCTCATCCCTCTTGTAGTGTCTTGTCTGGTGTCTGTCCCACCCATAGATTATGGACTTCCTGAAGGCCAAACATCTCCATTGCATTCATGGCTGAATATTCAGTGTCACCTACAGACTCTGACCACACTGCCCAATAAATATTTCAATGAATGAATGAATGACCACTTCAAATCCACCTTCTACTGTTCAGAAGTTGTCATTTCTCCTAAATTCCAAATATATTCTAGTTTTGTAGGATCTGTAAAGTAGGCTTCCATGTTCTAAAGGAAAGAAAAGTATGAAATACTGCCTGAACTATTCCAACAACAATGCAAATAGCTTGCACTCTAAATTATTTAAGCATTCTAAATGAAGTTGGTTTATGAATGTAACAATAATATCTGGACAATTTCTTGAATTAATGATCTGTTCATTTGATTATATGTCCAAGCAGAAAAATAAAGATCTTTACACTTAATACAATTGGGTTTTTAAAATCCCAGCTCCTTTCTCTCTCTGTAGCGGACAGTGTTAGGGAAGCAAGAAGAGCTGCAGTCAAAAGCTTGCCTTTTTAAGCTGAGTGAAATGTTTCCCACTTCTTAAGATAAACTTTCCTAACTTGTTGGATTTTTAGTTTCTGGTTTTGCTTCCTGAAAGTGTTTACAGGAAGTGTTTAATTTGATGTTCATTGAGTCAAATGCCATAATCTTCCTTGGGAGAGCCAGCTGATAGCAAAGCTTGACTTGTCAAATTATTTCGCTTTGATGATTTCAGTCAATTGATTTTTCATCAAGAATATTATTCTGAAAAAGCAGGGTATAAAATAAAGTCAAGCAGAGCAATAGCCATATTAGAATATAAGCTTGTCAAGTTTCATTTGCTAGAGACATTCAGATAAAGAGAAACATTTTTCATCTTTGTTTATATTACCACAGTCTTATTTTTGGACTCCATTGCCTCTAAATTGTGATTATTACTGGAATTTTCTTACTGATTTATTTATCTTTATTGGAATTTTCTTTAAACTCTGCCTGAGAAATAAAGTTACCAATGCAACAGTGAACAACAGTTGTTGCTCAGCTTCCATCAAAGCCATTTCTGCTTCTCAGTTTCTAATTCTAGAAACACAGAGCTGAGAACTAGAGATACATAAATGAAGAACCATGAGTCTTAGTAACTAGTCCAGAGAGTTGCATGGAGTCATCTACATCTACAGATGTTTCAATTTCACTTTCTTTTTTCCTTTTTTGGTTTGGTTGGTTGGTTTTTGGTTGGGGGGGTGTTTTGTTTTATTTTATTTTGTTTTTGATACCAGGGATTGAACTCAGGGCCTTCAAATGAGCTACATACTTAGTCCTTTTAATTATTACTCTTTTTTAAATTTTTAGGTATGATCTTGTTCAGTTGTTAAATTGCCCCAGCTGGGTTGAAATTTAGGATTCTCCTGTCTCCGGTTCCCAGAATGTTAGGATTACAAGCACCATGTCCTGCTACTACTATCGTTTCTTCACTGCCTTTTCTTTCCTTCTTAGTGTTTCTTTTACCTTTTCATCTTGGATGATATAATCTTTTCCTCCACCCTTTTAAAATAGGGTACTTCAGAGTTTTATACTTGGTTTAGTGATATAAATCACTTTAGATATATTTGTGATATATATCACTTTATATAGATTGATTGATAGATTTCCACTTTAAATGTATATATTAGGAGCAGCATTAAGTGTATTATGTTATATTTAATTTATATGTATAATAATCTGAGGAATTTGTTTTAGTCTCCATTGCTTTTCCACCATTTAAAATTTTCTTTTCTTTTCTTTTTTTTTTTTTTTTTTGTACCAGGGATCAAACTCATGAGCTTGCACTTGTCAGGCAGGGGCTTGTGCCACTCTGCTAAATCCATGACCTTTCCATCAGTTAAAAACCATCCAATATATCATAACACTTTAGAGCCATTCAATACATATTGTTGCATGAAGAAATGAATAGGACATTAGCAAGGACTGAAATGCTAAAGTTGTCCTTTCTAATGCATTGAAAATCTGTTGCCAAACAATTTTGTTCTCTTGGAAATGAGTGAATGCATTCTATCCTTAAGGGTCTGGCATTTATTAAGTGAACAGATTGATCTCCCAGGTTCTCTTAGCCAAATGAAACACTCAATGTTAAACATTCAGCACCTTTTACTACACTGAAAAGCCTAGATAAAGAGAGTGGAAAGAGAAGGACTTCAGTTTAGGATTCACTTTGGAAGGAAGAGCTTATGAAACCCTATGTTAAACCTCGAGTGCCCATTTCAATTTGCTGCAATCCAATTTAATTTCCCTGAAGATTAGCCAAAAACATTAAGAAGAGCAGAAAGAGATTCTGGTTTCTAGAAATGAACACCTTTGAATCACAGCTAAAGCTATCTCCTCAGAGGAAAGTAATGTGGTTTACTATCACAGAAGTTCTTGTCTCCTTGCACTCTTTATTCCAAGTGTTGGGAGTAGGGGACCATTAGGACAAGTTTATCCAGACTGCTGATAACTGTCCTCCAAACTCTAAGGCATAGGGTGCAAATTTATGGTCTAGAGATGAATCTGGCCTACAGATGTATTTTATTTGACCCAAACTGTTTTTTAATTGAATTAGTTGTTCTTATGGCTGTGTCTAGATATCCCCTGAAAGCCTCATGCAGTCATGGGTGGGGCTTTTTTCTGATGAGGCTACATCTAGAGTGTCTGATGCTGGGATTAAGGGTGGGTGATTACTAAATCAATCACTGATTGGTTTGGCACTGCCCTAATCCCAGTAGCCTGGATACAATATAAGGGATAGAAAGAGCCTTGCCCTTGTTTACTTTTGCTGTCTTCTGCATGCAGTGAATTGTTGCTCTCCTCTGTGATGCCCCTGTCATGTGTCACTCTGCCTTGCAACCAGACAACTAGGGTCTGAAACTTTTATTAACTGTAAACCAAATAATCCTTTTCCCTTTCAACTTTGGGTGTTGAGTATGTTGTCTCAGCAAGGAGAAAAGTAACTAAGACAGCTGTTAATAGCAAAAGTTGGGAGAATGCAAATAAAACTAGTTTTCTATCTTAAAAAAAAATAAAAGATAGCAACACTGGCCTAAAATTACCAACTGTAGTAACCATTAGCTGGTGCTTAAGTCTCAACTACTACACAATAGTCTGCCCTTATCCTTGGTTTGTCACCCACAGTCAACAAGCATAGCCATCTTGATAACAAAACATTGCTTATGTCACTCACGTGTCTCACATTTCACTTGCACCACAAAGGCACACCATCATGACACTTGTGTGTGTTTTTGTCTTAACTTGGTGGAGTAAAAACTTACTGAACAGGTGCCAAAAATAAAACCTCTTTTGCAACCCAGAACTCACTGTTCAGTATGAGTTTTGATACATATAAGAAGGAATATTACTGCTATGCGTGGTGGTACAAGCCTGTGATCCTGGAACTCTGAGGCTGAGGCAAGAGGAATGAAGCTCGGGCTGTGTATATAGTGAGACTCTTACCTCAAAACAAAGCAAAAAGAAAAAAATATGATAACCTAATACAAATTAAACTGATGTTTTATTCTGAAAAAAAAAGGCACACCATCACAAGAAGGATGATGCACAAATATATTTTGCGAGAGGATACAGTTACATAACTTTTAATAGTGTTCTTTGTTAAAACTGTTCTATTTCATTATTAATAATTTCATCATTCTCTTACTATGTCTAATTTATGAATTAGATTTTGAACTAGGTTATCTGTATGTTTGTATGTATGCGTAGGAAAAATATACTGCATTTTGGGCTTGATGTTTGATCATTACTGGAAGTCCTGGGATGCACCTCCCATGGATAAATGGGGACTACTACATTCTTACCAGTGCCTGTTTTTACTGTGCTGTGGATGTAGCCTCAGTCTCCACTTGTGGTTAACCTGAATTGTTTTGTTTTTTTTTAATAGCCTCATCTTGCTCATCTAACCCTTGCATGGAGCTGTCTCCCAAAACTGTGCCCCAAATGGTATTAAACCTAGACTCTCCTTGCTAAAGTTTACCCCAGTTGTCTATGAACATGTAAAAGTTCTGGTTGAAGCTGTATCCTGAATCATTCTGCATCACCTGGTAGGGTAGGATCAACAAAAAGACTCATTGAGTGATGGAATTGGTCATTCCTATGATTGAGGCCATAATAAACATAGCTAAGTGCCTTACAGTAATCCCTCATAAACCATTTCACATTAGGAGACCTCATAAGGTCTTTGCAAAAGAAAAAAACAAGCAGAGTGTTAAAGGAAAAGGAAGATTATCTTCTGAATGTATGCAGTGCTTATCTTCATTAAAGCACTTATTATATGCTTTCACATACACTTTCACACAACAGTTACACATACATCTATAGCTATACACACACAGGTTTACACAAAATTACATTGTCTCCTTTGGGGTCGTTTAAGGTGTTTTTAAAGTTAATTTTGACTATATAATTTTCTTTAAAATCCTTAACTCTTTATTTGTTCATATTGCTTTTAGTATAATAAATAATATCTAAATATTGTAGATATAAAATTAGAAATTACTACTAAATGTACAGGATCTTTAAGACATTCATGCCCCCAAAGATATTCCAGCTGAATACAAACAAAACAACAAAATAATACAAATCAAATGTCTAGTCCCAATATGTCTCTATTGTTGACATTACTTTACTGAAATAGGCATTAGCAAGATAAGGTCACTTGGTACATTTTACAAGGCAACAAGATCTTTTGAGAAGACCATACACTATATATATATATATTATTATTATTATTCTACAGTCCCTTCCATGAACTGCTTTGGACAGGAGGTACCACCACAGAATTTGAAATTTTTCAGATATTAAAAAGAGAGCATCTGTCAATCAAATACATTGTTTTACAATGCAATATATAAATACTCACACTACATACATTCATTAAAATGTAAATGCCTAAAGTCAGTGAAAGTCAGTACTATTAATAAATGAGTCTGTCACTAACTTGAAAAAAATTTTCGATTTTCGGAGGTTTTGGAGTTTTAATTGTGGATACCAGTCTATATGCTAGGTGACATTCATTCACATTGTTTTCCTAAATTCTAAACTCTTTGAGGAAGAAAGAGAAAGAGAAATAAAAGAATAAAAATATATATGACTTCTTCTGATGTCCTGAGTGTTATTTAATATTTACTACAATCCCAGAAGATAGGTCTGATTTTTCTCACTTTGCAAACCTAGAAACCAAGGTTGTGGGAGTTGTAAGAGTGCCCAAGAAACACTGCCTTGCAGATGCTGACTCAGCATGTTCTCTGTGGGATGGTCACTGAGAGAGTTTGTGCTACATTTTTTTTTAAAAATGTTTTCTCTCTTAACCTCATTAGAAAAAAGGAATAGGGTTGGGTTAATAACACTATGCCCCTAAGCAGTGGTAGATGGGCCTGTTTAGGTCACATGCATTTAGGTGATGCTAGTATGAATAATATGATTTCAAAAATTATAAATTTGGATCCCAATAATTTATAAATAGGAAAGTATTTAAGTTTGGCCTTTTAATAAAAAACAAAAACATTTTAGGAAAACTAGTGGAACCAACAAGAAAGTTTGTCTTATTGGAAGGATTACTGTAAAAAAAAAATCATGAAGAAAAGTCTTAAATATCTGGAGCATAAAAATCAAAATGTCCCACATGTCAATATTCAGCATTTTCAAAACTGAAACAAACAAGCCAGACAATTATTTTACAGACAAAGGTGGAAATGTCCTTAATGTATGAGCATTGTAAGTTAGAAAGAAAACTGTGAAGATCATAATAAAAATTATGGTATTAAGACAGATTAGCCAGATCTAAAGCCAGAAAGTTAGACCGAGAACCTGTGCATGAGAATATTTTCAACTTTTCCAAATAAATAAAAATTTTTAAAATGTCATGAAACAAATTATAAAAGATGACCAAAATTAACAATGCTCTGTGTTGGTGAGAATATGGAAATGTAGCATACCTATCCACATGTGGTGAAAATAAAAATTGATATAAAACTGTCATGAAATGTGAATTTTGCTCTCTGAAAAACAAATATATTTAACCCAGTAATCCCACTTCTAGGACTATATCACAAAATTATCACTGAACACACTTACAAAAAATGTATATATGTATTGCTGCAGCAACAGTATAATAGCAAAAACCTACTAATAACCTAGAATTCTAAGGAAGGAGGGACAGGTGACCATTTGACTGGAGATTATAATGCAACCATTTAAAAAGATGACAGATCTGAAACAAGAAAGGAGTTTTACATGTATTGAGTGAAAACAAAAAGTAGCATATGCAAAATAATGTCTAGTATGATTTCATTTTTGTGTTTACAGAAATACTGAAATCAACAGTGCATGACTTCAAACATGACTGGCAAAATTCTACTTCTCTTGATGAATATTTCCACTTAGATTCTCCAAGAACTTGACTCTGAGATAAATTTGAGTTGCAGATGTTTATTAGGGACAAATACCTAGAGAGAGACAAGCAGCTGGGCAGAGGGAGAAGGTCAGCTACTGGGTGTGCCTAGTGACACCTGAGCCTGCCCTAGGGAGCTCTGGAGCCTACATGGTCCCATAGTGGGAGCCATGGTACAACAGAGAATGGCCCCCCACCAGCAGACTTCAGTTTCTTAGCTGCCCCGGCAATAGTTCCTGTTGCAGTTCTGGTTGCTCCTGTCTCTTAGAAAGGGCTGGTCACTGTGATGCCCTTTTGTAAGAACCAATCTAAGACAGCCAAGCACTCTGCCTTTGTACTTCCCCTTGCAGACCCTGTAAAAACTTCTGTCCTTGAAATTTTGGGACCTGACATTTTGAGGAACAAATAATTCCTAGTCAGTGCCCGTCCAATATTTAACAAATCTGCCTCCAAATCCTGGGTGTCCTTTTGGCGTCTCTGTTTGCCATTGCAATGGCAGACCCCACCTCTCCATCTTAGCGGCTTTGTGTGGGTTCCCTGGGAGGTTACTGTGGTGGACCTGGCAGCAGCTCTTTCCTGCTGAAGTCCTTCGTCAACAGAGTAGGATGCCAGATGTCCTCCCTGGACATCATTTGCAAGGGGCATGTCAAAGAATTTTCTTTGACAGAGATCAAGCTGGCATTTCACTAAAACAACATTTTGGTAATCTCATTATTTTTAGTTGTATTCAATTAAAAATATATCTAAATTTTAAATCTCGCATTCTTAGCTTCTGCACTGCCTCTCTGTTACCTCAGGTTTAACCTGAGGCTTAGAGCCCAGCAAGAGATAAGAGAGATACACAATCTATTAATCTAAGTACTTTATTAAATCTATTCTTTGCTGTTTCTTATTATGTCCCTGGGCAACCAAGGGTGGGCTCCTTAGGGCCATGACGGGACTGGAGTGTGGCCATCTTAGAGGCCTCACATGATTTAATTTAAGTAATAGTCCCTCTTGGCCTTTCAGTATGATTGTTTCTTTTCTCTCTCTCTCTCTCTCTCTCTCTCTCTCTCTCTCTCTCTCTCTCTCTCTCTCTCTCTCTCTCTCTCTCTCTCTCTCTGTGTCTGTGTGTGTGTGTGTGTGTGTGTGTGTCCCTGAAGAGAACTTTAGACTTCTCCCTATGATATACAGGTCCAGTCTCTGTCTCCAGATTCTTGGAAATCTTTCTAGGGAAAGAGGGTTTTTTTTCTCCACAGAATAGCAAGCTTCCCTTGTAGAAGTGAGGTGCCATTTTCTGTTTCTGACAGAGAATTCGCCTCCTTTCCAGATCTCCCACTCAACTGGGAAGGAGAGGATGTGCTATAGCATTGCCTCCACCTATGGTTTCTTTTACACTGCATGATTCTCCCTAGATATTTATCTAGCCATTTTCTAAAGTGAGAGCTGTATCCTGACAGTGTACATCCAGTGGACAGTTTTCATATAGATGTTTAAGATGTTCTAGTCCCCCTTTTTGGAATATGTGGCACTTGTTTGCCATTGTCTGGAGCTTTAGGGTCTCAGTTTAAATCTGAAACAAGTTGAAGAGTCCTGGGTAGGAACTGGTTATGCACATAGTTTATATGTGTATATACCCTGGTTGGAAGGGATAATTGCTAACATGCTGATGTAGATTGCCTCTAGCTGGATGAATGTTGGAGGAATTTTCTTTGTTCTTTTCTGTTTCTACTCTGAACATGTGCTATTCTTTAGAAGCCAGAAATTATTAGGAAAAAAGCACCAGTGTTGGAGTCCCATCTCTTTAGATTCCTAGGTCCTAATCCTGGTTGAGCCATTTAACAAGTTCTGCAGCCTTGTGGCAACTATTTAAATTCCATGATCTCATCCATGAAACAGTTTATTTAAGTTAAAATAACTAATCATGTCCTCCAGCCAGAAAGAAAACCAGGGTTTTTATCCATGGCCACCAAAAGTTGCAGAGCAAACACTACTGTTGTTAGGATAAGATTTTTTAATTGAGCACCAAACAATTGCAGTGTGTCAAACTCTAGATTAGAGGAGAGACTGAGATACATTAAAAAAAAAAAAGACAATACCCAAATTCAAGGACCTTAGTAAGAAAGGAAAGTCAGAGCTGCAAATGAACTTACAACTCAGAGTAGTAAGAATAGTGATAGCTCTGGGTGGAAAATGCAGACTAATTCTAGGTGGGGGAGGTCAGAGATTGCTTTGGAAGTCAATGACACTGTCCTCTAAGTATGTGTGAAGGATGAGTAGAAATTTACAAGAAAGATAGTGATACACTATTAAAATCACTCTAGCATTTTGGAGGCAGATGAAGTAATATTGTAGAGAGAACTTGAGGGGAAATCAATTTTTGTTTGATGTCTTCCAGCTTAATCATTTACATTCTCCAGGGAGACACTGCCTAACCCAGTCTTAACAGTTCTGTGCCCCAGAGGTGAAGGCCGAGTGCACATCAGTTTGTAGAATCTCTTTATTCTTATGGTGGAAGAACACAGAGTTCTCAACTCTTGCTTTGTTGCTTATTGCTTTCTAATACTGAAAATGCTAAGAAAACAAGATTCTTATCTGATTATTAAGACATTCACAGGGTTCTCTAAGCCACACAGCTTCTCCTTTGTATCTAAGCCCCAACAAGTTCATGTTAGTAGGAACTTGAAAATAAGCAAATCTAAATTATTTAAAGCTTCTAACCCATGAACTTTCCATTGATGAGCCACCCTCCAATGGGATGACTTGATGAGAGTAATTCCTTCTTGCATGGGGAACAACTACAGTTAGCTGGTGCATGCTGAGGGCTTCCTGCTGTGGTCCTGGTTAATGACAGGAATGGGACACATGTGGGCTCACAAGAGAACTATAATTACAATACGTGTACACACATGTACTATAAATATTTAGGCAGCTTTGTTCAGGAGAGGCCAAAAACTACATGAAGACTGAAAAGCAAAAGAGGCCTCAGGCAGACTGTTAACCTTCCAAGTGATTTAACATCGTGCTTGACATAATTTGCACTCTTCCAACTGCAGAAGTGAGGTCCTGCAGAGAAATAGTGCCATGCTTTTTAGGCCATTTGCACATGTCCCTTGCAATCTCACCTCCTCTGTTCCCAAGTGTCTCATTAAAATGGTTACTTGCCTTTGTATGGTACTCATGATTCTCTGAGAGGAGTCCAGGAAACCATAACTATTTTCATATCGTCACCTGTTGTAAATCTATTTGGGTTTGCCCTTTTAGTTGGCACACCCACTCATCCAGTCTGTGAGGATTGTGTTAGTCATTTTCTTGTAGCCATGACAAAATACCTGCCATAAACAACTCAGAGGCAGAAATATTTATATTGACTCACAGTTTTGGAGGTTTGAATCCATGGTCAGTGGTTTCCATTGTCTCGGGTCTGTGGTCAGGCAATGCGGAGAGGCAGTTGGAAATGTGTTTAGGTGTATATCCTGAGAAAATTCAGTGGCTTTGATCATGGCAATGGGTCATTTAGTTCACTGTCCTGAAAAGCCAAGGCATCAATATTAAGAATGGATAAAAGGAACAATAAGATTATCTACAGCAGTTATGAGTAGGACGAGGAGGAGGAGGAGGAGAAACAGAAAAGAGGAGAGGAATGGAAGTGAGAAGAGGAGGAAGGAGGAGGATGCAAGGGAGGAGGATGAGAAGGAAAAGGAGGAGGAGAAAAGAAGAAGAAGGAGGAACAGGAAAAGGAAGTGGAAGAGGAGGAGGAAGAGGGAGGAGGAGGAAGAAGAGGAGGAGAAGCTGTTGTTCAGTGTCAAGTGTGACAGGTCGTTTTACTCCTGCTTCACGCAGTGTAGCTTAGAGCACTCAAAGGATTCTGAAAGGAAGAGACACACTTTCCATGGTGGCACATCCACTTTATGCTAACAGGGTCTGAAGAGCTTGTGTGGAATCGGGAATTTAATAGAAATATGTATTTTGGCATCTTAACTGGTCATCATCTTTTCATTTGCTCTCTTTATAGGCCTAGTCAGTGGTGTGGTTTTCCTTACTGCATTCACCCCTGTCTGTGCAGAAAATTCACACCCACAGAGCACTGTTCAGAACACATTAAGCTACATCCATACCCTCAGAGTAGGCCCATTTGTCTTTGATCTCAAAGCTAGTCAGAAAGAAAACCCATGTCTATTTCTTATTCTAGCAGGAGGTAAGCTATAAAGACACATCATTACAAAACAATGCTGGAGATAAAATAATAATGAAACTTTAGTTAAAGTGCTTAGTCTCAATTTTTTTCCAATGTAGGGATATTTTCAACTGAAAGCAGTGTAAATGAAAGAGGTCAGGGCTGGGTTGGGTCATGAAAAAGCCCAAATACTTACTTTATTATTTATATAATTAAGAGAAATGCAAGTATAATTCCATTCCCCTGTGACAAGCTGTTTCACAATGACTTGGAAGTAATGTTAATGGCGAAGGAGAATTGTTTCATAGGGCTCTGGAGAAGAGGGGATGGGTGTGATGGAGGTGGAGAGGAATGGAGGGGAAGAGACGAGAAAAGATGCTTTTGTAGATGTAGGTGAGTCCACATAATGGAGAGGTGAAGTATTTACAGCTTTATCCTAAATGTAGTGACAAAACATCAAAGAGTTTTTTTAAAAGAGTGACATTTTGCTCTTCTTTTAAATCACAGATGTTGCTACATACACACACAGTATTTATCCTTTTAATATGAATCACCTCACATGCATTTTTCAAGTTAATACAAACTTAATTTTAGTCTAGTCCACTAAGAAAACTTACTTAATACTTTAACTTCTGGAAACTCATATTATTTCAGCATGTATTTTAATTATCATTTACTTGTTTCTTTTTTTAAATATGAGGGGAAATTCATGATCTCTCTCTCTCTCCTCTCTCTCTCTCTCTCAAGAGATCTCCCAAATAAATAAGGAACCTCACATTTATATTTCTATCATGGACAAAAGCAGGCTCATTCCCACATACCAATAAATATTTTCTGAAAAGGGAAACCATATAGGTAGATTACAATTTATAGGAAGTAAGGAGATGAGTATTCTCAGAAAAAAAAAGAACTATCAGAGAAAAAAATGACAGCCCAAAAGGGAAGACACACAAATTAATTTTTGCTTCAGCTGAGAAAAGGTAAAATTGATAGAGGAAAAAGAATCTCAGATTGGGAAATTAATGCCAGTGTGCTTCTGGCTTACTGACAGTACCCCATGAGTTAATTACCTGTGAAAGGATGACAAAGGGAGTTTTGAGCTTCTCTTCTTAAAAAAAAAAAGAGGAAAAACCATAGTATGAGTCTGTTGTGAGGGGAAGAAATTGGCTGGGAAAAATTGCTGAGGTGCTGGAAGTGAAAAAAAATGAAGAATAAAAATCTTTTCAACAGTAATGGGCAACTACTTTCATTAATATCTCTGAGCAGGACTTAGGCTGTCACCTGTCAATCCAGGATGAAATTAAGTATTTCTTTTCTTCCTTGCTTTTTCCTCCCTCTCCTCCCTTCCTTTTTTTTCTATTCTTCTTTTCTTTCATATTCAATGGGCAAATCTCTGTTAAGTGATGGATACAGTCCCAGGCTCTGAGTAAATAAAGAGATATTGTAGTCACAAATGACATTATTGCATAGGAAGGAGAGGGAGAATATTCTTTTGCCAAGTTGCTATTTAAAAGAATCAGTAGCAAGAATAACAACAAAAACATTTGGAATACAACAAGTTTTTTAAACACATTTAAAAAACGTCTTGATGAACAAAGATATGGCTGAGGACTAGATACAATGAAGAACGGGATGAAGAGAAAATTCCGACCCTCTGTGAATTCACCTAAATTAAAATGACTACACACAAATTCCATGGGGGGATGGTATGCAAATTTGTACACACAGGGACATCATGGGATAGTGGGTACCAAATAACTCAGGGGATTAAGGTGTTTATTTACCATTCTTCATAGGGCACAGGCAGGTGGAAGAATGCAGGCAATTTTAACAGGCACTGAGTGATTGTTAGAGGAAATGAATGGGTCCAACATAGTGTTGATAGCTTGTGAATGAGAATCTTCAGAAGTTGGACGGACCTATAAGACACATAATAGCTTGTGATGAAGTCTGTCCAAATGTGACATTCCTTTGTCCTCCTTCTTATAATATGGAGTTGCCAAAACCTGAGGGACAGGTGCTAAGGGCAATCATTTTCCTCTTTGGTAGCCTGATCTTCAGGAGTATCACAATATCGCCCCTTCCAACATCTGATGATCTCCAAGCGACTTCAAAACCATCAGCATAAGAGGATGTCATATTCCAGGGTGACATTCTCTAAACTCCTTCAGGGACAAAGAGAGACATTCTTTAATGTGTCAGAGAGAGAGAGAGAGGAATAAAGAGATCAAGATCGTGAAACACTTCACAATGTGACTCTTGACCAAAGTCACAAAATGTTCAAGATGAATTCATTGTGAAAACAAGTAAAGGCACTGGTTTTGTGTATGGGTATTAGAACTCAAGAGAAATAAGACTCAAAATGCCAGCCGAGACCAAAGAAGAGCCACAAAGAAATATGAAAATACAGCCACAATGACTCATGAAAAACAGGCCAGGAATTAGGATCTTGGCTGAGTTTGACCAGACTTTCAAGGGTCAGGGGGCTTCCAGGTTACACAGGAGTTTCACAGTCAGTTGTAATGGGAGGACTTTGGAAAGTCCATTAAAGTCCCTCATCTGAAGATAGGAGGAAAAAATACATTGCAAAGCCCAAAAACCATTTAATGGTGGATCAAAACACTATTTTGCACATAATCAGGCCCAAGTAGCTATCAATAGGATTTTTCCCCACAAACTTTCCAAAATTATACACAAGATGCAATAAAAATAGATGTAGATAGATCTGTATATTTTGCTGAAAAAGGTTTTTAACCTTCATTAGATTTGCAGAGTTAAGATACTAATGAAAGTATCTACCACTTATCATTTACTGAATGTTTACTAGGGGAATACACAATTATTTGATGCTTACAAAAACCTTACATAAAAAGCAATCCAGGCAAGGCAGCATGTGCAGGTACTCCAAGCACTCTGGGAAACGGAGGCAGGAGGATCACAAGTTTGAACCCAACCTGGGCAACTTACTGAGAACTTGCCTCAAAATAAAAAATAGAAAAATAAAAGTGGTGGTAGAGATGTAGCTTATGGTGAAGGCCTTGGTTTCAGTCTGAATTCTAAACAAAAAACAAAACACCCTTTAAGAAACCTCCTCACTAAGGTCATAACCCCATGAGTGGTAGAGCAGGGATGCGCATTCATCCGCGTTATTAACTTGCGTATTTTGCTGCCTCACAGCGACGCATACTCTAAATTTTGCTGAATCTTGAGTCAGGTTTTGTTATTTCAAAATTTTTTCCCCAGAGAAAAAGATTAGTGAAATTAAATTAGGCACTTAATAGGGCTCAGAGTCTACTACTATTTTCTAGGATGCTGAATATACCAAGCACTTTCATATATGAATCACCATTGTATCCTCTCTTACCTTTCAATTTAGGGCAGCAACAAATTATTTATTTGGCACTTGGAACCCTGAATTCAGTGTAGTGTTTTGTCCTCCGGCCTTGTGCTTCATTACGCCATAGCCCAGGTCCAAAGTTGTAGTGGAAGGCTTTCCAAGAGGTCAAGGATTTTATCTCATGGTCCTGCTTGGTGCACTCTGCATTGAGGAGATTCATCCAGAAGGCTAAACTCTTACTAGAGATTCACCAAATTGAGTTGCAGCTTGAATCCTGCAAAAGAAGCACCTCTTAGATGTAGCTTTCTTGCTGTGAGTAAAGATATTTAAACTGTCTACAATGTGCCAGGAGAGAACAAAGTCACCAGTGACTTTTGCCTCCGAGATTTCTCACTTAGCAATCCTGAGAGAATTGTCCTCACATTATATAGGATGTTCATAGGGTCCTCCTTTTTGCTTGACCCTGCTGGCGTTCTTCCAGCTTGCTGAGAGAATGGTTTAGGAAACCACAGATGCAATCCTTTGAGGAAACAAAAAAAGCTAGAGCTACACTAAGTCCTCCTTAAAAAGCAATCTTTGTTCATGCTTGCAGTAGACATGAACACTTCTGTTGAAAGTCAGCCTGGAACTGCTATAAGATGCTTACAGGGCCATTAGCACAAAGAGAAGAGAGCATCTTTTTTTGTTCATGAATTGTACCCTGAGTAATGTTTTGAGCATTTTTTTTATCTAGCTTTTACTTACTACATTCATCTTACGAATTGGAAAGTTCCCACTTATCCTTGTGTAATTCAAGTTGGTAAACTGTCACAATTTTTCTTTCCTGAGTTAATATTGGGAACTTTAATAGTGGAGCTACCTAAAGAATTGACTGTGGGTCTTCAAAAAATTCATATTTTTTTAGTATTTCAAAGGGCTAAATCATACTTCGGGCATTCTTTTAAAATCATAATATACAATATGTTTTAATTAGCCTTGAAATTTTCTAATTATTTTGTTATGGACTTTTATTTTTCATGGAAATAAGAGTTTTTTATATTTTCTTTATTAATATCTACTTATATTACAATAAAATAAAAAAATTAGAAGTTGAATGAAGAAAAAGGAACAGGGGCCTGATGATCTTATCCCTTGGCTGTACAGTACTAACTTGGTTGGTACTTTGCTAACCACTGCTTACTTGAAATAGCTACAGAGCACAGCAGTGCAGCATTCTTAAAGCAAAGAAAGAAAAGACAGGACAAAAGAATTCTTATGAAAGAACCACCACAAAAGTTATTTTTTGTTTCTTTGTTTTTTTCTGCTTGAGGAATAAGACATAATAACTTCAAATCCCACAGAGGTAACACCTGAAGCAGCCTAAGATCTGATGTCAGCAACTTTACTGGCCATTTGTCATGCATGTATCTTCTCAGCAACAGTTGAAGGAAAATAAACCTTTTCTAAATTGTCCTGTGTGGGGTGCTAGGACTGCTAAAGACATAAAGCATCCAACTCCCAAAAGAGAAGGACCCACAGCCTACCCAGCGCTTTGCTTCTCAAACAGCATTGGCATTAGCAAGAATTTGTAGAAATGCACATTCTCAGGGCCTGTCCCAGACTACTGAATCAAAAGCCTTGACACAGGCCCCAGCAATCTGTTTGAACAAGCTCTGCAGAGGATTCTTTGAGAAGCTCATTAAAGCACAACAGCAAAGTCTGTCAGTCTCAGGATCAGACAGATAGCTTTAGGACCCTACTTTTAAAAACCACACATAATAAAAATTTACTTTCACAAATTCTTAGCACTTGGTAACTGCTTACTTGGCAAATGGCAGCTTCTACTGGGGTCATTCAAAAGAATACAGTTTGGTTGCTTTGCACTAAGGTTTAGGCAGCATCATAGCTAAGCATCGTGCCATAGCTAAGCATCATTCATTTTAAACTCTTTAGAAACCATTGTTTCTCAGAGAACAGAGGACCTGTGTCAGAATTAGTGGAGGTGCCAGTTAAAAAGAGAGATTTCTCATGATCACTTCAAACCTACTGAATCTGTACTATGTAAGGCATGGTAAAAATTTCCCAGAAGTTTCTTTTGTAAACTATAATATGACACTCATTGGTGAGAAGAAGAGACAAGACTCAGAGTGGCTGTGATTTATGCTCTACTCTCCGGATCCTAAGGGTAGAGGCTGAAGGAGGCAAACTTATTGTCACAGTGTTGCACCGGTTGGTACAGCCACAAAGTGAAAGATTCTGCACTTTCTTATCTGCTCCCCTCATTTGTGGTGGCCAATGAGAAACAGACTGCTTATCTCCAACATGAAATCAAGTCAGTATTCTTGATTTCTAAAGCAACATACTTTTGGCAGTAGCAAAAGAGATCTGGAACAACAGGGGGTCTGCGATTACAGATGTTTGGAGCAGAAAATTCCTGTAGGGAAACAGGAAAGTACAAGATGACAGTACTTTGGTTCATGCGTGAAGGGCAGGGGACCTGGGGGACAGTGGGTTCTGTGTCGGAAGAACTCCAGCACAGGCTCATCTCCCAGGTTCCTCATGTAAATAACCTCTGTAGTCAAGGTCCTTTGCTAGCCTGTGTAAATAACTTCTATGTCCGAAGCCGCTTGGCTGGCACATAGCCACCTTTGTCTATTTGGGTGGGCCATGTACTCTCCTAACTATAACTTATTTCTACTCCATAAGGATAATAATAGCAACCACAGGGCTGGCTAAAGGAAAACAAACACATATGCCTAGACTGTCCTGCTAAGAGGCACAGCTACATGCTGGAAATAAAGATGTCAATTTTGCTAACTGTTTCTCCCATCTTCTTTCAGTTGCCACCCACTTCCCCACCTGTGGAATCTCTGTCAGTCACTGAGCAACAGTTTCAGAGATTCCTTTGCAAAGAAGTTATGGTATCCTCTTTAAGAAGTTAGTAATCTGGTAGAGTGGGACATAGCTCAGAAATCTGGTGTTCTCTTTTTTATTTCTACCTAGGGACCAAGAAAGTCTCAAGATAAGAGATATGACTGTCATAGCCCAGTTCTGAATTCTTGCCACTCCTGGACCAGCATCTTTCCCAAGCTTTTGAGAAAAATAAAATTTCAGACTACATCCTAGACCTACTTTTAAAACCAGACTTTGCATTTTTAACAGGGATATGTGGTCACCTGAGATTTGAGAAGTACTAAAGCACAAAACATTTTTCAAGTGTGTTTGAAGTATCACAGTAAAGTCACTTTGGTGCTAGACAACTAGGTAGATTTTGCACCCTCCAGATATTTCTACAGCTGAGTTCAATGATAACTGCACTGTCGGCATGCTCCCCAGGTGGTCGTAATGTATGTTTGATTTTGAGAATCACTGCTTTTGGTTCCCCTGTTTCTGACCCTTACTTTGCAGTTCATAGTTAGGAGGAAACCAGGGCAGAGAACATGAATACTCTCCAGGCAATGATGACAACAGGATTTTGAAAACCAGAACAGTCATTCAAATCAAGGAATAGCAAGGATAATTTTATCTCCCCAAGTTTAATAGGTTTCAGTCATAGATTGTGTAATGGGCTTTTTATTTAAAGTCTAATTTTAGGGTGATTTGGTTGTTTTTTGTTTTGGGGGGAGGTTAGCTTGTTTTATTTAAGGCATGTCTTTGTGAAAACCTATATAACTCTAAGCCTAGTGCTCAAGTCATTTGTTTTATCTTGGGTTTATTCACAAAGTTTCCACATCCATACACGTAAAAATGGGCAATGATGTGTCACTGTGTTTTTTAAACACTTCAGAGGAAAGCCCCACATGAGAAAAGGTCTGGAAATTGCCTAGTAAAGAGATGTGGATGACTGTTATTTAGCCTTAAGGATAACGCAGGTGATACTGCTGGTCAAGTTCTTGTCTAATTTCTCATGTTGGCCCAAGAGAGTCCTCCAAAGGAAAAGCAGCAGCAAAGGCATGAAGAGGGAGCCTTGAGCTGAGAATTTAGCCCCATTCCAGAACTGCTAGTGGCACAAGCTACTAGCATGACTCCAGAGTAGTTACTGAATTTCTTTCAAAACATAGTTCACTATTTGTTAAAGAAGAGGTCTTTTCAGGTATAGTGTTTAATTCCAGCTACCAGAGGCCAGGCAAGTAAATAAATTAGTGAAGTCAGCTGCAAATTAAGAAGCCCAAGCTGCTGAGGGCATGCGCCTGCTGAGAAGAATCAAACAAAATGCATCTGCAGCTCCGTTTAATCCAGGAAGGAATACCCCTAGTTATCCTTCCAGTTCGTAGCCATAACTTCTAATTTTGCTATCATTCTTCATTGAAGATCAACATGTTTGTTACCTGGTGGTATTGGACCAGAATCAGGAAAAGATTGAGCAAACTCAATAGAACAGGTGGGTCTTCTTTATTTTACCTAAATTGAGGACAAGTGGCAAAGTACTGAGTTTCCCACAGACTAGCTGAGAACTCTGCTAAAGAGGAACCTGTATGTTTTTTTTAAGTGTATGGAGGCTGATAAAAATTTTGATAAAGGTATAGCATTACTTTGGTAAAGTCTGTAGGAAGTCTTTGATGCAAGGTCACAGGAACATGGCTGGGTAATGGTTTTGTTTGTTTTATTTGTTTCACCACTGAGAGAGAGGGGTTAAGATTTTAAATAAATGAAGATATGACAAGTTCCAGTATGAAAGTCCATGGTTTCAATAACATTTCCATACTTTTAAGAGCAAAATCAGTTATTCTGGGCTGGGGTTACTGCTCAGTGTTAGAGTGCTTACAGGCATGCAGGAGGCCTTGGGTTTGATCCACAGCAGTGCAAAGAAAGAAGGAAATTATTCTATATTTCTAGACATATATAGAGGATATCCCTATTTATATGATAGATTGCTCTCAAAGTGTGGCCCCTGGACCAAGAGCACAGCATCACCAGTGAAGTTGTTATAAATACTGTACAAATTATCTGACTCAAATTCTAATTCAGAAGCTCTGAAAATGAAGCCTATAACACTATGTTTTAATTAACCATACAAGTAATTCTACCATTCCCTAAGATTTGAGAATTGCTGATTTGAGTATTATTGGAATACTGGGGAGGACATATTCTGAACCGTATTTGAGACCTTTTGTCATATTCTCCATATTCTCCCTATTTGTAGGTATTAAATGGGTTTATTTATAAGAATAATGGGCCCATACACAACAGATAAGAATTTGGTGATTGGATGTCAAAGTCAAGGAGAAAACACAGTCAACTAGACCTACCATTGAATAGAACCCGTGCACATTCTGCAGGAAAGAGAAGGGCTATTTTGGTTATTTATTTGTTTCTTTGTTCATTCTTAGTGTTTGTTCATTATACAGGTTTTATTCTGTATTATCAGATTAAATGATTGATAAATGCCCCCATTTAAGCAGTGGTGTTATATAGCATTACTTAGTTATACAACCCCTCACATAGTAACTTCAGTCTCTCATTAGGAGAGAAACCAGTACACTCCTAAATAGAAGAGACTTGTTAATAAGTTTTCTGCAAGCATGTCTGGGGAAATCTGTTCATCATTTTCCATGGTGTATGGACAATCCATCTCTGCAGGCTCCTAGTTTTCTGGTGCCTATTATATTGGTATAATTACATTTTTTGCTTGTTAATATATAGTTGTTCTCTTGTGATCTTAAGAATGTAGTCTATTAGTTATCATGTTCTCACACTGTACCTGCAAGAATTAACTACGTCTCTGCATCCCCTAGCTTCTACATTGGTGTTTCTTTGGGGGACAAGTAGAAATGCCTAGAATTAGATCATAATGTAGGCTACTGCCTAGCAGTGATTTATTTGTCAAGGCTTATAAATTTGTTGCTAGGCTTTCTGGCTGATATGCAATAGTAAGAACCTTCAAGAGAAACCCAGAGCACAGAAAATATTTTCTTCCCTTCATTCCAGAATTTGTTGTATTAATATCCTGAATTTAGGCTCTGTTTGTTCACTATATATGTTTCTATGTCCTTTCTTTGGTCTCTGAAAACCACATGAAGCCAAGATTTTTGTATACTCGCATAGCTTATACAATTAAATATATGTATGTATGTGTATGTAAACTGGTTATTTAGAAATAACAAAAATTGCAACATTTTTTGCTGAATTGTTATAAATTGTTCTTGATTTGAGAATTCTCAGCAAAATGGTCAAAGTTCCTCAACATTCACAGGATCTTCTGGGTTGCCTCTCAGGTTTTCAGCAGATAGGCCAATCTATTGGAGGTAAGACTTGCTTAAAGTCAAAAATTTACATGAGGCCTAATCTTTCCTTATTATTCATATAATACCACACACACAGTTGGTTAAGTGTTTTTAAGAATCTAAAATACTGTGTGAGACACTGCTTTGAGCATGAAGTTTTGAACAATGATAAAAGTGAGTGAGCACACCTTATCTCTTGCCATCTGGTGGTTAGCACAGATCATTAACTGATCACAGAAGCCCATTGCTTCTTCTTCCTACATTTATATTTTCCTGCCTTCATTGAGGCCAAATATGGTGCTCAGCCAGAGTCTACCGAGCAGTAGGGTAGAGTGCAAGTACACTGGTGTGTGTCATTCTGGTAAAAACTCCAGACTCTACCGTATCTCCATCTCCACGCAGCCTGTCATACTTTTTATATTTCTTTAATACATGGGAAAGAAAAAATTATTGAAAGTGTATCGCAGAGATAAAAAGGTAAGCTGTCGTGCATGACCCTTGTCCACAGGGATCCTTAGGTATCAGGAAAGTTCCCAGAAAAAATATTTTCACCTGGCTTGGTTATTTGTTGTTAATTGTTACTGGTTTTACCTAACTGAAGAGAGACCTTAAAAGAGATTTCACTGGGCACAGTGAAGACAAACCTTAAAAATTAGAGGGAAGAATGAAATTACTCTTTTTCCAAGCAATTTTTTCTTTAATTCATTTATACTATATTAACACAGAAGGAAAAAGTTAGAGCAATAATGAGGAACTGTTTAGAGCATTCAATGATATCAAACAGCTGTGGCATGTGTGCCATAGATTTGCCACCATTGGGCTGGGGCACAAAAGCCAGTGTAAATGTGTTTTGCAATCCTAGGACCAACTAAGAGTAACTGCAATTACCTGTGTACACAGAGTGTTTGCCTCTTTCTTCTATAGTTGCAATCTCTTGACTATATGAGGTAAAATATTTGCCTTAGTAAGGAGGATTTTCCAGAAATACTTGTTCCTGAATAGAATTTTTTCATTTGAAAGCTGCTTTGAACACTGAAATACAACAGTTGATGAGGTGAGAGCACTTTGCAAAGGGTGGGGTATAATAAGGGTGTTGATTGTCTGTAGAGAATTTAAAAACTATTATTTTTATTATTTTATTTTAATTTCATATAATTTTTATCATTTTATTTTTATAATTTTTATTATTACCTTGCACTGGTAATTCTAAAGAATGCCAGTGGTAGAATATTCTTTCTACCATGGCAAACTGCTCACACGGCCTTCACCCCCAGCCCAGTCTGATACATTTCTAGACATCATATGTAGCAATTTTGGATGGTTTTCAAAGGCTTTTAGTACAACAGGAGCTGTTTCACACTAGGAAATAAAGTCAAGAATTGTAAAAATGGCATTGCCCAGGAAAGTGAACAAGATGCTCTTATTTCTGCCTGAAAAATGGGACTAATGATGCTAGGAAGACTTCATGTAAAAGCTTCTTAAGATTTTAAAAGGAAATGAGCAGCAGAATGTAATAAAGAAGAGGGTGCACAGGATGAGAGGGAGCGAAATCTCCAAAGCCAAAAGGTAAACCAAGAGTGGAAAGGAATTTAGGTCGAATTAAGGACATATAACAACAAATCAACCAAATTGATTTAGCTAGTAACCAAATTTTAACTAGTGTCAAAATTTTTGTTGTATTTGGAAGGGAGGTATGAAGTCTTTCTGAGTGTCAGTATCATATGTTCAAAACAGTATGATATCTAGAAATAGTGTACAGTACAATCATCACTTATGAATAAATAGCACTGTGGTTTAGGGAAGGTAAAAAACTAGAGAAGCCCCACTGTAAAACATATGGAACACATCATCATGTCATGGTTTTTATAGGTGATAACTTCAGGAACCTGTTACTCTGCATAGTGTTTGGTCCTCTGCATGGCAGTTGTGTGAAGCAATCTTCGATGTCCTGAGCTGCCAACCACAGATCTCAGCTCAGTAGTGTAGGGATGAACTTGAACCTCCAAGTTCTATATTCCAAGCCTTGGACAATCAGTTTGACCTCCATCTTTACCAGTTTAGTATTCCAAGTTCCTGATCTTGACCATGTCTCCTACCATTGTTTTTGGACTATTTTGTTTGACCATCTCTCTGACTGAATGAAATGAGGTGTCATTTGAAACTAACACATCTTCTGTGGGTAAACTTAGGTCAAAGTGTTTACAAAGATATCTGGGCATTTGAGAAGTGTGACTGCCAGTTACAAATGCACACAAGAAGGTTTAAGGAATGAGATGGGGTTGAATGAGATGAGAAGTCAGTACAACTCTAAGTAGAGGAAACTCCTTTATATCTAGTGAAATCTCACTTGCTACAGTATAAACCATAATCATCAGACCTCAATAAGAACACTGACAAAAGTTACTGTTCAACCCAGAACATTATCATTAGCCCTCAATGAACTATGGTTTTTGAGCATGGTAATATCATGAGTAAGCTACCTTATGATCATTACACTGGGCAGTTTCAAAATGGAGACTTCAGTAATGAAAGTGAGGCTACTTCCAAGATTGTCCTTCCCCTGCTGCAAGTCTGTGTTGTTCTTTAGACTAAACATCAGATGCAATGAACAGTCATCTAACCTGTTCTTCCCCCTCTAAGACAGCATTAAAGCTCCATTAGCATGAAGCAAAGAGAAACTTGTCCAATAAAAAATGTGTGCAAATTCCTATTCATTTGGTGCCAACCAAGCAGAATCATTTTTTTAGACCAATACTTGTAGAATCAATCAACTGCACACTCTCTCTTCTCTCCATCCCCCCGCTTTATTGTGGCTTCCAAAAGCAGAGGCAAGAGGAACCACCCAGGAAGGGGACAGCATTTATTATCAGAATAAACCTGAGCAGTAAACAGCCCCTGTATTTGAGCCAGAATTGCAGTTCTATTGAGACCCCTATGATGTCCACGGATCCCAAAATCCAAGGTTGGAGCTTTTTGCACTAAAAAACAATAAAGCCCTTACCACTCAAATCCTCTAAGCAGCCAAACTTGTCAGCAGAATTTTAAACACACTTTTGGCAAATTTCCAAAATGTTCATTTTTTAAAATGTCCGTTAATTAAATACTTTCAGAAGACCCAGCATTTCTTTTAGCATTAGAGGCATAAACAATCAATGTTGCCATTAATTTGGAGGCCTTTCTCTCTGACGGTGATGCAAATTGAAAACTAATAGTTCAAAAGATACTCTAATCAGGTCAGGGAAGAAAATGAATAGCAGAGCCTCATAGCCCAGCCAGAGGGCTGTGAGTTTTTATTTAAAGAATAAAAAGTGCGGAGGGAAAATAAAAGTGTCAGTGTTGTATTTTCCAGTGACACTTTGGTAAACCTTCCAAGCCATACAATATTTTCACTGGTTACCTACATCCAAAGGTCTTTTCAAATTACTGTAGCCCCATTTCCATTTTGTATTCTTTTCAATTATAATACTTGCATATTTACACTTACTGTATATTTATCAGTATAGGAAGTTGGATAAGTCTCCAGCACTTGAATCTTGTTTATGTAACTTGCTTTTCTACTGCTTTATCACTGAATTATAGAGCTGGTAGTTCTGTATCTTGCACTTTGCCATTCAGATTTTCTGCTTTCCAGTGAAGCAAGTTATGGTCCATGGCCTAGGAATCCCCCTTGCATAAGAAGTACCTTGAAAATGTTTTATATATTTTCTTAAAGAGCTAAGACCTTCTTTCTCCATCCCAACACTGACTGCCTCTGTCCTGGGTTGTGGCCAGTGGCCAATACAAAGAGAAAAGGGAGCCTTAATAATGTTTTAGAGGAAGCTAACTACACATAATGAACTCTGCATGTTACAGTTTGGAGGCCTATAAACTATTTTTGCAATCACTTAAAACAATGTGTGATTAATTAAAACCTTAAACTGCTTTTCTGAGCATCAATCAAGTCGCGGTATTACCTAGACTTTTTTATTAAGGAAATGCCTGGTGAAGTCATAACTAGTAATCCATTAAATTAAATACTTTTAGAAGACCAACTTCTCCTTGAACATTACTGAAATCTTTTTAGTGTACCTCTCTGAGGCATAAACAATCAATGCATCATGAAAGAGGATTAATGTCTTTTTCAAGAAAAAGTAGAGATTGGAAGAACTTACAGGAATTGCTATAATTTATATAGTCTAAGAGCCCACTGAAACCTGAGACCAGCAATGAAAAACATGGAAATTGATGTTGATTTCCAAGATATTACTGAGTCACTAGGTCTTAAAATTAAGATCACTAATACAATCATCGTTTTCTTTACCTTGTTATGGAAAGGATATCTGTTTATTTTGTTTCTTTTAGTTAGTAAAATTTTTAGTTAGTGAATGTTTGTAGTACATAATGCTTACATCCCTCATGGGCAATTGGTACATACACATAACACATTTCAATTCCTTCTTTTAAAATTCCCTTTCACTTCCTGCCTTTCCTTCCACCCATCTCTTGATCCCCTTTTTGTTTGTTTGTTTGTTTGTTTGCAACATATAATGTTTCCATGCCTTGTGTGTGGAGTTAGTGCATGTGCACATTACATCTTAATTCCTCATGTCATCCTCTTTCCCTCCCCTTCTGCCTCTTATTCCTCAAGGATCTATCTCCTTTGTCTTCTATTATCTACCTCCTATTTTGCTCATTATTTTTATTTTAGGATTCTCATGTAAGAGAAGCCACATAATATTTAAACTTATATGTCTGACTTATTTCAATTGATATTGTAGTCTGAAGGCACACCCATTTTCCGTACAGATGACTCAAGTTTATCCTGCTTTATGGCTAAGTAGTACGCCATGATACATAAAAAACACATGTTCTTCATCCATTCATCTACTGATGGACATGTAGATTGCTTCCAAGATTTAGCTGTTGTAAATTATGCTAATATAAGCATGGCTATGCATATATCCCTGTCATATCTGATGCTTTATTTTCTAAGTTTGAAGTATTTTCAAAGCTTAGGATTTGTGGATATATGTAAGTCATATTTTGATCATTGATCATCCTTCCTGTTCCCAATCATCTAGAGAGTTTTTCAGTCTCTCTTTCACATGTCATGGCCTCCTGGCCAGATCTCAGGTATATGGCATGAGATCAAGTCTCTGTCTTGGCCTCTTTGAATCCTAGTGCAACCTCTTATCAATGGCATATAAGTCTTTCCACAGCATATACACTACCCATTTGGCTCTCCTACCACTTTGGAAGCTCACTTTATCATTCAGCCTCATCAATGGTAAGGAAGAGATGAGCTCAATGATCCTCAGTGATAAAAGCAACCTGAAAAGGAAACTGTGTCCTTCAGCGATGCTACCACTCAGCTTTCCAGCTCTGTAATAAGCACTAAACATACACACCCAGAGTAGAGTGCAGATCTTAGAGTACTGCTCACCCTTTGTCTAGTATTTATGCATCCCTAGAGGTTATATTTTATTAACTTGGCCACTACTCAGCATTTGGCTCTTTTGTTGGGCAGAGTTCACAAAACTTTTAGGGGCAACTGACTTCCCTAAGTACCTCCAGTGAACACATAATTTATGATTCATATCAGGGGACATCTATGAGATACAAGGGGGTAGCATGGACACTTATGCTGGGACAGTATTCCAGGGAACCCTCCAGATGCTCAGTCTTCTCTACTTATAGCCTATGCAAGGGTACTGTGCCCCATTCATCACTCCCTATATCATTAGCTGTGGCCCGTAGTAGGCTGATTTCATTGAACACTCAAGTTATCAGTTGTGTAAACTTGAAGAGGAAGGAACCTGTTTGGGAAATTCACCTTGAAGGGAGGAAAGCTGGGTATTAGCACTAAGATCTCCCATATTCTATCAAGTGTCAATTCCTTCTGACTCTAAATCCTAAAGATCTCTCTAGTCCATTCATGTTTCTCTGTCTTTATTACTTTGATCCTGGTCGTAATCACCTCCATCATCCTTTCCCTCAGTGCTTGCAATCTCCTCCTAAATGTTTTCCTTCTCCAACCTAGGCCTTCACCAACCAAATCTCTAAATATAAGATAGCATTGTTTTTTTCCAAAACCAAAGCTGGGCCTTATTCTGGGCAGAGAGAATCCAGAAGTGAATGAGCAAGTCAAAGTCACTCCAAGCTATTTACCTTTTTGCAGCAGAGATGGATGGTGAATAATTAAACTAATAATCATTTCAGATCTTGATACAAACAGTGGGGGTAATTAGGGTTCAAGAGGGAGAAAGGCTGATGGGAGGCTGCTTATATTAAGCTGCTGGGGAACTTGGTGATGAGATAAGAAGGGTGAGACAACACAGCCGTGCTGAAAACCAGAGAAATGGAGTCCCACGCAATGGGAAGAGGCACATTAAACACCTTAAAAAGGATGCACTTAGATATGTTCAAGAGACAAAATGTGAGACCAGAGTAACCATCAGACAGTGACTAAGAGGCAGAGTGGTTTGCAGTGAATTCGGAGGATAGGCAGGGCCAGGCCATCTGGTGCTTTGTAGCCCAAGGAGTTTGGATTTTTATTGTAAAGCACTGCAAAGCCACTATGAAGTATTAAGTAGGGGAGCTAACTGAACCCATTATCTTTATTTTTAAAGTCAGTTCTTTTTTCTGTGGAAAAAAATAGATCATTCATAGAGGATCATTGGTAAGCAACCTGGAGTCCTTTCAAGTGAGAAGATGGTTATGGGAATGTAGAAAAACTTTCTAAATTTTATCTGACCTATGGTATTCGTAATTACTTAAATACTCTTGTAATTAACTTTATATCTTCCAGATATCTCCTATTATCCTTTTATTATTCTCTTGAATGTCGCTTTTGTTTCTTTGAATGATTACTCAAGTGTTATCTTGTGAAAACTATACTTTTGATTTGTGGTTTTGGTTCAAGTATCTTTGTACGTACTTTTAAACCAACCGACTGTAGCTACTACAATTTAGAGAATGCATGTTGACATTCTATAAATGCTTAGGAGTCTAAAACCATGCCTGACACATTTTAGTCAGGGGTAAATAATAAGGATGAATATGCAAACTCACAAGCACCTCCTATTTAACTCTATCCCTAGTGGTGTAGTGGTTGATGGCGAACGTGACACATAATGTATTAAAATTTGAGGTAAATAATCAAGTGTTTCAGTGTGAAGGGACTGTACACTCTCCAGCCTGGTGAAATGATACAGACGTGGATATGGATATAGGTATAGCTATGCATGTGGATATGGATATAGATGTCTATGTGTCTCCATTCATGTATATTCTCAGATATACAAATCCCTGCCATGAGGGGAGGGTTAATTGATCCTAAAAGCTGTAAAACAATTTAGATCTTCCTTACAACCCACAGTTTAATGATTTTAGACCTATATTCTGTATATACTTGCTTTTTCTAAGGAGCAGTGGCAGTTAGGACTTGGCAGATTGACACTGTGCAAGAATCAAGCATTTACTTGTTTGCAGAGCAACATGCCTTTTTGCACTGTCTTGAAATGTCACTGTGTGTGAGGAAGACACATGCAGTACAGATGTGTCTGGGCTAGCTTTCTGCATGCTGGCTTCCGGAAGTCTGCAGGAGGAAATACCTTCTTGATGAAATCCTCCAAAGCTGACATCTTTTGCTGTTCAGCCTGCTGAATGATTTCACATGTGCTTTTTGCAGAGTCAGAATTCTTTGGTGATGTACAGGACAGTTATTTTCTTGGCAGCATAAAGTTATTTTGGCCACCATGGAGGGGAAGCTATTTTAACTGTGTATGGGCAATTTAATTTGGGAGAAGATATGTGTTACCTCTTGGTCACTTTAAATACATTTTTGGTCAAATAATTATGATTTGAGGAAAAGATTGTGCCATTGTTGAATGAATTTGAGATTTTTACAAGGGTTTTGCTTTCACCTGCAAGTTTTCTTCCTAAGGGACAACAACAAAATAGAATTTTACAGGATTTTAGTGCTCATACACAGTAACTTCCCTACCTGAATTTTATCTTTTGGTGAGTGTACTATTTTGACTCAATCTACTTATGTACTTCAACTATGTTTTTGCTGGACATGACCCTGGGGAAAAATATTTTTTTAAAAAAAAGCCATGATCCAGACCCACCCAGGATGACATTCAGTATTTTCCATATTCAACAGTGATGCTGGTTTGATGGTTTGAGAGCTCACAGCCAGTTTGAGTTAAGTCCAATGTTTTCTTTCTTTTTTGGTTCGTAATTTCCCAGGGGCCCACTACTTTTGTGCTTAGTTTGAAACACAACATTGTTCCAGCAGAGAATTGTATCTGGTATATGCAAGTCAAGTAGAGCCCTGAGTGAGAAGCACAATTATAGACAAGGAAAACAGATCATGTTTTTATTAGCTATGGAAATCTTTATTTATTTTACAAATTGAGGATGAGAAAGACACCTTCCATTCTGCAGGGTCTGCATTTTGCCGCTAGTACCCCACATAATTTCAGTGAGTTTTCACGTATGCTGTGTTGCATATTTTTATTCCTATGTCAGTCCTCTGGGATAAGCACCCGACTGAGACTAGTGGGTTTCTCAGAATATGGTATATTTTAGTGCTAAAATCAGATGAGTCTTGAGCAAATGGGGACAACTTGGTTGCCCAGAAAGCCAGCTGAGTAGTGGCTTAAAGTGGCATGGTCATTTATGTCTGTCCTTTGGGCTGACAGTATGGTGGGTCTTCCGGTCCCAGTTGGGCTCCATCAGTGGCCTCTTGCTGGGGATGGAGGAACTAAGATGTCCCTGGCCTCACAAGAGGTAGCTTAGCCTCATCCTCCTTTAATTTTTTACCCAGGCTTTTTCACTGCATTGGGATGTTATGGGGTTACAAGAAGATGAGAGTAAATACTTCAGGGCCTCTTGAAATGGTGCTCAGAAGTTGCTTTCACCCCATTAAAATCCAGTCCAACTCAAAGCAGGGGAAAATAAATTCACCTTTTGGTAGAAGGAGCTGTAGAGAATGGCCATTTTTAATTAATCACAATCTCCATTCTGAGATCCAGTAAACATAAGTAACTGTTTGGAGCCCACATAGCTCCTAAGTGGTCTTGCACCTTTGTCTTCATGTCTGAAAAACCTACCCTCGGATGCCATATTGCTTTGGGGTATAACTGCTTCGTCCCTCTCAGCATCACTGGGTATGTTCCTGCCATTCCAGGATGGGGTAAAAGACGTAAAGGTGGAAAAGAAAGAAGAGACAGAGAAGCAAGGACCTGGGATGCCCAAATGGTCCCAAATCACAAGAATTTGTCCAAACTATTTTAAGAACTTAACTCATACTCGTTCAGTTCCATAAGTTGTTTGGACTCTGGCTGTCTTCATTCCTCCTTGAATACAACCTTATTCCCAAAAGTGAGTTTTTCTAATGCCCTCATATTCTTGGTACTGATGTTTCTGTCATGTTCTTATGTGCTGGCCTCTCTCTCTCTCTCTCTCTCTCTCTCTCTCTCTCTCTCTCTCTCTTGCCACTTGTGTCACCCTTCCCAGTTAACAGCTTAACAGGTAGTTGCTCTGAATCACTTGCTTTCAAAATGGAGGTGTCCCTAAGACCCTTTTAGGAAATTCCTGAGATCAGAACTATTTTTATAATACTGAGATAATGTTGGCTTTTCTCCACTCAGTCTCTCAAGCATACAATGGAGTTTGCCAGACGCTATATGATGTGTGATATTGCAACAGGTTGTAGCCAGAAACAGATATGAATGCTGCACTATTTTTATTAGGAAATATAGTAAAGATTTATAAAGCATAGCTGGGGTATAAGTCAGTGGTAGAAGCTGCCTACCATGTGTGAGGCCTTGAGTTTGAACCCTAGCAACACACAAAAAAGGGGAGGAATATTTGAAAAAAAAATGTAAAGCAATACCATTCTTTTATTCTTGTCTTGTTTTAGAAATTTTAATTTTTATTAAAATAGTAATTATGTAGACCTGTAAAATTTACTGTGATTTTTAAATGGATTCATATATACAATTTTTAAATGGCTTAATTTCTAACCTGTTAAATATCTATTAATAACTGCACATAAACTAAAGTTCTTTAGGTCTTCAGTAATTTGATAGGGTTCAGAAACCACAAAAAGTTGAGAATGATTTGCATCCTCATCTTCCCAGCTGCCATTGTCTGAATGCTTGTTGTGCCCAGGTCATTTCTCATAGGCTCATTCAGTCCGCTAGAGTGTGGATTGGTCTTCAACATCGCTGGTCACACAGCTGGCGTGCTAAGGTTTGAAACTAGTTGGTCATACAACTGGCATGCTAAGACTTGAAACTAGTCTGTGCAACTCCAGAATTAAACTTTGATAAATAACCTTGTTCTATGCAATGTAACTGTTGGTCTGAACAGAGAGAGAATGAGAGATTAATCAGGATCTCTGATTGGATGACTTGTTGGGATGGCATAGGCACGATGTTCTGTCACTGTCCCATGAATAGCCATAAAGTATAATGACTCTTCAATAAATTCTGTCTCATGAAAAAGGAATTCCTTCAAATGCAAGTAATATTCAGGACTAGTGGGCTTTTGTTTCCCTTATAAGAAGAATTTTTAATAACTCATTATGCAAACTCTATTGAGCGCTCAACAAGGAAGAAACATTTGTTTGTCTAATTATCACATCCTAAACTGCAGAAATAAATGTTTATTGCCTTCACCAAATTTCACAATTACTTTACAGATCAACCAGCACTTTGCTAGTCTGGGTCACATTTGTAACAGTAAAGCAACAGTTGCTATTTATTTTACAATTATAGTATTTCTGCATCCTCAGAAGAATTCTTCAACGCAGACAGGCGTTATCTTCTCCACTCTGCAATAAGGAGATGCAGATAAGCAGTGGTGAAGCTACTTGCCTGTGGTCACCCAACTAGTACCTAGGTGTTGAGTCAAAGATAGAGCTCAGGTCTGGGTAGTGCCCAGCATCCTGGCCTTAATCATTATGTTGTGCTAGCCTCTCAAAGTCCAGGTCCGCTTGGCTATAGAAAGGAGTTTTCCAGAATGTTCTTGAAGTAGCACAGATCAGTTAGGAACGGTATGCTATTTTACCTTCAGAGATTTCTAAAAGAAAAACCAAAAGATGCAACCAATATACATAATGAGAAACAGATACAATTCCTTAACTTTTTCCTGAGCCCTCCACTCACATCTAGCTGTACCTGAGTGTGGGGATGCACACCTGTAATCCCATAACTCTGGAAGGCTAAGGCAAGAAGATTATGAGTGAGAGCCCAGCCTGGGCAACTTGACAACTTAGACCCTGTCTCAAAATTGAAAAATGAAAAAAGCACTAGAATGTAGGTCAGTATGAAGTCCCTTAGTTTAATCCCCAGTATGTCCCTCCCCAAAAAAGCATACAGAGAAAGGCATCTGTATCTGGTACCACCCAGGCATATTTTCAGATGATTGGCAGTGCTGGCTGGGTTGGGAGTTAATTGTGGTAGGCATGTCTTCTTCCTGGAAGGGCGGTCCTTTGGTTTTAAAATATCATGAATCACTCTCCCAGTGTTAGAGGTGATGGGAACGCTAGAGTTCCAGATGTGTCAACAACAGATGCAGCATCCCCTGGGACACTGGAAAAAGAGAGTGATAGGATTTCCCTTAGGGCTGCTTCCCAGACACCCTGGGATGGGGGGAGGACAAAAGTCTTTTGTAATTTGTTTTGGGTGCTAAGCTAACCAGGTGCTTTCAGCAAGAGCTCCCATTGCAAATCTGAGTTCTAACAACTTTCTAATTCCTTAAAAAGTAGCTTGCTGCTACTGTTCTGAAAGTTTAGAATTTTGGCATAAAAAAGGCTCATCTCTACTCCAGCTCTTACCTAATTTGAGGAGTATTTGTTTGAGCCATAATGTGAGGGGACTCAACACTGCTGTTAAAACTTATCTGACCAGGGCAGCTTGTTATCTGTTGCTCTGGAACCTAATATAAGAGACACAAAACAGACTTTTGTCATTTTAAATTCATATACTTAATTATCTCTACTCTAAATTGGCTCCAGAGCTACACACAAATGGAAGTATACAAATCTGACTGATGTAAGCAATTGACTAGAAGGTGGGAAGCTAAGTGTTTGAATTACTCCTCCTGCCCTCTCTGATCCCCTGACCCAGAAAGGCACTTGAACTATTACAGCATTCTGTCTGCAGGAGTGCTATCTACCCACTGTACCTAAAATAATGATTCTAATGAGTGTTTCCTTGGTGCTCTGTTATTAGAACAATATTATAGGCTCTCATAATTCTTTAGAACTTTTACAGTACTTAAAACAGCAATCCAAGATGGCGTTTGTGCACTTATTCACTCCTGTACTGGATTATGAAGTCAGAGGTTCTTCTCTGTAATGTCGATGCCTCTAGTCCCAGTGCCTTCCAAATGATGAATAAATAATATTACAAATAATAACAGCTCTTGGGCTTTTAGTGTGTGTTCAATAGTAAATCCAGGGCTTTATCTAACTCCTCCTAGAGATAAATCCTATTAAGATGCATGTATTATCCCCAGTTCACTGGCAGTCTTGGAAGAGTGCAGGGAAATGATTTCATTGTTATTGCTGTTCACCTCTGAAGTCTTTATTACTCTGAGGTTTGCCAGTTGATGAGAATTCATTATGTGATGCCCAGTAATTCATCTGAGTTCTAATAGGTGCCACTCATTTCTATCAGAACCTATACCCAAAACTCCCATTCGTGGGATGTTTGGGTACTCCCTTCTCTCCTCATTAATTTTGCTCCTTTGTGTCTGATGGTCTTGTGTGCTTGCCTTCCTAGACTTCTTCCCAAGTGCAATGAGGCTTGGAGAAACCAGGCTTTTTTTTTTTAAGCTTATTTTGTTTTGGAGGTATGAATCATATTTTTCAAATTCTGTTTGTTAATTTCAAATCTACTCAAGATTCCTGAGCACAAGCAAGGCAAACATTTCCTGGGCCCAGAGGATCAGTGTGGAAAGGTGCTCAGGGGCCCTTATGCAGGGTGGTCAGGAACAAAGGCCTGAGACTGTCAGAGCAGGTTATGTGGCAGACACAGAAAACTGTGGGCTGCAAAACATTTCCAAGAGAGCCTGGAACAGGTTTGAGTTATTCTTCAAATGCAAAAAAAGAGACTTCCATCTGGATGCAAGTGCCAAGTTTATTTGCCCAGTGATGTACACATGTGCAGATTCCACACGTGTAATTCATGGGAATCTCTAACTCTACAAGCTGCATTTGGAAAGATGGGAAAACCCCTATTGATATGGTCAGGCCTATGACTTGATCATATGAATTGATCAGTTGTTCAATCTACCAGACCATGAATCTCATCTGTACATAGAAAGAAAATTACAGGAGCCTTAACTCACAGATTTCTTGTGGGAATTACATGATATATGCACAGCCCTTTAGCATGTTAAACTGGTCCAGTTCATGGCATAAGATAGGAAACTTTTCTTCCTGTTCTGCCATTTTAATTAAGGTTATTAGGGAGTTACATTTATGAGTTTTTGGCAATGCCTCTTGTTTTAAAATACTCTTCCCAAAAGTATATGACATTAGCACATTTTAACATATAAATTTATCAGCATTAGGAGATGGATGAAGGCTCCCCTGCAGAAGAAAATAATAATACTGACTATCATTTATTAGACACATACTATGACTCAGGCAAAAAGCCTGAACCTACATCTCTTTACATCATCACAACAATTCTATGAGGTCAAAGGCTGAATAATTTATCCAAGGTCACTGAACCAGAAGTGAAGTAGTATGACTGAGATGTTAACCCAGAACTGCTTCATCCCAAAGCCAACACTACTGTTACTATGTTCTGTGACCTCCAGTTGGCCTTAGTAAAAGAGACCCAGAGAACACCAAAACAGGTTGGGCCTCTTGAAACTGCATGGGCAAAGGGCACAAAGTCACTTGGCAAGGGCAAAACATACAGGTTCCAGCAGAAGTATGACAATGGACAGTACAGAAGAGAAAGTCACGGGAGCTGCTTCCAAGTTGCACTTCCTGAAACAGTTTTGCTTCATGTGGCTTCCAAGCACTCTGTGGCTCTGTCTCCACTCCCTTTGGGTCCTGACTGTCACAATGCTCCCACTCCCTCTGGACCTCTGGCTAGTGACCTGGTCCCTCCATGTACTGTATTTCTCTGGGTCCCTGCTGTGCTATTTGATCTGCTAGTATTTTCTTCAATAAGGACCACATCTCTCTTGTTCACCACTTATCCCCAACACTGAGGACAAAAAATGATAACCACACATTCTCCCAGGCCAAATAACTTCTGGTATTTTTCAAAATAAAATTATGTATAAGTTTAGGAAATTATCACTTTAATTTTTGGGTAACACATTTTCAGAACTATGTCCTATCACATAAAGAACATTCCTTTGTTATGAGAAATTACAATTTGCTCATTGTTAATCAAAGGGCAGAGGAGGAATCAGATGGAAAGCAGATCACTTACATCTCCATGGCACTGGGGAATATCCTGTGGCAACAGTTCTGACTTCCCATAGGGAGAGTTGGTATCGACTGCCACCTGTGATGATATGGGTTCATTTTTTTCCCGGAGCTACAGATTGTATAATAGCTAGAAAGTTGGACTTTCCGTGCTCAATTCCACCAGACCACCTGACACGCTTCATGATATGCATTTCCAAAGGACAAAGGAGAAAGCACATGTCATCCTCTTATTTCCATCACTCAGCGGCAGCTTTCCAGGTGTTAAACCCCCTACAGTTCTGAGCTGCATGAATGTGAGTGCAGAGTGGACTGCAGTCAAGGTGTTGACTAGGGCAAGGTCTTGAAAGTTGGACAAGGAAGAGATCCAATCCCAAGACTACATGGTTGCTACAAAATTCAGTCCTCAGGCTGTTACAGGATGTCATTTGGAGTGTCCCTTCCCATAGGATCCTTTCCATAGGCGATTACAACATGACAAAGCAACACAGGAGAGTTTCCTGGAAAGACACTCATTCCAATCATAGGTGATATACGCACTGACATCATGAAACCTTTGCCATACTCCACTGGTTAAAAGAAAGTCACAAGTCTGTCCATATTGAGTGGAGGATGCATGAGCACAAGGAGGCAAGAGTCATAGGATCACTATAGAGTCTGCCTGCTGTAATGACACAGAGGTATTAGACCAACAGGAACTGTGCTAGTGACTAACCTGAACTCACAGAAATTTAGGTTTATGCAAGCATCTTGGACCCCAAGAAAGCAGTGAAGCTTTTTCAAAACCTTAGGTATTATGAATTTATCTAATGTCCAAACCCTTCCTCAATAAAAGTTACATATAATATATATAGTAAATATAATGTACATATACATATAATCCCTAGTCCATTGCTTCTAACATTTAGATTCCCAAAGGATAAAAATTAAGTCACATTTTTATTTTGGTGCTGGGAATCAAACTCAGGACCTTGCACTTGCCAGGCAGGCACTGTGCTGTTAAACTATATCCTTGGAAATTAAGTCACTTTTAATTAAGCTTTTTTCTTCACATAAAATTGTTCTGTGTGGTATTTTCCTTGACACTTGAGTGTTTGGCTATTTAGCGTAACTTTATAAATACACTAGTTATGTCAAATCATTGAAACTTAAAAAAAAAATTCCCTCAAATCAATTCCTTGTCCTTGGTTTTCCTTTTAATTAAAACTAGGAGAGCCACTGTGTAACATACTTATTTTTAATAGTGTTGTTTGTAAAGCGTGTTTATTTTTTCTTTGTTATAGTTAATGTGGTACATTTTACAGATGTTGAGAGAATGTTTCAGAATGTCTTGAAGGGACAGTGAAAGATTGTGGTTAACAACAAAGCCACGCCCAGCACCATGGCCTGTTGGTAGGGGCTGGTTTGTTGAAGTGTCAGATCCTCAGCTGGCCTTCAAAGGCATGTGTTCTTGTCAGCACAGAGCTGCATGTCTGTGTACTCCCCAGTGCTCTTTATGGTTAACACTCCCAAAGGCTTATTGTACTCACTGAATCATTTGTTTTTATTTGTACGAGTATTGTAAAGGCTTCAAAGCAGTTACAGAGTCATTATAGCTTCTAGTTGTAAATGGTTATGACTACCCGTGGAAATTGTGCGGAAGACAAACAAAAGTAAATAAAAGCCCTTCTTTTGTATCCTTCGTTTCTGTAGCATTTCCAAGCCCTTTGCACCAGGGGATCTAGCTCTGTGGCATTGCTCAAGGCCAAGGTTCCAATCTATGTCACAGCTCATTCTGATTTATAACCAATTTGTCTCCCAAGAAAGGCTCCATGGATTTGTAGATGTAAGTGAAACACCAGTGCTAAAAATTAAAACTGACATATTTGTTTATTTATCTATTTATTTTTGGTACTGAGGATTGAACTCATGACCTCACACTTACCAGGTAAGTACTCACTGAGCTAAATTCCCAGCCTAACATATTTATTTTGAAGACTGGAATAAAATCAATGATCCTTAAAAGTTCCTGGAATATTAATTTATTTTTCTCATTCTTCAAATGAGGTAGCTATTCACTAACTCCATACCTAGGGAAGCCAACATTTCTACACTGAAAACTTTAACATAGGTAACATACCAGGGTACTGGAAAAGCAATCCACATTAGGAAAATAGAATTAGTTTTAACTGTATTATTAAGTGCTACGAATCGCTCTCCAGGGCCCACTCAGTCAAGTATCAAAATTATTTTTCAACATGCTTTGGCTTTCATCAAATAGATCTCAAAAAAGAGAAGTCTTGTTATTCAAAACCATAATTTTCATAATGTACAAAAAACACAGGTTGTGTCTCCTCTTGGCTCCCAGTACATAGTTTTGTGTGTGCAGTATGGCAAACCATTATTAGCTATGATTTTATTCATAATTTGTCTTAGGTTGTTGTTCATTATTGATTACATATCTAATAAGCATAACAGGATGTTTGAGCGGGCACCATGGACAGTTATAAGGAGTCTTTTTCCTCAAAGGGCTTCCAGTCTGGGTAAATTCATGATCTTGCCCTTCTTAAATTCTCTGGTGGATTTCATTTCCCTTAGAATGAGACCCAACTCCTAGCCAGGTCCCGTTGGTCCTACACACAACCCAGATAACTCCTCCCCCTATATTAGATGCTTCAGAGATACAAATCAGTACTATATTTCCAATTGGCAGGGCCAGAAACAAGGCCCAAAGATCACCAAGTTTTTGAACAATAAATAGGTAGCAGAGGGATGCAAGACCAAAGCTCTTATCTCCTCAACGCTTTGTCATCTTTTACTCTCCTGAATTGTGATCATGGAAAAACATGATCAGTTATCTCACTGAGATGAGGAACAATCTCAAAAATACATATTTTATGAAACCAAAATTGTATAGCAGTCTCAACTGAAGAACGCTAGGTTCAAAATGAGAACTAAGAATGTCTCCTGGCTCTGCCAATCAGCTGTGTGGTCTTGGACAGTCATTTATTTTATTTATTTATGAAGTGATAAAAACTGATAAGCAACTACTAAGTACTATTTCTGAAATCTGCAGTACTATTTCTGAAATCTGCACTGAATAGTCCAAGATTGCTGTCGGTTCTGGGACCGTACTTGGAGATCCACCGTGCACATTAGAGATCCTGCAGGTTGGAACTTCGTAGCACAGCCCTTTTTAGTTTATTTCACCCTACAGCAGTTAGTCATGTCCCATAGAGCTGAAGTATCCTAGAAAATAATGTGAGAAATGACTTCTCAAATTCTCTTAGGGCTCTAAAATTTAGTACTTGACATTTTCTCTCACGCAGTGTTCCATACCTTTAACCCATGTGTTCTCTTTTAGTTGTGAATTTCCACCCCCCCTCAGGAAATGAACGCAGTGGGCAACAAATAAATGTTATTGACTGATTTATTCAGCTCTTAAGGTTAATGTATTCTAAAAAGGCTTATTGAATATGTTTGGCAAAATTTAGCCTAACACAAAACAGTTCTGGGTGGGAAGCACTGCACTCTGAGAATGGGGTGAAAACCACCAACTGTCCCCAAAGCCAGCCAGAGAGATGCCAGATGACATTTAAGTACCATTTGGCTATGAGAGTTTCATTCACATGCAAAAACAAAAGACTAATTCTGTGTCTGGTTAGCGGACTTGCCATCCAGCAGTCTGACTCAGCCTGCTCTGCGGGATGTCAAAGCATTTGGTGCTGGGTGGCGCTGGGTAGTCAGTCTGATGTGCCAGCCATGTTTCTCATCTTTCCTCTACTGGTTTACAAGTTGGCTCTACCAGATACTCCCAGGAAAGAAAAGATCCTCCTTTTCATCCCTAGAATGCCACTTAGTGTCTACCTCAACAGTAAATCACCAAATGCCGCCTTCTTGGTTTAAAGGAACTTATTCACACTGAAAGTGCCAAAGAGTTTCCCAGGAACTGACTTGACTATAAGACATTTCTTACTTTTGTTTGTGCGAGAAGACAAAGTAACTATGATGTTCAATAGAACAAAGACCCAGAAGTGAACTTTTAAAGGGGAGAAATGTTTTCAATAAAACATCTTACTATAGCAAAGTTTCCTTCTTTGTAAACAAGTGTCCAAGTGACTTATATTGTAGTAAAACTTTTTTTAGTATACTATGAATCATAAAGATACATAACACCTTAAGATCTGTAGAATTCTACCTGAATTTACTTTAAAAACTGTCTCTTATCTTTGTGTTTAAAAAAAAATAAAGCTTCTGTGTAGATTGTATAATAAAAAGGAATATTAATATTATAAGTTTATGTCTAAGAACACCAAGAGAAACATTTTTATTTCTTCCAACTCTCTTAAGTGCAAATGAATTGTTCAGAGAAGACCCTTCTTCGTGGGCCTATTGTATAGCGTTAAGTGAAACGTGGCGGTGGGTAGTTGAAAGGTGCAGTAAAGAGCAATGTTTAAAGTAGAGAATTGAATTTCAGGTAGAATCAGAGTGTGGTTAGTCAATCTGTCTCTTAGGAGCTATTAGCTTTGCTTTCACTATTCACTGATCCTCAGTTTCCTTATGGGTAAATAAGATGTACACCTTTTTCACAGACTATTTTAAAGCTAAAATATGATGTAATCCATAAAACAAATATCCTATGCCTGTCACATAATAAGCAGGTAAATAACACTTATTATTTTATGATGATCTTATTATTTCATTTGACAGGAGAACCACAAGTAGAGTTGGCTCAGAAGTTTTATTTCCTGTGATCCTCTTGACCACGATTTCTCTTTTTGGCTTCATCTAAAGTAATTTGGGGTCTCTCATTCATTCAGTGATGTTTATCTAAATGATCTTGCCCAGAAGCTTCTAGAAAGTTCTTGGTATATCATTAGGTCAAGCTGACTAAGTTGGGTTACATTTTTTTTTTCTTCCATGGCACATAGGATGAAATAACCCATAGGCCAGTTGGGCCATAACTAACATAACTAACAGCTGGAAGCAGATCACCAGCCATGTGGGTTGCACTGGAGAGGGGCATGTCACCTTCACAAAGCCAGCATTCTGCTAAGAAACAGGAAGTAAGGCAAGGTTCTGACTAGATACCATCAGTGTCCAATAGTGCTGTTGCTCCATCAACTTCATAAGGTCATTTGAGAACCTGTTAATAGCCAAACTTGGACTCAAAATTTCCATAATGGAGTCTGAGATAATGCATTTTCTAACAAGTACCAACAGATGCTATCTACAGTTCTTACTCTCAGGAGTAAAATTCAACACCAACAAACGGCAACACCAGCAAGAGGTAAACTGAAACCAACAGCTCCTAACTGCAAGAAGCTGGTTGAGATTAGAGGCTAAATAACAAGAAGAACATAATTGGAAGAAGAAAAAAAGAATATAACTAACCAATACAGAAAACAAAAACTTAGGGGACCTCTAAATAGATCCAGTTTCATCACCTAACTGTATGAACCATATGCATTCCTAATAAATCAGGGGATATAATGCCTGCTACCCCAGAGTCAATACTGGGAAATCTAGATAATACAGTAGATATTCATTTCAAACTAATGCCTCTAGAAGAATCTGTCATAGCCCTTCTACTTAAAATGATAATCTAAACAAGGAGTTTGGAAAAATTCTTAAAAGGGCCAAATAGTAAAATATTTCAGTCTTTGTAAGCTAAAACATAAAACCAAAGATGTTATGCAGAGGTTTATATGGGGTTACTTATCCATATAAAATATTACCATTTAAATTGGAAAATTATTCTTAGTTTAGAGATCATAAAACAAAAATAAACCTGAGACTTGGCCAACAGGCCTGAGTTTGCTGATCTCCATCATACACAAATGCAATACCTGTCCTCACGGAGCTGACAGTTTATCCAAAGTGTGACATAATGGCATTATTTTCAAATCTGCCCTTCCAATCTTCTTTGTCATTTGAATGAAGCTGAGACCCATTGATAAAACTGACCAGTTTTACATATCCTTTCCCTTCAAATCTCAGAATCATTGGGCAGGGTTATACACCGAAAAGTAGCTTTGATAATGTTCTCCTGGTGTTTAAGGCCATTGCATGAAAACATACTCCATCAAAAATGCTCATGCTCAGTAACAATAGAGAAAGCATTAACCAGAGAATCGTCCCTTCAAATACTTTTTGACACTCATCACAGACCCATCAAAGAAGAGCTAGACAGCATGTACACATAACCAAGTGCAAACACACACTTAACCACAGATATTTCCCAGGAGGCCGCGAAACTACACCTATCAGCCATATTTCACAGCCTGGGAACCACAACAGGAACTTCTTCCAGGTTCTCAATTTCAGCTAGAAATAAAGCTATGCCTCAACAGGTAAAAAGGCTGAACAGGAGGCAATAGTGGGTTGGTGCTGCCTGTTCTGAGCAGGTATTCTCAGAATCCACTTAGGTGTCATCCTGAGTTCAGAGGACGAGGAGATAAAGTTTACTCATCTATTCTCCAGTGAGTTAGTGATATTCTCTGCAGAGAATGAGATTGAGCCGTGCACTACCCAGCTCTGCCTCTACCCCTTTGCAGCTTGACCCCACAATCTTTCATTTTTTAGTGTCTGTTGGTCTTTTATGTGTTTAATGATGTCACTTGAAATCTGCAAAAGAGTAACTTTGCTGTCATTTACAACTTTAAAACAGACATGATGGTATGGCAGTGCTGGTGTTGTAAGACAGATTTTGCAAGCTGAATCCCTTTTTAAAGTAATAAATAAACATTAAACCAACAAAATTTAAAAATACTTTTCTGTCCCAAGAATAGTACTCAAAGTACTTGAAAACCATTTTTATCCATTCTAAGCTGACCAACCAAAGTCATACCCATAGAGCTGCATGTTGAAAGACAAAAAGTTATATTCCAGACTCTTGAACCCATTATCTGCTTCATCTTCTAAATGTCTCTTTTTTAATGACAGTTTTAGACACTTTCTTCTTCATTGAGATATAACACTAGACACTGGCAACTTAAAGGAGGGGAAGTTCATTTTGGTTCGCAGTTATAGTCCATGATCAGCTGGTTCCAAGGCAGAACCAGCATGGCACAGGGACAATTCAGAGGACAGATTTATATCATGGAAGCCAGAGAGCTTAGAGAAGAGGGAGGAGCTAGGGAGTGAGACACCATTCCAGGTCGTCATGTACCTGATCACATTTCTCTTCTGACCAGGGCCACCTCCCAGCAATATGCTCAGTTGCTGAACTGACCAGTGGATGGATTTATGGATGAGTATAGCATGACCAATTCTATGATGGGATCACATTCCAAAATCCTGGCTCTGAGCACATGAGGCTTTGGGTGAACATTCTCCATCTGAATCATAATGGTCATCCACCTCTAGGATTTATGAATTCAGACCTCAGCATTTATCTATGAATCTGCTTGTTATGTGCATTAGATTTTATAAGCAATGATTGGAGAAAGTTTTTTAAAAGCACGTGATGTAGGATTCTCAGTTAGCTCTCAATCATTAGAGATATTTTTAAACAAATCTAAATGTCTTAAATATCCAAAATTCTCAACCCCCTCCACAGAATAATAGCCACAGCTGTCCCATCATAAAATTTTCTAATTTTCTATCGCCTTTAACAATTTGGGTTAAATAATGAACTATTTTGTAATGTTTTCTAAATGACTTTCACATGAAATCTTAATGACCCAGCATAACATGAATTTTCTGAAGGTAAAATAAATTTCTACAACTCTTGATTTTGCTAGTACTATACTAAGAAAATGGTGAGCATTTTCATTTGCTCTGTATAAAAGTACTTTCAAGAAGTTACAATTGTTGAAGAATTTGGAGTCAAGACCTTGACCTCGTAAAGACGTTACCTCTTATGTCAGGCCAAGTTTTCCATCTGCGTGATGTGGGATACTAACTAGTGGTAGTGCCCTTGTGGTAAGGATCATGCATATGAGTGCATGTACCACATATGATATGCTTCTCACATGCTAAGTGCAAAGTATGCTGTAAACGGTTACTATTTTTTTTCATGGCCACCATTGCTCTGGTATACTCCCCACCTCACCTCCCAAAAACTGCCTATCAATGTGAGGTAAGACACTTTGAAAGAAAACAATAGTGGGGTGTGGTGATACACACCTGTAATCACAGTATTTGAGAGGCTGAGGCAGGAGGATCCCTGTGAGTTCGGGACCAACCTAGGCTACAAAGTGAGTTCAAGGCCAGCCTGAACTGCAGAGTGAAACTGTGTCTCAAGAAGACAAAAAAAAAAAAAAAGAAAGAAAGAAAGAAAGAAAGAAAGAAAGAAAGAAAGAAAGAAATTCACAATGAAGCCTGATACTAATCCTAGAAGCAAACCTAATGCCAGACAGTTTTCAAAAAACCTGATAATAAATAGTCCAGTGTGGCCTTGAGAATAAAAACTAAGGGTAATGTTTGAAGGGAACTCAGTACATGGTTCCCAAAAACAGTTTGTTCTCTGGGTACAAACAAAATCCAAAGCACAGACTACTTTCTGGGGACAGTGTCCAGCTTGAGCCAACACCCCTACAAGTCCCCGGATGGCCTTTCTCTGCGGATCACCGCTGGGAGGGCTGCCATGCCTGTGCTCCAATTTATGGGCATTAAAAATAGGGACACAAAAGCAAGTCACCAACTGGACTTAGGTCCAGGCTTGTAATTGGTATCAGAGTATTTTCCATTGCTTCTTTTGTACTTCCCCTTTGAGCTGCCAGAGCAATTTCAGATATTTTTCTGCTATATTCTGCAAGCTTTTTGGTTGGCTAAGCAATATCAATCTATTGTTGGCTCCATTAAGTGCATCACCTCAGTTTCTTCAGGTCTTCAACGCTGACTTAGAGTGCATTAGGATTCTGTTGTTTGCAAGAGATAGGAAACTAAATATAAAATCATCTTAAACAAAAAGGCAAATCCTTTGGCTCATACGAATGAAAATCCAAGCTTCCATAATGTCACTTTGTCTTATTTTTCATCTCTCTCCTCTGCCTTCTGCTGAGTCCATTTCATTCATAGGAGTGCCATTGTGATCTCTGGAAGCGGCAGGTTTATATTCTCCAGAGTTGGTGCACAACCTCCCAGAAAAGATGAAAATGCCCAGCCTGACCACTCTGGCTCTGAAACATGTCAATGTCTCTCCGGAAACCAATCACCTGGGCAACTCTGTGGTGGGCTGGGGCTTGGGCCAGGTATGCACTCTAGCCAGCCACTTGCAGTGGGGTCAGTCTACCAAAGCGTTTAATATGAGAATAGAGAAGAAATGATCTCCTGTAGAGGGAGAAATAGAGACGCTATTTCTATAAGATCTCTGAGTAGCCAGAAATATGGAAAGAAAAACTATTTGCTCGCCAAGCCATGAGAGTCTAGAGAACAAACAGCATCTGGCAGCTTTTCATGTCATCCGCTCATCAGTCATTTGCTCTCTTCACACCCATTTCCTAGAGTTTCTGCCAGAGCACAGAGCTGTTCACAAACTAAAATTAGAGTACTATCAGGGATCGTAACTTTAGGGGACGGGAGAGAGGATGTTAGTGGCCACTGGGGAGTGGAATTCTCACTTCAGTATGTCTGAAGTTGTTTTCTGTCACTTGAGAAGAAAACTTCAGGTTTGTTTGCTTATTTAGGAGAGAGGGAACCAGGCGTCTGGCCTTGTCATGCCCTGTGCTGTCTGATGAAAATACAGAGGTAACAACTCTCAAATTTTCCATAATTTAATGTTCTCTCCAAACTACACAAACAAGATGCCATGGATCTACTACTCAGAAAACAGGTGCAGAATTTTTTACAGAGTCACAAAGGCTAATGGTTTTAACCCCCACCCCTGGCAACCAATAACATAGGTTTGCAAGTGTCACCTTCTCTGCAAAGTTTTCTGGTCCACTGATTGTTGTCTTTGTTGTGTTAGAAGTTACAGAAATTATATTAACAGTGTTGACATGTATTGAGTCAGTTTGTGGCAGTCATATCAAGAGCTCCATATGTTTTATATCACTTAGGTCTTATAATGATTCTAGGAAATAGGTATCACCTCCATTTTTACAGAGCAGAAACTGAGGCACAGGGAAGTTAAAGAATTTGCCTAAGGTCAGAGAACTTTAAGTGTTACAATATGGTCTCCAAGTCACTTAAGTACATAACCCATGATGCTCTCTGGCTAGTTCTGCCCCTATTACAGCATATAACAATGGCCCGGGTTATTAAACATTGGCCTTGCATCCAGTGTCATGCCAACAACAGAACTTTAGGGACATCATCTCCTTTCATAGTCACAGCAGCTCTGCTCTCTATACCCTGGCAGTATTCCTACTTTACAAATAGGAAAGCTGAGGCTTACAGAATCTCACTAACCGACTCACAGTCACAAAACTCTAGTGCATATTCTGCATACAAGTTCATGCTTTTGTCTGTGAGCCAACATTACAAATGCCCTTCAAACTTTATCTCTTGTACTATAGCCATTTGTTTAGGGGCGGCTTTCTCCACTAGACTGTGAGGTCCTTAAGTACCAAAACTGGATCTTAGTCACTAAGTTCATAAAAGGTGCTTAATCAATATCTTGTTCATTTGTTTCCTTGGTGCCAAAGATAGAGTCAAATATGTAAAAGGTATTCTTGTGATGAAAAGATAGACATGAATGAAAGAGTGCATGAATGATGGTATTACAGCCAAAAGAACTATTTAGGTGATTTCCATTGATTTGAGAGGTCAAACCCATTACCTGTGCTTTGCAAAGTAAATTCAGTCCAAGTGACTTAGTCCCAAAATTGAAATGACTTGGTCTTGGCCATCTCCCACAAGTATTGTAAGTTTTTAATCACTTCCCCCTCACTATAATAGCTCCTTTAGAAAAACAAAACAAAAACTCTGGTATTAGATAAATTTAATACAGAAGAACTCAATCCTCAAACTGCTCTTTCTGGGATAATCTTTGCTGTTTCAGCTCCCCTGACCTTTAAGGTTTCTGTCAACAGGAATTTCACAGATGTCACAGAAAACGCCATTAACATAATTAACCCAGCCTCCTAAGAACCAGGCTTTAAGCTCCCCAGGGCCAGTTTCTAAATTCTCTAAATGTGACCTAAACCCAAAGAAACAAATATCCTTCTCCCAGTGAGAGAGTCCATTCCAAAGCAAAATGATAAATCCTGAAGCAGACAATTAAAGCAGGTTATAATTTCTAGCCACCTGGAGATGAAGAATGCAAATAATTTGAGGTGCATTTGGAAATAACCTGCTTGAGAACTCAAGGTGAGTCCAGTATAATGTCAAACTCCTATTTGCAAAGCTCAATTGAAACAAGTCCATGTTCAAACAATTGTGGTTTCTTCGAGTTCTGGAGACAGCTGTTTGGAAAAATGACTCACTAGAGAGGCTAAATGTATTGTAGTTGTTGTCTTGAAAGCATTTGTTCACATGTGAGAATGAGTTACTCAACCCATTGTAAAAGCAATAGATGAAATTTATGTTGACTAAAAGAACAACTGTATAACTGACCATATTCAACCACCAAAGACCCACAACCCATTGAACAGATTAATCAGTTTGTTTCCCTGTAGATCTTTTCACAATTATTTTCTTAGTATCCTGGAACAGATATGAGATAACTTTTCTGAAGATCCTATTCTGTGGCATACACCCTTAGCTGCTGAGTTCTTGCCTTAGCAGTTGCTAGCAGAGCCCCTCCCCTTTTTTTAAAAGATCTTTTCCTCCTTTTTTTTTTTTTGAATTTTAGCTTTTGTTAAAACTTGTGCAGTGTGTACTGTTTGTTATGTACCTGTACCAACTCCACACAAAGAATGTAAATCCTGACTTTTTTGAAGCATTCGTTCTCCATGGTCATGTGCTCAGCCTTCAGGTGATAAAGGTTAGTTAGTCTAATCCAACCATATTAAATCTATTCTTACTAGATACTGGTAGAAATACAAGTTAATCTAGTCCATAAGCAGATAGCAGCTATGGGCCATGAAGGACTTTTCTTCCCTAATATAAATGCCTATGGGAGGAAATAGTCAACCTGCTTTGTTGGTAGGTGTCTTGTATATTGTTTGCATTAACTTCTGTAACCATTGCAATCATCCTAATACCATGAGAAGTCATACCCTTCTCCCTCCTTGCACCATCAGGGCAGCAGAGGATAAAGACAGTAAGTTCCTGGGTCCTTGATAACAATATTGCACCACCAAAACAATCAAACGAGCTTGTAGACTTCTTGCGTAAGATATCATCTTGCTGTGAATAAGGCATGTTTGGGTGAGTAATCTACTTGCTTGCTCACTTGATAAAGTGTTTCAAGGCAAACTTACATTTCCTTAAATATTTTTGTTCTATTAATTATGTCTTATACCTTGTGAGAAAGTGCAGCTAAATGGTAGGCAGCTCTGCTTAAACCAAATGTGGCATCTGAAAATCCATCAAGGATGCATATTCTAAAACAAGGATTGATAATTATTTTTTTCTGCAGAGGGCTGGGCATCAGTTATTTCAGCTCTCTGGACCATAGATCTGTTTAACAACCACAAAACTGTCATTGTTGTGCAAAAGCACTCATGTACGTACATGAATGAGCAAAGCTGTGTACCAAAAAAAATTATTAGCCTTCTTGTTTATCTATCAAGCCCCTACACTGTAGCGCACACACACTCCAACTCTGAGAGTCTTTGCATGTGACCGATTTATGCCCAGAATGCTTTCCCTTGGCTCTTGTCACTGACGGCTTTTTCTCACCATTCAAAAGTAAACACAAATGTCATCTTCTTTCAGAGGTTTTTCCCCAGCTGTTTACACATCTCACACTGTCCATTTGTCTACTTTATTTTCTTCTTTGGGTTTATCAGTCTCCATCTGTAATTCCCACCATCATCCCCTGCCCCTACCTGAAGCCAAGTTTCTGAAGATCAGCAGTCTGGCTCTCTGAGTCACCACCGTACTCCCCAAATCTAGAAGTGAGAATAGGAATTACTTATGGGTTACTGAGTGAGTGAAACGTTGGTTGTCTGTTGTTCACACAAGGAAATTTTTATAGGGTTTTGAAAAACATCTTCCTTAATAGAAAAACAATCCCATCCTTGTGTCTGTAATTCATTAATGAATTTCTGAGATGATAACAGATTCTGCTACTGATAAATAGAATTTATCTCTAACTGCATAGCTAGAAGATTAATAGAAATGGTAGTAAATATTGGTCATTTGCCAGTCTAAATGAAGCAGGAGCTACAATTCTAAGGTTACTCTCTGAGAGAGGAGAAGGTACTTGCTCATTTGTTCTACTTACTGAAGAACTCTTGTGGGGAAATTGAAAAGGCCTGTTTGCAACTTGCATGTTTATTAGGGACGATTCCACAAAAAACATGAAGCAGGTAGCTCTGCCCAGGTACAGGTCAACAGTTGAGCCCACACTGCTCAAAGCTTCAGCAGTATTTGGGGAGCCAAGAAGTATCTGTTTTATTGAACAATACAAATAAAGGAGAGGAGATTATACTTTTGTATGAAAGATTCTTTTCCTTTATAAAATCTCACATTTGGTGATTTTATTTTTTGAGAACTATTTGGTGCTTTTCAACTAGGAATCTAATCAGCTATAAGGCTACATTGCTCTGCTTGGCCATAACCTTCTTTAGAAAGCCCAAAATATAGTTTACAAATAGAATGCGACAGTCAGAGTGCGGAAGGGGAAGCCAGAGTGAGGAATATATGTATACGGGGTCATTTCCTTTTGTGATTTAGTATTTCTGGATTTTCTGAAGTCTTGGATCATCTTCTCTCTCATAGTATGAGTCATCCACACCCTTGACAATTGCCTGCCTTGATCTGGGCCTCTTGCCTGGCTTTTTTGAGACCAGGAAATCTGGTTAAAATACAGTCTCTGGCACTTGACTGATTTTTTTTATAAATCCTCTCATTAAAACTGGTGACTCTCCTATGAACCTCCCTCCCAAACACCCTCCAAGGGATACAGTGAAAAACAAAAATGTGCTCAAGAAATGGGAGAATCACACAGGAGGAAATGAGGCTGATAGAGCTCTTATTAATGCTTTTATTTCATTGATCTAAAACTTATTGTCCCACCTGAGGGTGATTCTCAAACGTTTTAGAAATCTTTGCTCTCATCCTTGTAGGGGAGGCAGTGGATACCTTTCTAGCTCAGAAAGCAGACATGGAGTTGACTAATACACGAATGTCAGGCATTTTAGTTGATTAAATCTAGGCTTATGTAACTGGCATTGTGAGCCACAGTAAAAAAGACTATTTTGGGCCAGCCTTAGCTCCAGCAAAGGAAGCAAACAAAAGTACCTACAAAATAACATTAAATGAGGGCCAGAGCCATGTGGGAATTGCATGCTATTGGTGGCAGCCACTACTAGTTCTTGCCAAATATGACCACATGAAAGAAAGTAGGCCCAACGTTGCCAGATCTTCCAATTTTTCCAAAAACAATCTTGAACCTGAATGACTCTTTCAATTTTAAAATGTTGGGGAAATTCAAGAAAGTGACAGAGGAAGCCAAATCAAATGTGCCTACAAGGCTACTCTGAGTCTGTGGGTTGCCCATTCAAGGCCACCATGTTGCAGTCACACAAGTCCATCTGGTAGAGCCAGTGAACAAGGATGTCCTTAGCATACATGATCAACAACTCCCACGTACAACAGTAGGGTTCTCAGTGTATCCAAAGCTGTAGGCAATAAGGCTGCTGAGTTGCTGCTTTCGTCTTCAGCATCATTAAGCAGGTTATCTGCTTCACTCATTTCCCAAGCTTTGTGGCACACAAAGAAAAAAATAGCATACAAAAAACTGGGGTTAACCATCTGAGACTAATGGCCTCTTTTCTATCATCATTAACACCCTTAGGTGAAAAAGATAAAAATCCGATTTTTAAAGTGAAGAAATTTTTGCATCCATATTGCAATGGTGGGATTTCTGTGTCTAAATTTATACTTGAGCTCAAATCTCATGCATTTTTTTCCCTTAGACCTGAGTCAAATATGAATTCCCAATGGATGTGTTTTTTTTCTTCAGTTTTATTCTTAGGGTACCCTCAGAATTAGGTACAAAGTAAAACTAAAAATGAAGACACAAGAATATCTTTATTAGGAAATCTATATTCTTTCATTAAATTTATTTTAAAGAGCAATGATTTAAGTTAAAGACAAGTAAGTTTTTAATAAACTAATACTTTGTTTAAATATTTTGACACATGCCACAAAACTAGAAAGTGACCTAGTTGCCAACAAAGTCTCTTCTTCCAAATAACTCCCTTGTAGTTCTGTTGTTCCTCATCTCCTCTTCATGCTGAGAGTAGAACTCCTGAAACCAGAGCCGTGAAGCAGTGTGCTAGAGGGCTCACCATACTGTAAGAACCTGAATAAGGGCTGAATTCAGCACCAAGCCTGAGTGAGCCCGGGTGACCTCACTGTCCTTTCTCTAACCACTGGACTCCATCTGTCATTTTTTCTCTCTGGAAAGACTCTCAGATACACTTGGTAATCCCTGTTGAATGCTCAGTTTATATAGAGGCGGTAAAAAAAAAAAACTGCTTATGGTAATATACTGCTGCTTTTGCTGGGAATTGTACCTCCCCTTTTAAGTTATTGTTTTAAATATTTTTCTCATTTGTAAAAATGTGGAAAACTATACAGTGGCAAATGGGTTCACCAAGATTTTAGTCTACCATCAGAATAACCACTAGGATTATTTCAGTTTATTTCCTTAAGATAATTAGGTATAGGCTTAAGTTTCTCTTTCTTCTATTTTAAGTATGCTATTGACTTAATTTGTGTTCCTGGATCTTAATGAAGCTGGTTCATTCTTGTCATTTTGTCTTAAATATCACCATCTTAGATAAACCCAGCTGATCACTATTGTACAGTAATCATCACCCACTACCAAGATGCTGAACTTTGTCACATCACCCTATTCTGTTTTATTCTTAGGATTAATAGTGTTTCTTCTCTCTCCCCCTCCTTCCCTCTCTCTCTCTCTTTCTGTTCACATCTCTATATTAACTATCCACATGAGTACGTAAATTCAAAAGGGCAGGAAACACTCTGTCTTATTCATTGCTATATCTGCAGAGCCTAGAACAATGCTCTCTTCTAAAGATCTGCTAAAATGATAGCACATTTTAAAAAGCTGTAGATTATCAGAACAGGAAGAGGCAGAAAGAAGGAAAGAGTAATGTAGGTTAGGGTTAGTGCTAGGAAAAGTAAACTCAGTACTGAAGTGTTCCTGTTTGGGATGTCTCTTTATAGCCCAATAGGATCCTAGTAAACCCATCTCTCCACAATTCCACTAAATCTGATGTTATTGGATGGCACTGATTCTGGTTTTAGGCTAAAGATCATGAGCTCAAATCCATTGTTCTGCCAGTTCCTCCTTTATGAAATATATGAAATCAGTTCCTCCTTTTAACCCCATCTACTCAGAGATAACTACTGTTACTATTTCAACAAATCTCTAATCTTATGTTTATAAGTTTTTTTTACATAATCAAGATTGCATTAATCTCAATGGACACTGAAGTTCTTGGAAAATTAATGAAATAAATTTCTTGCTATAGCAACCGGGCAAGTGTCTGTTTGACCTACCAAAGAGCATACTTAATAGAAAAGCCAAGTCAATAATGTTAAAATAAATGAAAGAAAGTGCTTGAAAGGAAAGAACAACTTGTAGGCATATTACTAAGTTTTTGTTCATCAAACAGAATAGTTTGTGCTGTCACTGTTTGATTGTATGCTCATTTTTTATGCTTTGATTTTGTAGCTTAAACAACTACTTCTAAGATAACAATATGTAATATATCAACTAGTGATGATTTCTTAATATTATTTTTCTGAATCATGTATCATGTCTACCCTTTCTTCTGTTTTTCTTTTTTAAATAAAAAATAATAATAATGTTAAACACAGAAGCCAATGGAAAACTGGTGGGGCATAATTTCTACTGATTTGTTTCTAATATTTATTATGCTTTGTGTCATATTATAAATAATTTTTATGTGGTTAAAAATAGGTTATTTTAGGGCCAGGGATTTAGCTCAGCAGCATAAGTGCCTGCCTGGCAAGCACGAGGTCATAAATTCAATCCCCAGTAGAAAAAAAAAAAAAAAAAAGAGAGAGAGAAAGCAGGTTATTTTCCAGTAGCTCATCTCTTCCTATAAGAGATTTCTCATCTAAATATATTCACAGTTTGTGACACACAAGTCAGAGACTGTGGGAAAAAATGTAGTATCATTGATGCTTGTGGCTTTATGGGATAAATAACCAACGGGCATAGAAAAGTCCAGGGTCCTATAAATCCAAATAAGAAAAGAAAAGAAAAAAAGAGACAATTAATGTCATGTGAATGACCTCACAAGGTGTAGGATTTTTTCCATGTGCATCTTTGAAATAATACTCTGAAGCCCTGTTGGAAACAGACTAGGAAATTTCAAACTGTCACCCTCCTACTCTTTTAAGTGAATCAGTGATAATTTTAGGAAATGGATCCATAAATTAGATAAATTTCTGAAAACCAAATCCTATCATGTTAAAATAATAAAAGTTTTTACAATTTTGAGTCAAATAGTTAAGGGTGAAATAAATCATCTTTAAATAGGATGTAAAGTTGATCAGTGAAGATAAAATCGCTAATTGATATCATCTAAGAGAATGGCTCATATGCATTTTGGTTTCTTCTCAATAATGTGGCTATTGGAAGAATGGCAGGTTTTCACAGTTGTAGTAAGAAATGAAGTGTCCTCTGCTTCTGGGAATGATGGAATAAGAATCAACTGGATGAGTTTTCTATGGAAAATAACTTTAAACCTTAACAAAAGCTGGAGACACTGGAGAGTAGACAGAAGGCAAGACTCTCATAGCAAGCAGAGATTTGTGAAAGGGTACCAGGGCTGTGTAAATAAAGTTCCCATCTTCACAGCTTGTAGCTTGAGGCTAAGTGCAGCTGACCATGTTGCATTCAAGGAGGCAGAGGAGCTTGTGAGAAAAAATGACAACCTCTCTAACCAGAAGAACCAAGACACATCCAAAAGAATTGGTGTATCACCAAAAGGAAAGGTCCACAATGAATAGCTCCAAATTCTGTCTACCCATCTCTGACTCTTAATCTGTGATGCAGGGTTCCAACTCAAAGCAAATAATCTCAGAATAAAAGAGCTTAACTAAAACTGTAGTTACCACCCAGGAAACAGTTTGGAGTTTAATTAAGTCTAAGCATAGCTAAGACTTGCTAGCTAAGATGAAAAAGCAACTCTTGTTGGAGAAAAATAACTACATGCCAAATTTCCACTCGTTAGTATTCAGAATGTTTGAAACACAGTCTGAAATTACCCAACATACAAAGAGCCCAAAACTGGGACATGTTCTCAAGAGAAAAGAAAATCTACTGGGTCTGATGACTGAATGAACCAGATTGTAAAACTAAACCATTTTTAATATGGTTACTATGACTATTCTAAATGGTATACATGATGAATGGAAAGACAGGAACTAGGTATACTCAGAGAAATACATATAAACCACAAAGAAAAATAAAATGAGAAGTATATAATTGAAGAAATGCAATATCTGAAATAATAGCACAATAGAGGTGCTTAATTGTTGAATGGAGATGCAAAAAAAGAAAAGCACAAGTTAACTTGAAATAATAGAAAATACCCAACAGGAATAAGAAAAAGAAAGGAAAAAAAAAAGACTGAACAAAAACTTTGAAGCCTCAGAGACCTTTTAGATAACTTAAAATACTCCAATGTATAACTATGTATGTGTAAATAAAGCACACAAAGAAGGGGGAGAAAATGGGACAGGCATGATATTTTAAGAACTAATGACCATTACTAAATTTTATAAAAGATAGAAATGTACAGCTGCTTGATGACCAATGAAAACAAAGCAGAAAAAACCTAAAGAAGTTCTCACCAAAGCTCATCATAGTCAAACTGTTGAAATCCCAGATAAAAAGCAAATCTTGAAGGCAGAAAAAAATGATATATTCCAATAATGATCCGATTAATGGTCTATTTCTCAGCAGAAAGAGGGAAGGCCAAAAGAGCATGGGGTAACATCTCTACAGCTCTGAAACAGAATAAAACTTGTCAAACCACAGTTCATCACCCAGCAGATATAAATGCATGCTGCAAACTGAAAACTAAATAATGATATTTTCACATAGAAACAAAATAAGTTGTCACTAGAAGATCTGAAGTGTAAGATATACTGAAAAAAATTTTTGAAGATGAAGGAAAATGATAGCAGATATAAATTTAGCTCCTCAGAAATAAGTGGAGATGACTCGAAAGGCTAAGTATGTATAAAATGCATTGCATTCTTTTAAAATTATTGCTTCATCTTTATTTACAAATTATGTAGCTGTTTAAAACAAAAATTAAAACATTGTCTCATTGCACCTATGTACCAAGATGTAATCACTGTAGCATAAAAGGAAAGGAGGGTCCATTTAGACCAATATGAGTATAAGACATTTACAGTTTACATTAAGTGGTAAAATATTAACTGCATATAGACAGTAGAGCATTGAGGATGTATGTTGTAATCACTGAGCTGCTGGAAAAATAATAAAGAAAAATTAAAAAGTCAATGGAAAGTTTAAAATGGATTTCTAAAAATTCAAGTAATTTTAGAAATGCAAGAAGAGGAAAAAAGGAACACAAAACAGAAGACAAGTAGAAAAAAATAAAGTGGTAGACTCACACCAACCAAAAGAATAATTACATCAAATATTAAAGAACTAAACATTTCAGTAAACAGGCAGAGATTTTCAAAATGGATTTAAAAAATGACTCAATACACTTTCCATAAGAGTTGTGCTTAAAATATAAGAAAGAGATGGGCTGAAAGTAAATGGATGAGGGCTGGGAGTTTAGCTCAGCAGCATAAGTGCCTGCTTGGCAAATGTGAGGTCGTGAGTTCAATCCCCAGCACAAAAAAATAAAATAAAATAAAATAAAATAAAATAAAATAAAATAAAATAAAATAAAAATGTAAATGGATGCAAAAGCTACAGTATGTAAACAATATGCATAAGAAAATTAAAGTGGCTACATCATTATCATAATGAGAGAAAAGTCTAGCTCAAGTAATGACTAGGATATATTATTGAGAATTATAAAGAGTTCTCATGTTTTCCTAAGATATTTTGGATTTTCCACCTTCCTTCTACCACCTTTAATATTTTACACTACAGTATATAGCATTCACATGTCTATGGTTACAGCAAAGCAGGTATTTATCTCCCTATTAAGAAGGACAGGATTACCAATGCAGAAAACATTGAATCAATTATTTCCAAAGAAATATTAGGTCAGAAATCCTACCTAATATCCAATGTGTGGACTCCCGCTGCCTGTATACTATACACACTATATTTCACCTCTTCTCCACTGGGTCTCCTCTATTGATTGCATTTCTCAGGAAAGCTTTGCTTCAAGGTCTGAATACATTGATTGTAGTAGAGGTAGCATGTGTATCCATGAATACCTATCTAATTCTTAGATGGAAGAAAGCTGGGCATTCCCTCACGCTAGCTAATTGTGCTGCATTTTTTATTTTCTCGAGGAAAACTCACAACTTTTAATTAAGAGAAAGAAGAAATATTCTATAGGCAGAACTTCTGTTGGGAAGGAGGAAGGTGTTGACATCCATGACGGACACCAGGAGAGCCACTTTTGTCCACACATTCAACACCATCCAGTGCTCATCTCTTCAGGGTGGTCTTTGAGCAATCTTAAGAGAAAATTTACCATAAATGACCTTATATTCATGGCAATGGGTAATTTGCTTCTTCTGTTTTATACCCAGCCGTTACTATTCTGGGCACTAAAATAGTACAAGAAAAAAATCTATGATACCATACCTGAGCCAATCACCTACTCAGTGTTTGTGATATGCTGCTATTTGATTGGATGGGGAAAAGAAGCAAGTTACAGAGGGGAAGAGTTTAATATAATTTTCAGTCAATTTGAATTCAAATGTTTTTTGATTTCCTTATGGCCCAAGGCATTTAGGTCACCAAAACAGAATCAGTTACCACTAATCAAGAAAGGACAAAATACAGGACCAATGTGGATTTAATTTATAACATACAAAGGAACACATAGGTGGTCTAATGGAGCATTTGACTAATAGGTAGCTTTCTATTTGCAAGTCTGAATAATCATCTAAGCGTTCACAAGGAAAAGGAGATGATGGCAATTTTGCACTTGGCTTTGTCTTATTATATTCCAGGTACCCTACTGAGGGCTTTATACTTGTGATCTCTTTACATTTTTATATTAGTTCAATGAGGTGAGTGGTATTATGCCATTTTACAGAGAAGGAAATTGAGCCTTCCCAGGGTTGGACAGGTATAGTAGTGAGTTGTAAAGACAAGATGTAGGCACAGAGCTGCACAATCTAAAGACATTCTCTTCAACCCTCTCTCAAGTTATCCCCTTCCCACCTCTCCAAGTTAATTTGCTCCCTTCTCATGTAGTCCTACTGAGCACCTCACCCTAAGCTGAATAGGGCACTCAAGCATTGCATTACCATCACCTTGACTCTATGAAAGAAAGGTTCAGGAGCATTTCAGAATTTTGAACTAAAGAAACATCATTTGATACAGTGAGTACTAAGGTTATAAATGCCAAGTCTATGAAATAATATGCCTATCTTAATGCAGATTGCCCTCCAAGAGAGGGCAGTCTATGCTGCTAGATGGTCACAACCCTGAGGTTTTTAACTCCCATGAGATCTAGCAAAGTGATATAATCAGGAAATGATTGGAATGAAAACGAGCTAGTTATACAAGGGATTATTTGACCAGTAGCTGACTAAATTAAAGTCCATTAAACAGAAATTTTTAAATCATCTTCCTCCTAATTTTTGATGAAAATCTCGGCCCCTTGTTCTCATAGAGTGCAGCAGGAAGTTACTTGTATTTGTGCGAATGGAAAATATATGTCAATCTGAATAGCAGACAGATGTTGCTTTCTGCCAGTGGCTCTCATCTCCATAAAACTCAAAAGTCTTCTTTATGTATTTACATTTAAAAAGTAATAACCATTTTCCTGTCCTGTATGGAAACTCAGAGATTGTGTAACCTGTCCAAAATTTTACAAATGAATAAAATATCCTATATGTAATATAAAAGCAGGTAAACATCATGTAGAACATATTTCATCAGGAAAATGTCATGTATGACAACAGTAAAAAAACGTTTTTATAGAGAAACAGTGTATTGCCAGAAGATTGTTACTGTGATAGTGATTATATTATTATGAATGCAAAATGCAGGTAAATATGAGTGTCACACTGGTCACTCAAAACTCCATCCACTGCCTCGCATTCATTGCAGTCATCACTAATTAAAGTGATGTTTTTCCCCAGATGAGGAAAACCTTTTGGGAAAGTTCCAAACAAATCAAAATATAACCTCCTTTGATTTATACAGTAGTTGCATTCCTGGAAAATTCAGTCTATGTACACATATTAAAACTGCATAAAATTTGTTTGTGATTATGTCCAAAAGAATTGGGCTTGAGGCTCCAGGATGTCTGCTGAAACACTTTGCTGTAAAAGGCTGCCTGACCAAGGATCTCTGGGCTCCATTTCCAAAATGCTAATCATGATATCTCAGTCACTGAGACTTAACAATAAAGCTGCCACAAATTTCCAGAGCATCTCTGAAGAGGTAGTAGCCACCTCCTTGAAAACCACTGCTTTCTTTATATACTTACTAGTTCCTGAAAATCTATGTGTATATTTAATTTTCTCATCTGAGTTTTAACAGTCATGCCTTGGTACTCAGAAATTCAGTAAATTTGACACTCAACATTTTGACATAAAAATTTTGACCAGAGACTAATCTTTTATTTGGTACTCAATGTGTGAGCTAGAACTTGATGTTGATTGCCTAGGGACTCGCTATTCTTTCTGGCCAAAACAATTTGGTATTTGTCATGTTTGGTACTCATCACACCTCCAAGAACCAATCAATGATGAGTACCAAGGTACTGTTTAATTAAATTTTCTTAAAATGATGTTCATTGTTGGGGAAAAAAAGACAAACCAGTTTTTGAGGCATCAGCAAGGCACTCCTGGTACACTATAAATAATATCCTTCACTCATACTGAGTAATGACCTAAGACACTCCTCACTGATGCAACTCAAGTGAGAAGGCAGAGTTTACATGTGTGTGTACAGAAGCAGATGAACAAAGAGCAGGTGGACCCAGACATAGCAAAGATGCACTGGCACAGCGACAGGTATCTGTGTATTCAGCTGACTCTAAGACTAAGCATAGGCACTTGGCTCTCTCACTGGCTGACGAGGTCAATTCAGGGAAAAGGTGAGTTCAGGGGAAGGTGAATGTCAGTAGTTAGGAGGAGGATAAAAGATTGTGAAAGAAACAAAGGATGTGAGTCAGGGCACAGTGTAAATTGCAGAGAGACAAACAAAGGATTTAGGATAGTCATCATGTCACAGTGGGCCAAGGTGAAGATCCCCAGGCTCTGTGAGCTGCGTGGTAAAGTGTGCTTCTTAAAGCTACATGCTTATGGAGGAACTTGTGGTAGGTGGCACAAAACTATATTATACTCCGGATCGGGAGTGGTAGCAGTGTACAGTTTATGGGCTTCGTTCTGCCCTGTTCCCAAGACACCTTCCACCACCTTTATATCTCTGGAAAGCCAGCTCCCTTGGTTGTGTGAGGTAAACATCTGTTCACCATATGCATCAGCCAGAGCAGTGTCTGTTCTTCTGCCCCTTTGGGAGATGAAATAGTGGGCATGACTTCATGCAGAAATTCGGGCAGGAGAATGAGGACCACCTTCCATGTTCCCCAGGCACAAGCCTTCCCTGCAGCTAAGCACCACAGCTCCATCTCACTGCAGTCTGCATGGTCATCTCAAGTCCTCCTTTTAAGAAGGCTCTGAAAAGCAAGCCCAGCCGGACTCCAGGGCTATTCATCTGAAGTTCACAGACAGTGTACCTGGGATCAGGTGAGCAAGCTGTTTGCCTACCTTTTGTTAATGACATGATTTGCTAGGCCAGTGGTGGTAAATCTATTTGTTATCACTGAAAGCTCTGAAAGGTTTGCCATTGCTGGCCTAGGCTTTCAGATCCCATTATGAAACTTTTTATCCTTTACTCATAGCTGTCTCTTTTTTTCTTTTAAATCTGTCATTTTAGTTTGATGGGAAGAGATGTTTGGAAAATTGCTGTGTGGGTCTATATAATGCAGTGAGTCATAATCCCTGAGCATGTTAGGAAAAGGTTCTGTAGTTATCTCATTTTTTCCTGTCTTGTAAGTCCTCATGACTGACAGTCACTGGTTATCTGAGGGAATCAACTCTGGAGTAGAAAGGTAGAGGGTAGGACTGATTCCCAGGGAAGTTTTATAAGAAGATTTATAAGAAGCGTAGGCAAAAGGCCCACCCAGGCCTTGCCTTGGGCCACCTCTACACTAGATTACAGTAGCAATGAATGAACAGGGAGGAATAAAGTGACTGATTGAGGGGGCCATTCTTCCCTCTCCCCATGTGCCCCATCCCACTGCACCCCTCTCCAAGTTCTTCAAAAGACTGGAGAAGAAAGAATAAAATAGTCAGGAAACAAGTAATCAAGCTTAAGTGCTTCAGAGGAAAAAGCAGTGTGTATACTCCTAAAGACTGTAAGCTTGCGAGCAGGAACACCTGGATTTTGCCACTTATTAAACAGGTGACCTTGAACAAGTTGTTTGCTAAACAGGATAATAATTGTGCCTATCTTGTAGGCTTATTAAAAATAATATAGCTCACACAAGCAAAGTGCTCAACACCCTGTTTGAGACTTTAGTATTTAACACAGTACCTGATAATAATTGCTTGTTTGCTCATTAGCATGATGTGAGAAGTAACCCAGCCATGTGATCACAGTCCGTCCTGCGGCAGGACCCTGAGGCAAATTGCTACCTCTTCCACCTCTGAAGCAACTCAAGTCTCTCAAATTATTCTTGGTACAGATTTGACCATTGATTAGCCTGGTTGCCATAGTTACATTACTCGATCTTTTGGGCTTCAGCTTCTGCATTATAAACAGAAATGGCTGGTCTAGCTTTGCTTAAAAATAATCACACGTGAAAATAATTGGGAAGGGTCTTAATGAGTCAGTATGAATTTTTGGTTTATTCTATTATCTGGACAGCTAACATTTTTGGATTAGGTGTAAGAGTAGGAAGGAAAATAAAAGTCTGGGGGGCCCTGTGTTTATGCCAACTCTACTGACTCAATATTCATCAGTGAACTGAAAGATTCATGATTCATAATAATCATGCCTGGTGTTTTAGCTGTGTATAGATCAGTAAACATATCCTCTTTGGAAAGCTCAGAAGTCACATAGCCTCAATTTTGATCCAGTGATGCTCTTTGGCTTTTTTTTTTCCTTAGATAATGAAAAACAAAAAGTTCATATTTTCCACTAGTAAATAGTCCTCTCACTCTTACACAAGAAGGCAGTTTAGATATCAAGAAAGATCATGAAAAGTAGCCATGTTACATATTTTGAGCTTACCATGCTAAGCATTTTGGTATATCACTTCTAACCTATAAGTAGATGCCATTATCTTTGTTCTACAATTATGACTTACAGTAGTTAACTTGGCCAAGATCATAAGCTGTGAATTGTAGAGCACTTCCCTTTTTAAATGTCTTCTTTTCTTGTTTTGTTTCCTCCCAGATGGTTGAGTGGAGCTGGCTAGCCTCTCCATGCTGACAGAGCACAAGGTAGAGGGACATTTAGAGTACTGAATGACTCAGGTTGCTATTAATACCCTCTGGAACTGAAAAATAAATAATGAGCTTGAGGCATGGACATTTGTAGTCTCTGGAATCCCACATGCTTGTACCCATAATTGTAGGGCAAGACCATTGGACTCCGCTTACCTACCACAGCCCTATCCTCCCAGCAGTGATCTATTGGGTGGCTTTCCATCAGTCAACCTGTGGCTCAGTACCCTTCTCCATCATTTAGGGAGCCCATTCTCTGAATAAAGCCCATTTATAATGAGAATCTAGAGGTCCAAAAAGCATTGTCCCTGTTCCCAGAGTGACTATTCTAATAGAATTGACATAAGCAACTAGCCAGGTAGATTAAAAGTAGAGAAAGAAATGGACAGAAGGATGGATGAGAAGAGAATGACTAATTCAAGAAGGTCAGAGTAATGTGTTGTCTCAGCAGGCAGGGAAGAGTGACTAATTCTAGCTATGGCTAGGGCCTAAAAAGCCATCTTAGAAGAGGTGGAATTTGGTCTGAGCTTTGAGAAAAGGATGAGGGAGAATCTTTGAAAAGAGTCATACTGGCAGGCAGAGAACATTGTCTTGACTACTGGCCCACAGATGGCCATCTTTTCCTTCTTTTTCACTGAGTCAAAAGTGCCTTTCTCCATACAGCAGCCAAGCTAATCACCATCATAACTGAATGGTATCCATACCATACCCCTTTTTAGCTACTCCAAAGGCAGAAATGTTAAGTCAGGTAATAGGAGAATGGTTATAGCTCAGTAAACCAAGCTAGTATCCATCTGGTCTCAGAGAGGATCTTTTGTAACAAAAGTGTCCAACACACAAGGGTACCTATTTTAGGAATTGGGGGTAAGTTCATCAGTAAAACGTTCACCTAGCATCCACAAGGCCCTGGGTTCAATCTGTAGCACTGAAAGAGGGAAAGGGAGGGAAGGGAAGGGAAGAGAAGGAAGAGAGAGATTTTGAAAAGTATATATTACCTATAAATACTTCCTTGGAACTTCTACCTTTTCCACCTCTTTTCATCTATACTTCCTGTGAAGCTTTATTTAACAGAGAGGTTATTGCTCACCTATTTTGAACATTACTCTTTGATAGAAACCATGCAAAGATATATATGATATCACTGTGTCCTCAAGGAACCATCAACAGCCAAAGGTTGAAAAGTGAATGTTTAGAAAACTACGATGTCCATATAGCCAAAAAGTCATGTTCATAGGCATTTTGAAGTTCCTGCCCTCCATCTACCACAAAGTAAACTGACTTGAAAGAAATACAAAAATCTACTTCCCAAGAGACAGCCTGGTCTTGAGAGATAGCGACCCACCACAGAAAGATAACTTTTCACACTCTCAGGAAAAGACTACATGAGCCCAAATTCAGAGTAGTGGAAAGTATCTACCATATCCATTTACCTTGAGCAGCATCAGATGTTTCTCAACCCAACTGATTATCTTATCTAAAGAATAGCCTGTGAATAGGAAAAAATATAACAAAATAAAAATCTCTCTCTGATATTAATATTGGGAGCCTAATGGAATAAGTTTTAAGTCTCACTCTGAGCATCTAAAGAAAAATGCATAATCTGTATATTCAAATAATTTAAATAAAACATGAAATTGAAACAGAAAGCCAATAACCAATTAATTATAACAAAGAAAATGTAACCCACTTCATTATTGTAATGGTAAATGGCATTGGAGTGAAAATTGACCAGTCTTCTTATATTTGAAAAATAGCTGATGCCTGGTTGCCAAGGAAACTCTGCTCTTACTGGAGTTTATTACACTTTCCATAATGGATTAGAGCATATGAAGACTCATTAGCGCATCACAAATGTTAAGGACATGTTAAATAATATAAAATGTTTCAGTATCGTGAATAAGATAAGATTGAGTTAAGATATGAAGTTTAAACTCAGTCATGGTTGCTGTGCCTGTCTGTAACCCAGCACTCTGGGAGACTGAGATCAGAGGATTGCAAATTTGAGCACAGCCTGGGCAATTTGGTAGTTTGATAAGATCCTTTCTTAATGGATGGATGGGTGGGTGGATGGATGGATGGATTTAAAAAGGGGAACTGGGAAAGTAGCTTGGTGCAATGGTTTAATCCTCAGTATACCCCCTCCAAAAAAGAACAAAAGATGTGGAATTTATAATTCTATCTGAAAGTGAACCTGTTTGGTTTTGAATATACTTGGCAAAAAATATGAAATCACAAAGAACTATACACCAGTAAGTAAATAGTAAAGTAAAAAGTGAGTAACATGAGTCAAACAGGCAAATAGTTATTATTTATATTCAAAACAAGACTTCCTAAATAAATCACCTAAGTGGCTGTATTGTGGGCCAAGAAGTTTACTCCTAGTTTTATCAAGGTGGATTATAATTAAGGCTCTCCCATGTAAAATACATTTCTAAAATTACCTTCTTTTTCATGCGTTTTTGTCATGTTCCCTCATTGTGGTTTTAAGAACTTAAGAGTATTGGAAATAAAATAGGAAAAGAGAGAAAAGAAAACAAAGCTAAGCACATGTGAAGAAAAAGAGTACTCAGCAGTGAGGGCGTGCATGAAGGCGTCACCCCAAATACAGGCACTCAGACCCATTCTACAAAAGTGGGCTGTGCTCCCACGGTATGGCAGTTGCTTTTCCAACCTATGATCAATGAATGTGTGCCTCATGGAGGGCACGAAACTGAAATGTTCTGAGAGTGAGTGCAGACACTTCTGGTGCCCATAGGAGAAAGGGAGTGTCTACCTCATTCTCCGCATCCTCACAGGCTGTGGTAAGCAGAGCGCCTGCCAACAGGCAGGTCTTCCAGGGCACGGATATATGTATGTATGAGTAGCATGTGTTACCTTCTCTGCATGTGTCTCAGTCTTTGAATTTTTTATGCTAATGAATGTGTTCATTTTCTCTTCTCATGCCCAGAAACATAGTGCAGTAGGCATCCTTGTAAAATTGAAAAAAGTTTAAGGTGATAAAATGCATTACATTAAATTATTGAAAGTGCTTAGTACTGTACCAGCTCAGGGTAGAATAATACTTTAAGATAAAGTCACCCTTTAAAAACTCCAGCTCCAGAATACCACACTATTATTCTAAAAATACAAGATTGGCGCCCAGCCCAGAAGATTGGCAAGTGGAGCTTTGATAGACCAAGACAGCAGGGATTCCAGAGCCCCTGTGAGGCACGCCTTGCCTCCAGTTGCCTGTGGTCTAAATTAGGGATCCATTAGCAGAGACCCACTGTACACTTCAGTTGTCACTGTTTGTGTATACAGAGAGAATTAATTTTAGCTAGGTCAGTGACTTGGTACCTGTGGTTCTAACAGGTTGGGATTTTAGATAGCGTTCAGGTTGACAGAAGTAAAGACATTTCTTTTCATTTGAAGTGGCTTAACAGAGTAATAGATATATGTTATTGATCATTAATCCTAGAAGCTTGAAAACCTAGTTTCTTATATATCTCTGAGTTATTTGTAGAATGGTGAAATGTGCACATTGCTTATATATCTATCCAAGCAAGCCTAATTTTTACCAGCTAGTTAACCATGCATGACTATAATACATTCATTTGAAAGCTTTGTCTTCATAGATAAGCTTGTCTCTGATACCTCCCAGCCCATTCCCTTCATCAGGCAGTAAGGCTCATTTATAATATGAGCCTCTCCTGAGTCTACATGTTTTTGTTTTTGTTTTTTAATATCCAGAAATCTCTCATGACAGTGGATTTGTCAGTCAAAATACAGCAAGATTAAACAAAATAATGTTTGCAAAAATATGTGTAACAGGGCTGGGGGTATAGCTCAGCAGCACAGCACCTGCCTGGCAAGTGTGAGGTCCTGAGTTCAATTCCTGGTACCAAAATAAACAGACAAATTATGTGTAACATAAATTCCAATTGACCAAAATTAAGATGTTAACCTAGCAGTACAAAAACTGTGTTTTGCTGCTTAAATCTTATATGGTCAGATTTGTACCATGAGTTTTACTAATGGCTAATTACACATTTTGTATCTTCAGATACTGAATATACTGAATTCACTTACTGTGAATTCATTTCAGAGGAAACAGAAATGGCCTTTTGCTTTCATACTTAATTTTCCTTTATTTGTTTTTCTGGACTGAATGTAAGATAGTAGACTGCTTTTAAAAAACAACTCTCTAGAATCTGTTGTCCATTTTTAAAAATAAGACTAATTGCTTTAGAGAAAATTTTATTTAATTTGTCTTATGACCTTGGACCCTGAAACTGTTTCCTTACCCTTCAGTTAAAAAAAAAAAAAAAAAACTTCCCTGCTTTCTTTTCACAAATAATGTGAGATTCATTTTTCTCTTGGTCATGAAAAACCTCTAAACTACACTGTTACATAAATGCAGTGTAGTATTATCCTTTGCTGATCTCCCTTTAATGCTTTTCATGTGTTCAAGGGCTTTGCTAAACATAATCAGTAAGTTCTCAATGGTTCTGTTTCAGTGAAAGAAAGAAAAACATAAAAGTACCAGGTCTAAATGTAACTGAATTAATTGAAACCTGGCTGTTGCTTGTTTGGTGGAATTTACTGTATCTATTCTCCTCTCCATCTACTGTGTCTATTCGCCTCTCCATCTACTTTTTATACCTTGGGCTGAACTAAGGAAAAGATGGAGATAATAAAAAGAGATAATTGTCAGGTTTTTTTTTTTCTTTTTTGCAGCAGGAAGAAAGAGAGGAAATGAAGCCCCCAAATTTCTAGTCTTGTTTCAGTTTTGCTTAGAAATGGCTAGAAAATCTGCAACCCCAGTCATTAAGGACAAAGTTGGTCCAGTGAGCTTCCAACCTTCCCTACACAGAGTAGTCCAAAGTGGATGGGGGACCCTAGAGGGCCATCGGGAGCAGTTGTTTTGACTTAACTGGGAGGACGTTTTACTCATACTGTTAAGTGTGGCTGTCATGAGATGATTGCCTTGCTAATATTTTAAGAGCAATTGGTCTGAACACAAATGAATAATTGTGGTTTACACCTTTCAGAGCCATTTCTAAGAACACTTCCTTCCTAACGACGTACTTCTTCACAAAGCTTTGCAGAGTTCTCAGAGCTCTTTATAGTCAGGTTCTGAAGTGGCCCCCAGAGATCACTGGACAGCTACTGTTACAAAGCCCGGTGAGCACAGGAGATGTCCAAGTGAAGGGGCTTTACAAAGACACTTGCTTCCGCTTAGAGTCTAAATCATTTATAAGGGGAAAGAAAAGTTACAATTTAAAGCCAGAAACTTGGCTGCCTCCTTTTCACATGCTGGGGGAAGCAGAATCCCTCGCAAGGGAGACAGCCTTTTATGGAGGAGTGTACCCTGCTGGGATGCTAAATGGGAAATGTGAGCCACTGTGACCTTCACCAGGCATCGTGCTTCCACAGGAGAAACAGAAAGGAAGCTAAATCAGTGATCACTACGCAACAGGGTGAAACGTGGGGATGAGGGCCTGGAAAAGACAGGGAAATCAAAGGAAAGGCTCTGGAGAAGAGACATCAGGGACAGCATGAGTGAGAGTGGAAGAGCCACGGGCCACTCATATCCCTTGTCCTCCACTACTGTCCACCACAGCCCTAGGTGCAGGGGAGAAATTCAGGACAAGTGTGGAGAAAGCACTCTTGCTTTCACGAAAGTGTGGACAAAGTGCTGTGCGGACATCATGCAACAATCAAGCAGCCCTGGCGCAGACAGTCTGTCTGTCTTCAAGAAGGGGATGGATGGGAAAGTGCTTAGCGACTGGAGCTGGAATGGCAGCTGAGCATTTCTCTGAGGATGCAGTTTATGCAAAGGCACTCAGGTCTGAAAGGACCTGAGCAGTCTAGAGAAAAGTCAAAATTTGATGGTTCTTTTTGATCAAGCTAAATTTTTTTCTTTACTGCTTAAAAAAAATGAGCAATGAAAAAGGAATATGGGTAGGAGAAACGCACAAGCAGAAGGAAAAGATTATATATGTATACATATGTATACATATATGTGTGTAAATATATACAAGATAGATAACTATAATACTCTCTGTTAGTTCATCAAAAAGAAGTTTATGTTTTCCTTGTCTGATTGTTTTATCTTTTTTTCATGCCTAAATCTTGTAATCTGAACAACTACTTTCAAGATAACAATATGCAATATATTAACTAGCGTTAATTTCCCATTTTTTAAGTTCTGTATCATTTTTAGCCTTTTGATTTGTTTTTAACATTAAAAAAAGAAAAGAGCTTGAGGTATGCCTTCCAGCTACTTGTTTATTCAAAAAATGTCCACCAATCTCTTAACATGCCATGACTATCCTAGGCAGGGAGAATTTAGTGATCAACCAACAAAAATAGATCTTATTCTCATAGCACTTATGGCTTGGATAGGAGAGTGATGTGAAAAGACAGTCACAATAAGCAAAGTTGAATTATAAGCAGTAGCAAATGCTCTGTAGGAAAGTCAAGTAGTACCATGACAGAATTCAAGGGGTGACCTCACCTTAAAGGGCATTGGGTGAGGGTCAGGTCAATGTGGCCACCAGCTGAAACTTGATGGATGATTAATACAAACCAAGTTAAGAGGGCTGTCAGGCCTGAGGAGTATGGGGTCTAGAAGCTTAACAATCAATTAGCAAGCCATTCTAATGGGCCAGGCAAATTCCTGATGGCTCAGCCACAAAAATTCAGCTCTTGGTCTGTGTTGGCCTCTGAAGCCACCTCTAGCTCTGAAGTTCTATAGTACGTACTCTCTAGAAAAGTAATAAAAATATATAAGATATGCGTCTTCAACAGTGATGGTCCCACAAATTGGGCATTTGATGCAAGTTTATAGTTTAGCTACTCTAGATATATACTATGGTTATAGACCCTTACAGAGATTCTTATAGCATTTTTCATTATGTGTTGTTGAAATTACAGAATGATCCATCACTCCCCCGGTTCAACTCCTATGTCCTAAGTTTCTTCTCCTGGATCATCTCTTATTTGAAGTTGAACAGTCACAAAGGAATGAGTGTGTGTGTGTTTGTGTGTGTGCATGAGCATATACACACATATATTTCGAATGTGTATTTATTTTTATATATATTTGATTATATATATATACTTGATGTATCTGGAACTTTCAATATTTGATATAGTATTGAACCCATGATAACACTATAATAGTCATCTCTGTGGTGAAGGTAAAAGTGTTAGTAACTATCTGAAGAACTGCCACATTATGAATACTTTCATCCTAAAGGGGCAGTGCCTTGCACCTAAAAGGCATTCAAAAAATATTTGGATGGGTGGCTAGAGAGATGAATGGACAAATTCCTGCTCCAAGTGTTCAATAAAGAGTCAGGTTCCTGCCCCCAGAATCTCTAGAGCTGCTATGCATACTGTTGGACTGTGATGCCTTCACTAATGTGGTAGACAAAAGGCAGGTCGTGTCCCCACTTTTTCACTATCTAGCTAAAATAATTCTAGTTCTACTCACTCAGTTTCTGTTTCTTCCTCCAGAGAGTTATTCATTCTCCCTTTATACTCAAGTATATTCAGAATGGAGAAAAAATGAACAAAGAAGGTAAAAAAATGCTTGGCCTAGAGTTGAAAGAAAAATTTGATTTTTTTTCTCCTTTAGAAAGTGTTATAATTTTGTATAAATAGGATTATAAGTCTCATTTGTACTATGAGAACCACTTAAAATAAGGTTTTACTTTTCTTGTAAGTTGGCTTCCAGCAGCCCCAGGAAGAGTTCATTGTCTATCAGGCTCTGATTCCTATCTTCTTTTTGGAAGAGGAAGCTGACAAAGCAGCCATAGTGGAGAAAGGAAGAAGATAGAGGAGAAACAAGGGAATCTTTAGCAGAGTTCTTCAGTGCATGAACCTCTTATAGTATCCAAAAAGAGCAAGCAAAGGGGATGAGCTATGGTAATAAATTCTGTCTTTTCTGCTGCTAGACTGTTTCAATAATCAGAACATGGCTCTGACATGGCTCAGGTGGGGACTGCTCCAGTCCTCTAGGCAGTGATCTCCTTCCACACAGGTGCCTCAGGACTACCCTTTTAATGAGTAAAGACAGATGCTAATTTCTGGAAGGTAGACACAGGACCTGAGGCGGGAGCTGGGCTAGACTAATGTGTACAAGTTACAGGAAGGCACATTTAAGCTCAATACATTTCAATTTTTCTAACAAGTAAAAATGATTCATGAAAGAATGGGTACCCTGTCATACTGTTAATGGCACCGAAGCAATGTCCTAGTCAGGTGGTAAGCTCGGTAGCACTTCCAGTCCTCTCTTTCACTAAAATGCGGTGAATTTAGATACTCACTAATGCACATGGAGTGGAGAAATGTAAAATCATTGGGTAAACCCAAGACAAAGCCCTTTTCCTGCCTCCACATCAATTCTCCGAGACCCTAAATAACCTGGATGTTTTTCAAACTGGTTTCTGAATAATTCTATTGGGTAGAAGGTTCTTTTTAAGGTTCCATGTTTTTCCCCTAAATACTTTGTTTAATCTGTATATTTACGCTTACCCAACTCAGCAACAAGTTTTACCTGACCTATTTTTTTAACAGAAAAAGACAAAATTTTGTGCAATTCAGCTACAATACAAATAAAATTGGTAACAAGGTGATTCAAAGTGTTTAGAAAAGCACTTCTTTCACATCCTGGAGAGGCAGAAGCTCCATCAGTGATACCAATGTGAAATTATGTTACTCTTCAATACTTTGGACATGTCAGAAAAATGTTACAAAGCAAGATTACATTGTGGACAATATAATCAGATGCATTTAAAAATCTAGTTAATTGATCAATTACAATGTGCAAGGCACTGTGTTTCATGGGCACTGTCTCCTATGATCCTCATGGTGACCCTGTAATGAAGTGTTATTTTCACTTTACAGATAAGGTTTGTTTTCTTTAACACCTGGCTTTGGATGACCCTCATATATGTGTCTGTATATTCTAGAAAGTTCCTGATATTTCATTAGTTTATTTTGCTACTTCTGAAATGAGTACTATGGTGTTTACCCTCCTTAAGGACCTTCTGATCCAGGAAGTTTGGGTCATCTGATCCAGGATGCTTCAGTCATCTTGCGTCCCACTACAGCTCCCTCATTTCAAGTCTCTTGATTTTTAGTCAGTTACAACTTTCTCAAAACTTCAGTAGACTTTCCATATGTTTGCTTGCAGTCATTTCTATGTGCCAGAAACCACATCTACAATCCTTGTTTGAAACATAGATTTCAAAACTATTTTTTTATTTCATTGTTGATTGCTTCCAACTTAATGGCTATATACATTTGATCTTTACCTTGAGTCACATAAGACATCTGTGTTTCTTGACATTTGTTTTTCACAGTCATTTTATATCACATTTCTCAGTTTTTGGTGCAGATGCAGTGGGTTTTCCAGTCTTTCAAGGCCTCACATTTCTGCCAATTCTTTCTAGAAAGTGTCTTACACTCTTTCACACTCACTCTTATACTTTGCTGACTGCAGCCAATGGTGGTAAAAACATACTAAAAGTTTATACCTCCTAGATCTGCCACCTCAGTACTCATGTGGTCTCCCTCTTGAGTTATCAGAGGTGAAATCTCTAACAAATTTCATTTTGCTACTAAATAGCGCAACCTTGACATTTCCAAACTTCATGATTAGCCTCCTCATTGACTATCACATGACTGCTAAGCCATATACCTCAGGGTTTATCATGGCAGCACCTCACTTCTGGGATCATATTGTTTTTGTCATAAACTACTTTATACTGTGGAAAGACTCCCTCCTTCCAAACACTGCTTGCTTAGCTTTGAAAGTTTATTTTTCATTTAAAAAGTCCACCAAAGGTGTTACAAATCTCTGTGACAGCTCCCTCCCAAGCAAAGAATAAGGGATTTAGACTGTTTTCTCCTTTTAGGTACACAACAGGAATACAGGCTCACCTGGCAAAGAAGGAGAACCTATCTGTGCTAAGATAGGTGATGACAGTCCTATGGTGTTTATAATAAAACTGAAGCTTAGGGATGTCACAAGTTACCCAATCACACAAATTTAATAGCAAAGCTGCAAGTGCCTCTTAGTTCAAGTCAATTCCAAATGCTAAAGTATAAACTCTCCAGCATAGTGTAAGCCAGGTCTTATTTAAAATCATAGAAGGAAAAACCACTCTTTGCTTTTCCCGGGGCCCTAAGAGTTGAAGGAATCTGTGTAGGAAAACATTAAAGCAATGCATTAGCAAAATCCAACAAAAGCCAGAATAACAGAAGCAGAGGAGGGAAGAAAATATGTTCCCAGAAAAGAGGAAATAAACTTGGTCAAGCATAAATTTGTTGGTGCTTCACATGCACAAGCTTGAAACAAGTCACAAGTCCAATCTGGTCTCATCAGTCTTTAGCTGGACCACATGACGGGGTTGAAATCTGCTGTGGACCTGGATACCCGCATCGTGAGTAGGAGGTATGGACCGGTGTTCGGCTCTTCTAGGAATAAGAATTCCATTCTCAAACCAAAACTGCCTCTCTGTATCTGCAACAGACATTCACGTGTCCTGGAAATAAAGCATCCTTCTGTCAAGGTGAAAGGCTAAGACTTGGACCAGGGAATTTGCTTGAAATTTGTGTCATCCGTGGATCATGCCGATGAAGAAAAAATAAATGTGCGGTGAGGAAGAGGGATATTCTTCCTTGCTAAGAAGACAGAAATAACTTGAACTAATTATATTAACCTAAAAAGTAAGTGCAAATTAATGAGAAATAAGAATCTTAACTCTGGAAACAGCCTCTCATCTGTGCTGTTGAAATCCTAAGTCTTTAGTGGAATAGGTTCAGGTCAGGAGCTAACTTGCCAAAGGGAAATTCTAGAAGCAGGGAATGCTTCAGTCATCTTGAGTCCAACTACATATCTTGCAGCATTTTCCCAAACATTTGGGTTCAGTAAAATATGATTCAAATTTTGCCTCAAGCCATTACTTTTGGAAAACCATATGTATTTTTGAACAAATTCAATTTGGAGGCTGCTTATTTTTTTGCCCTTTAATTCATTAAAATGTTATTTTGGAGAAGTCATTTGTTTGGGAAGCAATCTGATTCTTTTGGAAAATCTTTGAAAGCCTTTGTTGTTGGAAAAAGCAAAACTTTGCTTATTCTTGAGTCTATACATTCAAAGTAAACTGGAAAATTATGGAAATTATCTGAATTAGATGTCTTAAAGTGTGATCTCCTGGCCAACACCATCATCACTGATTGACTTGAAGCTTTGTGCTCAATCTAGAGCAGCACAGAATATTAAAGGAAAAGCAACCAGATAAGAAAGAGTTTAATGAGGGTGTGGAGGGAGTTGCCACAAAGAAGGCTGTCTCTGCAGACAAAGGGTGTGTTTTGCCTTATTTAGGCTGTGATGGGGAAGGGCTTTGGGGACTGATGTAAGCTAATTTATTTTGTGAGTGTGTAGGGAATTGGGTAAATCTTTACATGCAAAGACTTTTGGGAGGAAATTGCCATAGGGGCTTCTGGGAAAAAGGAGCTAAACACCATGATGATTTAGCATTGCACTGCTGCCACAATGACTGGGAAAATCCCAGACAGAGCCCTAGCAATCACCACCTGGAAATATGCACATGGGCCTCAGACTTAATTTGATTCTATTGCCATTTTAAATTCTTGATAATTTTGTCTCTGTAAGTAATATTCAGTGGGGGTAATACTGGGACAGCGATGGGCCTCATGAATGTGAGGAAAGGTACATGCACCAAGTATACCTGTAATTTTTGCTGCCCTATTCAAAGCACCGTGCCTGTGCATCATAAGCACAAAGTGCCAGTGGCCTCACACACATGAAGATTCCATGAGACTCAAAGCACGTGTCAGGTAAACACGATCCTTCCAGCAAACTCAGGATGGGGAAGGAAATGGACAGGGCACTGATAGCCACACACTACACTTCCCATTTAAACCAAGACTTTCTTTCAATGCAGAAAGATAGCAGTGGCATCCTGAGAAACATGAACCATCGAAGGAAACCGTCACAGTATTTCTCACATGTGCATTAGCCAATTGCCCTATTCAGAGGAGGATGAGGAAATATGGGGCAAGCTTTGGTTTTCTTTTCATTCTTTGTTGTGGCCAGGGGTTTCAAGGAGAACAATTACATACAGGACACAGTATTTAGAATATTATTTTATGAAGGTCACCCAGAGTTAAATACAAGAAAGTACAGAAAATCTGTCAACACACTAAAGACCTAGAAAACCCAGCCAAAGGCCTAGATCCCACACCAATGTCCTGCAGGAATCCAGCTAAAGACCTAGAGGTCATGACAATTCCTCTCCTAAGTCCAAATGGAGGTCTAGAGCCCACAGCAATGACTCTTGCAAGTCTCTTTTACAGATCTGTACTGCAAAGGCCCAAAGTTCATCAATAGAAGCTGGCATAGATTTCCAGTAGGATAAAGGATCTGTGCCCATAGGTTGAGGGTTCTACACTGGAGCCAAGAAGTAATACTCAAAATAAGGACCAAGGCTCCCCCAAAAAGTACCATAGCTATCCACAGTGATAGTGAGGTCCCGAGCTCCTCCAACAGTGAGAACAGCTGAATACATATCAGGAAGCCAGCAAGACAAACTTCTGGAGATTAAACAGCACATATCTTCCCCTTCGGAGACAGGAAGTGATGCTCAAAGTAAGGACCAGAGCTTCTCCAAATTGAACTGTAGCCATTCTCAGCAGTAGGGTCCCCAGCTCCTCCAATGATGATAGCCAACTTCATATCAGGGGAGCCAGCTTGACAAGATCCTCCAGGAGGACCAACAGATCCCAACAACAATGCTTAGGAGAACAATGCTATTCTCCTCTTCTCTGCATATCTTTTTTTATGCTGGCCACTTTCCTCAGGTGGGACATCTAATCTCAGCATGATGCTAATTCAGTTCAGCTGGTGTTAAGCTGACCACCAGGCTTTAATCCATAGCAGTATTTTTTTACTCTTCAGTAAGTCAGTGATTAAGAAATTTGGTAAAATGTTCATATATCAAGAAGTGGAATAAAAATAACTGAGTCAGTTTTGTTCAGCAATTCCAGTCTTCTGATAAGAAAGAAGAATATATGTGGTCATGCATTTCTTAATGATGAGGACAACTTCTGAGAAATGCATTGCCCGGTGACTTGTCTGTAGACACGTCACAAAAATTCTTGCACAAACCTACATGGGACAGGTCAGTCACTGGACGTGACCTCTTGATGCAACTAGAAGATGTGATAAACAAGAGATGTATGAGGCTGCAGCCAGTGTAACATGGCATACTATTACAGTGAGCTGGTTTTTCTTTAATACAAAGGACTATGCTGTAAAATAATAATGAAAGCATAATATAACAAGTAAAGCATTAATTATCAAGTCCTGCCCCAACTGTATTGTACTTTTATAGAGTTATGAAGTAGTTTATAGTAGGTAAGTTTGTTTACACCAGGAACCCCACAAGCGTGTGAGTAATGTGTTGTGAGATAACACCAGTGACACTAGGTGATAGGCATTTTTCAGCTTCCTTGTACGTAGTCTCAAAGGACTGCCGCGTGGTCTATTTTGACTGACAATCATTATGCTTCTCAGGACTATCTGTGCAATCTACAAAAGATGAGTTGTATGGCTGTCTCTCCTGAGACAAGTCAAATGCTCTTTCAAATGGATATTGCATGAGCTATAATGAATGGTTAAACTCTTGTTAATAATTTCCTATTTTATTTTTTCTATACCTAGAACATTAAATAACATGTGAAAAACAGAAGGACCATGGGAAAGAGGAAAGAGTTTTTAAATCTTTTAATATCTTCTTTAATAGCATGTTTTCCCACTTCTTGAATAAGAGATCTTGTATCTTCATTTTCCCTCATCCCACTGACAGGCAGGGTTGCTTGGGAATTCCTTAGAGATTCAGATTCTCACACCCAAGTGCACGTTTCAGAAGCACAGGTCTGAATCATTTCACCTGGCGAGCCTGTGACCATATTTATCTGCAAGTGTCAGATCTGCCTAAGGGCCTTCTTTCCTTCATCTACTCTATGAAAACAGCTGTCCAAAATGGTGGTGAGGAGTGGCCCAGCCTACAGACCTGACCTCCACACGTCTGTCACACAGAGCTTGAGAGCCTGTGCTGCCATAGCAGTTTTGGGCTGGATTCTCAACCTTCCTTGTATTCATTTTTCTCAGCTCTGGAACATGGGTATTAATTTCTGCCTCACAGTGTACTTACAGGGCTGCTATATATAAAAGGTTTATCACAGAGTCTGACACCTGGTAAACACTCAAGGAAAAGCACATTACAAGTAAAGTATTAATAATCATATTACCTCTGGCCCTCTTTGCCAATGCGTGTTAGCATCATCCTAGACAAATCTCTGCCTTTGCTTAGCATTCTCTGGGCTGCTCCTTCTTGCTCAGGTTGAGATGTGGAACACAAATGTAGAGCCTTTCTTATTACTAGCAGAGGGCATAGATTGAGAAGATGAACAGGCAGATGATATTCTGAATAAGGCATTTTCTTGTCTAAAAGTGGTATGTTCTGCCTTCCTAGATAATTTTGCCTTATAATTCTAAACCACACAGGGTTGGCTTGATACTGTGTGGTAGAAAGAGATTTCATAGCAGCTAGGAGCCTGAGTCTTTGAGCTGGACTATCTAGGTCCTGACTCTGCCTCTACCTGGCTGAGTGATCATAGGTTGTACTAGAACTGCTCACATGCAGAGCACCTGTTTCACAAGACTGTGGGAGAAGTCAGTAAAAGCATGTGTGTCCAGGACCAGGTGCTTGATAACTGTGGGTGACAGTGGTTACTGTGGTTATTATGAACCAGAGTTCAAACCAGGTAGTAAGACTCAGCATCTTACTTCCATGGTATATTTTGGCAAATAACTTCCCGGAGTCCCTTCCCTCAGTGTACAAATCTTGTAGTATTCATCATCTCTCCTGAATGTCCCTAACTATGAGCCCACAGAACCATGCAAAAACCATTCTGTACACTACTGAAGCTTCAAAGAACATGCGGAAGTCTATTACTGTTGTCTCTGGAATGAATATGTTGTTGTTAAGGTGTCCCTCTGCATTTGTGTTGTTAAGGTGTCCCTCTGCATTTGGTGTGAATTCAGAGACATTGTGAGAAGCAAATCCTATTTATTTCTCTCTGCTTATTGCAGCAGGAGAAAATGTGTTAGCACCAACCTAAAAAGTGATCTATAAAAAGGCCAGCACTGGGAGCTACATATTCTGCTACCACTGAGATCTTTAGGAGGAGGAAGTACTGGGAGCAGCTATACAGTGAGCATTATGAGGCCTCAGATCCAACCTAGGACTGCCTGGGGTTTCCTCAGTGCCAAGTATGGCACATCTGTCATGAACCTAGTTTTTAAATGGTCTCCTGGGAGGAGTCACCCCCCTTCTGCCTTGATTCTATCATGGGCTGCAAGTTCCTTGAGGTTAAGTTTGCTGTCTTAAGTGAGTTATGCTTTGCAACAAACCTTTACAAACTTTAATGTGCATATAAATCACCTAGAAATCTTAAAATGGATTCTGAGCCAGTGAATCTGCTTGAGGCTACAGACCCCACATTTCCAACAAGCTCCCAAGGGAAGCTGGTGCTGCCAAGTCACAGACCACACACACTTTAAGCAGTAAGGATGTATGTACACTTGAGGCCACACTGGGATTTTGCAGAGCCCATGGTGAGGGCATTGTTTTTTGGAACAGAACTGAGAAAGATCAAACATGGGAGCTACACCTGTTACCCAGCTACTCCAGAGGCTGAGAGGCTGGATCATAGCATCAAAGTCAGCTTGGGCAACTAAGAAAGATGCTGTCTCAAATTTAAAGAAAAAAAATTTTTTAAATTAAAAGTCCCTGGGACTTGGCTCAGTGGTAGAGTGTCTGCCTTACATGCATGAGCCACCAGGTTCAAGCCCTAGTAAGTAAATAAATAAAGCAAAACCTGAGGGTGGGGTGAATAATAGATGGGTGTCACTTGTGACTGACCTGAATGGGAGCACTGACAGGGGAGTTGCTAACGGACATTAGAGGTGCCAGTATGTGTTCGTGGTCTTTAAGAGCAAAGACCTGATTTCTGACCAGATCACAATAAAAAAAGAGGCCAGCGGGGTTTCAGGTAGTAATCTCAGGATAATGTTTTACCTAGAAAAACACATCAGTAAATAGCACATTGCAAAACATCAATAATGATTCCATTGCTGATCAGTCCTTTTTTCTCCCACACTCCTGACTTCTGGTTTCCCTGAGTTTAGATCCCTGGGATTGATGATCATGAAGGCACTGGAACAGTTGTAGGAGTCCTGGCTGTAGGCATAGCCACTATAGTTCATATTCTAGAAATTATAATGTAAACGGAAGACTGTGATAAGAGATTTGTCTTTTAATATTCACCACAACCCTACAGCAAATGTTTTAAGTCTCCACAGCTAAGTAGCGGATGTTCTCACCATCTCCTCTCCCTCTGCCACCTCATTTGTCCTCATGCTACTTTGTCACTAAAGGGATCCCCATACTTAATGTGCTGCAGTAAATGCTGAAGAAGCAAGGGAGAATCAGGAGTGTCCCTCAAGTTTCTCTTCCCAGAACATCACAGACTGAAGTGGAAGAGAAAGTAGGAAACTCTCACTGTTCGGGCATCTGAGCTCGCCAGATCTTCCCTATCAGGAGCAAAACTGAAAGCATAAAGCAGTGCCCCCTGGGTGATGACCATACAGTTTCAGATGTATTTGCCAGGTAAATGAGCTCCACAGATCTGCCTCGCAGCGTCATGCCCCTACTTAACAATGCTGTACTGTGTCCTGAACGCTTTGTGGGGGGATAAATCTCAAATGTTCTTACAACAAAAATGTTGGGAGTGGCAGCAGGAAGAAACTTTTGGAGGTGAAGAGTATGTTCACCAGCTTGATAATGGTGGTGGTTTCCTGGGTGTGTACGTATCTTAAAATGTATTAAATTCTATACACTGAATAAATGCAGATTTTTGGTGCTGGGGAATTTGCTTTTTCAGTACTGAGAATTGAAGCCAGGGCCTTTGTACTGAAATAACTCCCTGGCTGGTTTTTGTTTTGTTTTTGTTTCTGCTACTTTTCTTTCTTTTTTACAATGTCTCAATAAGTCACTAAGCTGCCTCAGCTGGCTCGAATTTGAAATCCTCCTGCCTCAGCCTCCTGTAGTATAAGGGTTCCAGGCATGCATCACCACCCCTGGCTTAACTATATACCACTTCTAATAAAATGATTATTCTTTAATAAAGTTATTAAAATGAAATAAAGTCAAATGAATAAAATAAATGAGAGCTTTCATATAACAGCAAAGAGCACTGGACATGAAGCCATCAGGTGAATGGTCTGAGACCTTATATCTGTTACACTGCTTCTCCACAAGATTCTGACTCTTTGGGTCCAGAAAGAGCTTTCTCCCTCTTTTTTCAAATACTCAAGGATTTGTTTCTAGACAGCAAATTCCTTCAAGGTGCTATTTCAGCCCTACTACAAACCCTGGCTCATGGCATATATCCATCATCTACCATTAGTAAGTTAATTGATCCAGCTACTAACCACAGCCCTCATTCTGCCTAGCAAAACTAATGCGAGCCTTGTCTGAGTTGGAAGAGAAACCAAATCTCTTCCCTAAAAGAATGCAACTGTGGGCAACGGAGAAGGGAAAGTAGCTAAGTATTCCACAGATATTGCCAGGCACCACCCTCAATGCCTGGATAAGGAGGAGCAGGGTGACACAATGGCTGTATGACTGTGCAGGCCACGAGACCCAGCCAGAGGCTGGACATCTAGACTTCAAGCATAATCTACAAACTTCTACTTATGTAATTTCAGAAGCTCTCCACATCTCTGAGCCTCCGTTTCCTCATCTGATAATAGAAATAATAGAAAGAGCTACCTCATAATTATTGAGAATAACAAGATAATGCATACCAGTTGTTTAGCATAATGCTCTGTGCATGCTAACAATAAATATCAGATCGTGACATGATGATCCCTGTCTCCAGAGCAGATGTCAGCAGTGAAGAGCTAGATAGTAAATAGCTTACGCTTTGTGAGTTCTGCAGCTCTGATGCAATTCAGCTCTGCCAACTGTAGAAGAAAAGGAACCACAGATGATCCATGATTGAATCTCATATCATTTTAATATATCATGAAATTTTTTTCTTCTTTTTATTTATCCCAACCAATTAAAAATTTAAAAAACTTTCTTAATTCACAGAACATAAAAAAACAGGCAAGAGACCAGATTTGGCTCCAGGACTATAGTTTACTGAACCTTATTCCAGTGGGCAAAGTGGAAATTTTATAAGCCTCCAGCCTCCATTACCTCTGCTGGAGAAACTCTGGGGACTTCCTGAAAGCTCACCCCACAATGCTCTGAAGAAGTTTCCATCAGCTGAATATGCAACCTCCCTGTTGGGATAATTTTGTAATTCAAGTTAAATAAAATGTGAAAATCCTAATATGATAGCTCTGCAACTCTTCATTAACTCACCTCTGAGTGTTTACTTTTTAAACAGATATTTAAAAATATTTTTATTTTTTTCTTTAAAATAAATTTTTCAACAGAATTGTTCCTTGCTACCTGTGGCAGTCTCACTAGGAAAAGTAGACAATTCTATTATCAACAAAGTTATTCCTCCGAGAAAAACTTTATCCAGGTGTACAATGGTTTAGGGTACAATGAAGATTACTTGAAAATTATTTTTATGCCTAGCCGCCTTCAAAACCAAAAACATCATTTTAAAATATATTTAATAAAGGAAAACTAGAATTTGCTGATGACATGTTAAGCAGCTTTAAAATATGTGAACTGTTTTTTAGTGCTATGAAACAATTCTGATTTTTTAACCTTTGTTGGCATCTAACTCAAGAACTCAGGGAAAATAATTTGTATTTTCGTAGTCTTTTAAGCAACAAACATATTGAAGCCAACAGTATACTGGGCACTTTGCAGAGAGCACTGAGTATTTAGAAGACTGAGCTACTTTCTCTGTCCTCTTAGTGACACAAAAGACATATCCAAAAAAGACACATCACAGTGTATCTAATGCAGGCCCCAGGCCATGGTACAGAAAGGAAGATATTCTCCCAGAGCCATGTTCGATGAGCATGAAAGGCTCATATTTTTATCCAGGAGCAAGCACTTCTGTCCTCTGTACTCCATTTGCGCTGCAGGTGTTCCAATCACCTGCTGAGATGTGAACACACGACCACATTAGGAGGCCCAAAGAGGGGAGCGGGTTGGAAGAGCCTTATCAGGTCCTATGAGTGGTCACTCTGCTGTGTTGTTTCTGAATCTATTACAAGGTTGTTAGGATTATTAAAGAGCAAACAGTATTCACCTTTTGACACCTACAAATGTAAAGACTTTGTTCTCATCACCAACAACTGGTTATCATAGATTAAATAACGATCTGAGACAAGGAGAATCTAGCAGGGACTTAGAAATCAAGGCTCCAAGGCAGAAGAGACAACTAGCAAAGAAAGTGGACCACAGGCTGAAACTCTGAAAGCAGAAGAGTTCAAAGGAGTTGGTGACTGACAGTTTAGGTTTTCTGTGCTTTCAGCTACAGAGCAGACACCTTTGTAACTCAGCTGTCTCAGAAACAGAATGAGAGTTTGGCTCTTCACTGTTCTTTCTCCCACGAGGTCTGCGCTAGAAAGAACCTAGAGGGAAGGGTCTGAGCTGAGCCATTTCTTTGGAGAACATGTCCTGTCGTGTTCATGGACTTACTCCTGGCAGAAGGACTACAATATAACAATTAATTTCCTCGATTAAACTTTCCTGTGAGACAGCTGAATGACTATTCCATAAGAAGAGAACATTCATTCTTTAAAAAAAATTAGTATATCTCTGAAATGTTTTATTACTGAGCATCTTGACCAGCAATGCTAAATGAAAATAATAATCAAATTCAAAGCAGACTCATTCATCATAAAAACATATCTGATCCCAGAGCCTGGTCTGGAAGAAAAATAATTCATAAAGAAGGAGGCCAAGAGGTGTTGAGATTTTTAACATCTTGTGTTTTATAGAAAGAAGCATTTTTGCTTCCTTTACTTTCATTTAACAGCTGAAACGATTAAATGATGTAATTTTCTTTCTGAGACTCTTTTAGGATGAGGACTTATAATATTTACTATAAGTTTCAGACACTTGTGCACTGCTGATGGCCTACCCCAGTTCGTTATTTCTACCCATACAACCACATCTTCTTCCCCCACTCGCCACCTCCTGCCACCGCCTGATAAGCCTATGGCTGGCCCAGTTCCCACCATCAAATCTCAGATTAAATGCCACTTTCTCCAGGAAACCTTTGCTAACAACTCTGCCCACCACTTACTGTCTATCTCATTTGATTCATTTTCCAATTGCTTTTATGGCACATAATGTAATCATCTTCATCTGGCTTATTTGCTGGAGGACTATCCCCACCCAATGTACTGCTGTGTCTGTGGTACCTAGCACTCAATGTTTGGCTAATGAATAAATAAATGATACAATGGACTGATCACTAGACTTAATAACTTACAATTTTTTTCTAGCCTTATAAAAATTCTCTGATATGCCAAGCATGGTGGAGTATGGCTATAATACCAAGCCTTTCGGAGGCTGAGTCAGGAGGATGACTGAGTTTGAGGACAGCCTGGGTTATGTAAGCAAGTTCAAGTCCAACCTGCACTACATAGTGAGACCCTGTCTCAAAAATAAAATAAAATAAAATAAAATAAAATAAAATAAAATAAAATAAAATAAAAATTCTGATAAAGTGGCTACCAACCTCACTTTCTGATCAAGCGAATAAATACACAGATGAGATCACACAATTGTTAGGAAGGAGTCAGGGCCTCCACTTGGGTCTCTCAGACTCCACAGTCACTTTTATTTCAATCAAATCATATTGTCTTCTAAGTAGAAAATCTTCCTCATAAGACAGAAGGCTTTGAACTTTTTAATATCCAAAAATTTTGGACTCAGCCTAAAGCTTCATGATCTTAGCCCAAAAATCTTATAATGCTATCTTATTGAATTTTTTAAAAATAAAAAATGGTTTTCCTTTCAAACAGATTTGACACATCCATAACCACTCTGTCAACATACACGTCAACCCATAACTGTCAGGAGGAATTTTTATGCTACTTAGTAAGTGTGTATTGTTTAACCAGATAATGACTATGATTGACATTCCATTTATATTGCTTATAAATTGGCTTCTTGTGCATATATAAAAATGATAGCCTGTATACAAGTATAATTTATAGCACTGTTTTTGTTTATATAAAACCTTCAGGACAAATTGCGTGGCATAAATCTTCCCAAGGGAGACCCAATGATACCGGTATATGTGTGTGTACATGTATGCAACTATCTACATACATATATGTATATACCTTCACATATACAGACTTTATATATAGCTATATATATAAAAAAACCTATATATCACTGGAGAATTAAACAGGGTCACAATATACTGCCAAGATAAACAATTAGCCCATTCATTTGCTGAATTCCTATTTATGTGTTTGTTTTCTGATCTACTTGACTAAGCTTATTTCTTTTGATTTTCATGCCTAAAGTTAATGTATTTCCCAAAATATGAGGTTTACTCTACTTCCATTTAATAGCAAAGTCTTGAGATCCATATTAGCTTGACCTAGGCACAGCCACACTGAATGACATTAAAGGCAGGGCTTTCTGAAGTGTGGTACCCACGTCACCCCCTGGGGTAACCCAAGTAGGAAATTTGTTGGAAATCGGTCTTCATCAGCATGGAGTTGGTCTCAGGCAACAGAGACCACAATTTCATTATATTTATTTACATGGTTACCTTCTATTTATGGAAAATGATATTAGTTTTCTACTTGTAACAGTAATAGCTTTTTTTAGATGAAGGTATTTAAAGAAAAATGTCAATTTTTAAAATATTACATAAATTGTACCAATAGGGCAGAGAGTGGCAAAAATCATGCAAGTCATATGCAAATTGTTCATGAAAAAATAAAACAGAAGTCTAGGAGTCAGAGTTCACGGCTTAATAATTGAGTAATGCTGAACATGTTACTTCACCTCACCTAAAAATAGTAGCAGTCACCTCTGGGCTTTTGTGTAAGTGGAAAATATACCAGGTGGAACATGGCAGGTGCCCAATAAATGATCTCTGTAACGCCTATAACTGCCTTTATTACTACGAATGACCATGAATGAAATGGTGTATGAGAAGCATGTGGCACAGAACTTAGCACATCGTGGATGTTCAGCAAAGAGGATACAAAGCTCCTCATTAAGACAGCCTCCTTCACAAGAGACCCACAAAGAGAAGCAGGATCCATGACTCAGGTCTAGCTGATACCCATCTAAGTTATGAACGTCAGGTGGCCTACTTTCAAATGTGAGCTTCCAGACTGTGTGGTATAAGATTAGTTTAGTATTCAGAATTCTAAACAAATGCTCTCACCGTATCAGCAATGTCAAAGGGACACACCACAAAAACAAAAAGTTCTATGCACAAAGAGAAGCTTTCTGTCCTGTGGAGCACATTTTCCTGTCTCTGCTATGACAAAATGAGTTAAATATTATTCATCTGTCAGTTTGGGTCATAAATTTAAAGGTTGAAACTCAATCTCCAAAAATTTCTGAAGTCCTTTTTTAGGCAGACCTCCAGGAAATTCAACCACAAATCCAACACAAATTGAAAATATTTCTCAAGAAAAAAACTCAATTAAGACAGGCAACTTGAAATTATTAAGAAAATAAATATAGGGCCTTATGTTATATAAAAGCAGGGGGAAACAGTTATTTACAGAACCCCATTTTAAGACCTCTATGAGGACAATGGGATATATGTGGAATTAGGTCTTTGTAAGTTTTTTTTAATTGATGAATCAAGATAATGGGAATGTAGCAAAACAGGGATCATTCCTGATAAGAAAAGAGAAAAAGAAATGGCTACTGTCAATATGTTTCAAGTCTTTCTCTAAACTTGATTAACATTCTGCCAGTCTTGTTCTGTTTAACTTCATATGACCTGGAGTTTTGTAGGGGATGAAGTTGGGTATGAGTGCATTTTTAGCATGCATGTTTAAATGCTGAGGACTCTTTTACATAATTACTATGCTATTTTTATTCCTAACAAAATTAATAAAAATTCCCTAATATTTAACTTCTATGGTAGTTTCAAATATATTTTTATAAAGTTTCATCTAAATCAGGATTAAAATATTGTCCACAAAATGTATTTGATAGCCTTATTTCCTAAGTTCTCCACCTTGTGTTTTATATGCCATTTGACTTGTCAGCAAAATTAAGGCATCTATCCTACAGGACTTGGGCTCCTGGATGGGGCTGGTCACCAGGAAACCCAAGCCATGATTAGGAGCTTGGAACATCCATCTCTAAACCCCTTCTGTGTTCTGGGTAGTGAGAGAGCCAGAAGATTAATATTTGAACATGTCTATATGACAAAACCTCCCTAAAATCACCTGAACAGTGGGGTTCAGAGAGTTTTTAGCTTCCTGGATACGTGGAGGTAAGTACATGGTAGTTCCTTAACATGTACGTATGTTTCTTCCATCTAACTGCTCATCTATATTCTTTGTAATATCCTTGACAATATAAATACTAAATGTAACAAAATGAATGCTACACCTCATAGAGTTTCTTCATTGTGACATTATTTAATTTATTCCTAATTTGTCTATATTTGTTAAAAATGGTGATTAGGTCTAGACACTCGATTAGATTCTAGTTTAGGTTTTTAGGTAAGACTGCTTCATTGGTGGCATCCTATACTTTCTGGTTGTTGTCAGAGTTTGCAAGAGAATAGATTTAATACAGGACACATAATTTGTAGGATTACTCTATAATATTCACCTAAAAAGTCAAATGCAAAAGAGCACAGATCATCTTTCCACACACTATAGAGACCCAAAGAATCCAGCTGAGGGCCTGAATCCCATGGCAGTGTCCTCCACAAACCTAACAGGAGTCCAACAGGCCCAGAGCCCACAACAATGTTTCAGGCAAGTCTGTATCAAGGATCTGCACTGGGAAGCCTCAAAGGTGAATTTTTCACATAATTTTTCCATTTCTACATCCACTATCTTACTAAGGTTGCAAACAGTGATTATCTCATTTTAGCACTCATTAGTGGATTCTTCCCTAAAGAATTTCCCTTTATCAACCATTCAGTTACCCTGAGATATGATCTGTACAACAAAGGCAAAATACATTCTTGATTCCTCTGTTTCTCGGTTTTCAGTCGATACCCTAGTAACAGCAGGGCTTTTCCCTTTTAATTATTGTATTTTGTGGGCTTACTTCCTTATAATAATTACTCGTTTTGACATTCAAATTGTTCTGGTTTAGCAGTGGGAACACCCTATAATTTCCTACTCCATCTTCTGCTATGGCCCTCTTACTTTTTATGACTTCCTTGCCATTTTGTCCCCCCAAATTCCCAACATTATTTTATTCATTCTCTCCTGCAGACCTGAAATCAGTCACTTGTCTAAGAATTCTGATTCCTTTTGGAGAGAAAGAGCATTTAGAAACACAATTTGGGTGCTAGAAATGCTCACTGCCTCTGGATAGTCATTATTTCTAAGACTTTTTAATAAAAAAAAAAGCCAAGACAAAACATATTAGGAAAAAAATCATGATTTCCTGCTGATATTCCCAAATAATATTGGAAAGGGTTTTTTATTCTTTAATTTTATACTTGTAGTTCTTTTTTCTGCAAATATAAGCTCTTAATATTAATAGAATTATTTTTCATTTTTCAAAGTACCTATAATAATTTCAAATAAGATCATAATATTACTGGAAATAAGACTCCTAAATATAAAAGTATATTCTTTTCCCCATTTTTAGAGATACAAGCATAGCAGCATAAGTGGATTAATTTAATTCAAAAGTTATTCATGTGTACTGGACTTAATTTTCCAGGCAAGGCATGTCAGTTTCAAGGTTTAAATACTTGATATATTAGTTTATAGATTTTAGCAAAGTATTTAAAGTTATCTTGTAAGGGTCCATTTAATTTACCCTAACTTCCTGGAACTCACTCCTTGGTCTTTACTCTCTCCAGAGAACTCTACATATAAGCTCAATAAAAGGTAAAGATTATGTCTTTTATTCACCAACATATTAGACAACACCTAGTGAAGTCCTATAGTATGTATGCGTGCATGACTCAATCAACCATCCTACATGCTTTCTCAAAGTCATTGAAAAAGAAAGTTTCTCACCCAATGTGCTGCAAGTCATAAGTGAGAAGAGAGTGACCACCTATTTCTTTAGATTCTCGACCATTGTACTAATACACATTTTCAGACAGAAATCACGAGTGTTGTTTATGGAGTAAGAGCTAAAATATCTCATTAAAAGCCTAATTTAATCTTGTTGTCTCCAAACTGAGTTCCATAGAGATTCAGAAGTTTACCCCAAATCACTCCTAGCAGGTAACTCCTAGAGGAGCCAAAATTCGGAGCCAGAGCCTCTCTTTTCAGATCTAGAATGATTTCCATTCTATGACTGTGGTGCTCACTATCTCTTTCATGTTCTGTGGACCAGCACTGACAAAGCAAATAAATGTAAAACAGTTTTGTTGAATCTTTTTTGGAAGAGAATCTCTTATTTGGCTCAGATTGCTGATAAAATCTCCTATTAACTACAGACCTTAAGAGCGACCTACCAAGTTGCCATAGGTAGGCTTTTGTCCATCTCTAGCGTCAGTTTGTATTAGAATACAAAATCAAAGATTCCTAGGAACAATAATGTAGTGTTGCTTTAGGTAACACAGGAAAAATTCAGTGAATTAAAAGCCTATTGGAGGAACATCTACAGACCTCATATTTGATTGGGTTCCTAATTTTATACTTTACATAAAAATTGAGATTTGCCCATTAATCTTTATTCTTGATTACCAATGCTCTTCTGACTTTACAGCATAATAGAGGACTGGCTGTGCTCCCTCCTCGCTCATTAAACCTAGATGAAACATCTGATCATTATTAGGAGGCCTTGTAGGCATAATGGCTCCATAGGGTTTCCAAACCCAGAAAAAGCTCAAAACCCTCTTAAGTCAGGAGTCTTTGGCAACGTGGTGGCTTTGCTTTAGTAATACATCTATTTCACACTTGAATTTTTAAATTGCTTTCCTAGGACTCTAAATACAGAAATCTTACACCATTTTAAAATCAAGATTATGGAGCAATTATATGTTAATCAGGTGGCACTATGATTTAGATGATAATAAAAGAGTATGAAAATATAGACTATTCATTAAAAGGTTAAATTCTGTCTGTAGTACATTGTCCCATGTTTCTTTCTCTTTCAGCTGCCTATAGAACCTCAGCACCTTAGGTAATGTACTGTAATGGAAATTTCATCAGCTATTTCAACTAACTGCTGCAACTCTGTTGCTTTCACATATCTTCACTGTCTTTTTTTTAATTTTTAATTTTTTAAAAAAGCAAAACAGTAAAAAAAGGATAGAAATGATACAGAATTTCAAAAAATGTAGGGAATTAACACTAGTTAATATATTGTCTTAGAAGATGTTCAGGTTACAAAATCTAGGCACAAAAGTGATCAGTGACAGCACAACATGAACTAACAGAGATTAGTGGTATAGTTATCTATCTAGCATACATATACACACATACATTTCTATGTGTTTACCAACATATATATACATATATATACACATATAATCTTTCCTTTTCTTCCTGTTTTCCTTTCCCCTATCCTAGTTTTGTCCTTTTGAGCACTCTCTTTCCCTTTCATTATTGCAATTTGTATATTTAGGATCTTATTACACTTTCAGACTTTTATTTTTTATTATTTTATTATTTTTTATTACTTTTATTATTTTTATACTAGGGAGACAATATATTTATAAATGTGAATTTGATTTATTTCACTTAGAAGTATGGTCTCAATTTGCCTCTATTTACCTGCAAAAGCCTCAAGCACACCTATGTTTATAGCAGCACAATTCATACTAGCTAAATCTTGGAAACAACCAAAGTGTCTATCAGCTGCAGAATGAATAAAAAAGATGTGGTATTTTTATGTGGTAGAATATTACTCATCATTGTCTTCTAAAGAAAATTTTAACATAGACACATGTAACAGATTTTCAGTGCTGTTTCTTGGGTAATAATCATTTGTCTTTTATAAATGCATATTTTGAAATTTATCCAATTCTGTGTAAGAACTAAGTTCTTTTGAAATAGGGCTTCTAGATAGCCTTGAATACCAGGTCACCACTTAAATATATTTCACAAGGACTGGAGGTGGTTTCTGCTTTGTTTGGTGCAGTGCAGGCAATCAAGGCCTGCATTTGTGCGTGGGGGAAGTGCACTACCATTGAGCTACGTCTTTACCCAGGACTGGACGTGGTTCTGTTCAGAAAGTTAGGGTTCAAATGGTAAACTTGACGTTATCAAATCAGCCTTTATCCAAAACAATGCTGCCACATATGTGATTTTTATTTAGAAGCATATTGCAGTGAAGAGGAAAAGCCCTTCTTCTTTTCAGTTTTTATTTATTATTAGTACAAACTTGCAGTACATAATAATTACATTCCTGTTTGGAGTTGGTCTGTGTACATAACGCATCTCAATCCTTTTCTCTCTCCTCTGTTCCCCTCCCTTACTCCCCTCCCTCCATCTCCTGATCTTCCCATTTGAGAAAGCTCAATCTTCCTACTTCCTGCTATTATTTTGCTTTTTATATTTTGCATTTCTCAAATAAGAGAAACCCTATATCCCATGGACTTCTTTCTATCATGAAAATAATAAATCTGAATAGTGAAAATATAAAGTGATACATGAAGATATGAAAAGTAAATACTACCCTTCCATAACTTTCTACACTCTCAGCCCAATTCCCAAAGATAACCATAATTAACTCTATACATGTCCTTATAGAAATACTGAGGTCATATATATGTAGATATTTGATATCTTGGTTTTTAGCAGATTGATTAACATTAATTTATTTTTTCATTTTAAACAATAAATCTTGAACATCTCTGTTAACACATCTACACCTATGTGTATGTTAAATATATTTGTTGGTTCTTATTTAAGTTGGAATATTGAAGTAAAATATATGAAATCCATTTGGTTATGTGTGTTGGAAATATTTTTCCCACTTTGTACTAATTTTGATCATATGAAAGTATTTAATTTTTGTGGATTTAAATGTATTTCCTGTCTAACTTTTGTGTTCAATGTCTTGCTTAGGAAAAATTTCATTATTCTAGGATTTTCCTTTTCTTGGTTTCTTCTAGTAGTACCTCATTAGCTTCACTCTTTAAGTAGGTGTTTAAATCTTTGAGCTAAGTGAAGGAACTAATCTGTGAGCTATGTAAAGGAAGTAATAAGATCTTATTTTTCCCAAAGTAGTTGTTTCAAACCCATTTCTTCTTATGTGTTTTCCCCTCTAGTTTGAAAAGTTCTTTTTAACAATACACTAAAATCTTATGTGACTCTACTTGGATATTTAAATTCACATCTAGACTCTGCTATTTCTTGTTTTATTTGTCTATGCCAGAGCAAAACTGTTTAATTGCTGTAGCTTTAAACTTTAATTTTTTAAGAGGTGATATACTCATTGGAACTTTTATTTTTTAGAACTTTCAGGTTAGCCTTTACAATTTAATTTATATTTTATTTTAGTTAGCTTAATTTTTATATGGACCTTTTTGTAATAAATCTGTTCTGAAAAAAGGAAATGAGGGGAATCTTAGTGCTATGATTAACATCACTTTTAATTGATAAATTTAGGGTGAATATTAAATATTAAATATTTTTACCCATGGTGGTTTCTATTTATTCAAATTTTCTTTTTAGAGGAACTTTAACGTTTTCTTTTTAAATCTTACATATTTCTGCTAAGCTTATTTCAGGTATTTTATATCTATTATTTTCACAAGCAAGATATATCTGATCCTTGCATAATTATGAGACTATTTTATAAACAGTTTTTTGGGCACTGAAGTCTATTCAGATTGAATGGATCTTTGGTATGTGTTTAAAAAGAAAACAAGTGACTTCTTTCCTTTGACCTGTTTCTATGGTTAATTTTGTGAAAAGACAGCTCCTACTGAGCTATCTTTGCATTAGATGAATATATATGGCTCTGTTAAGGTATATTGTGCTATAAATGGCCCGCTTGGTTCTTTTGGCTCATGTTTTAGAGAAATCCCAAGTTTTCAGAATAGACAAAAATCATTTTTATTTTCCTCAGTTTATGCCCTACACACAATAATCTAAACCCATGCCTAAAGCAGAAAAAAAAATGCTCAATAAATGTTTGTGGAAATCAGGGTGGTTCTACGATTCACTTTATTTGCTTTTTTCTTAACTCTTCTAGTCTATTCTAGAAAGAAAATCTGTAACTAAGAGCAGCATAAAGGTCAAGGAGTTGCTTATGTAAGCATGTACTCAGGTCCTTTGAGAAATTCTTTGTGTTTTCATACCACCCGTTTGATCACTTACAACTTTACTGGGTCCTTTCTCCTCTATTTTGACTAGATTTATTTTTTTCTCCTTCAGCAATCTTCCAGACATCAGCAAAGTCATCCTTAATATGAGCAAGCCTCATTTTTCAGAACAAGCTGTTTTGCAGCTCTGCAAAGCAGGGCTAGGGTGTGTGGCCCAAACCAAATCCAACAGAACTTTGGAAGGATCCTGAGCCTGACCTGGCAGATGCCTGAAGTTGGCTCCATGGATGCAACCTAATTAGCATAGTAGCTAAATTACCTGCCCAAGGTTTAGGCAGCCACCCAAGAGCCCCACCAGTACAATCCTATGTGTGCCTTTCCTCTACTCACTCTCACCCTCACATTTGGGTGGTACCATCAGCAACGCCATCTATGTAGCTGAAGAGTTCAGTGGTCAATATGTGTAGACCAAGTCTAAACAAAGCCATGTACAAAAGAAAGATGGGGTCAAAGGCTACTTGTGTCCAAAGAGCTGGAATAACAGATGCTACAGATGATCAGTGGCTGTGACTACTCACCTATAGTTACTCTCATCCTCCTGAAGTTTCCTGAATGTAATGATGTGGGGGGTTTTTTGTTGATGTTTTCTGAAATTTCTGCTTGTTTGTTTGTGACAGTGTCTCACTATGCAGTTCTGGCTGACTTGAAACTCACTGTGTAGCTCAGGCAGGCCTCAGATTCATGGCAGTCCTCCTGCCTCAGCATCCAGAGTGCTGGGATAATGAGCACATACCAGCCCGGCTGTTTCCTGTAATTTTTCCCTATGATTCCTGTCCTGTCTCTCAACTGATTCAAATTTTTCAAAAGTTTCCATATAGCCCCTTTTATCTTTCCCTAGTAGTATTCTATTTCTGTTTAATTAACCTTTGGATTTTCTTGTGGCAAGCTATATCCACTATTTTATTGCAGGCAGCACTCATGGAGGTCTTGTACCTTCAGTTACACTAACTGTCCAGTTGAAAATTGTGAATCTAGATTGTAATAAATCTAATCTATAGTTTGATATTCTTGAGTTAATAGGAACATTTATGAAAATTAGAACAACATACTAGCTTGATTGGGTTTCACATCATTAAACCTATGGCTTAGTAAAGGGGTAATAGATACTACTGATTAAATTAATGACTTATTTGATAGCCTAATACAATGCTAATTTCATTCCTAAGTAGAAAAGCACATAAACTCTAGTGCAAGTACCTTAAAATACACTGAAGTACAAGTTTACTGAAAAGTGTTTAGGAACTACAGAAGCTAAGTTTTTGTGAAACACCCTATTGAATATGCTGTTAGAATAGTTAAATCTACAAATGACTATTGCAAGGAACATTTTGATACACTGGTGAATTTATAAAGAGTAATTCAGTCTTAAAACTGTACTTTTGAGCCAAGAATGGTGTCACACACCTGTAATCCAAGCTAAACCGGAGGACAAAGAGGAAGGATCCTAAGTTTGGAGCAAGCCTGGGTTTTGAATGAGTCTCAAAACAAAATGTAAAGTGGGCTGGAGATGTAGTCCGGCACTTCCTGGGGTTAATCTCTGGCACTATAAAAGAAAAATTATATAGTTTTGGACAAGAATTATCTATTTTAAAATATGGATCACATTAACAGAAGCATATGAAAGTTTTGCTTTACCTTGTGGTACAGAGACTTGGCATGAGGCCTCTTAGCATGCATGCTTCCATCAGCATCTACAGTTTAAGCAGGAACCACAACCAGCAGAAGATCTTTCCTATTGAGTTACACTTTCAAAGATGAAGACCTGCTATACAATGCCAACTCTCACTTTTTCCACATTACATAATCTTTTTCTGTTACCCAGCAATTCCATGTAACCATCACGTAAGTGGAACCAGGAGTGTGGTTTGGTTAATGCTTCATGTTGATATTGATGGGCCACAGAATAGCAGGTTCCTTGTTGCCTAGCAACCAAGCAGAGTGCTTCAGTCCACTGACCTCAGTCCGGGTACCACTTGCACAAATACAGTTTATAACTGAATAGATTGTTACTGTGATTCCAAGCCACATTTAGTGCCTTCAGCCCACTCTGAGGATGGTTCTGATTAAATTCAATGATCGTGCTGTTTTTTCCTAATAGTGTGAAGTTTAGTCTTAAAACCGGGCTATACACTAATGAAAAGCCCTCATTTACCAACTCTATTATGGTTCTTGGACCAAGTGGCCTAATTGATGGAGAATCAGAGACCATTTGTTCATTGTTGCAAACAGAGGCAATAAAATTTACTTGGTACAGTTGTCTTTTGTTACCAGTTCTATTTTATAATTTTCATCAAAGTTAAGTTTCACCAACAAAAAACAATTTGTTTACCACGTTCGAGGTACTTAATATATATATTCTCATCACAACATTATGAGAAATATATTATTTTCTCACTTTTTACATAGAAGAGCTGAAGTTTAGTGAAATTTTTGTTGTTGAAATAAGATCACAGGCCAAGTTTAATGGCAGAATTAATTCTCAAACACAGATCTGTTTCAGTAGATTAAGATTCAATTACAAAAATTGCATATTTATTTTTTAAAAGTTTATCTCTCTCATGTCCAAATTGTTAACATTACCAGTTTCAAAATTCTCAGAAATGTTAAGTTGCAATCACAAAATATTGGTGCAAATCAGGTCTCTGAATCAAAGAAAACATAGAAACACTACTAGTGTATTGTTCAACTCAAGATATAATCAAAATG